>PVJD01000410.1:0-452940 GCA_004026545.1 Mormoops blainvillei
GGGGGGGGGGGGGGGTGCTAGTGTCCTAAGGAACATCTTGAGAAAGTACAGAATTCGTGATTCTTTCATTTCAGGGGCAAGGGGGAAATGGGAGGGTTTTGAGGTCAGAGGTGGCTGATAACAGCGGATGTCTGGATATCAGCAAGGTGCCAGAGGACATGGTGAGGCTTCTCTCCTTGAGGTCAACGAGTCCTGGCTGCCGTTGTCCCAATCATGAGGCTCCTTTGATAAACAGTGATTATTCTATACATACCTTTCTTATCTCCTTGGGGAGGTCATTTTGAACAGGGAGGTGGTTTGGTCCCTTTGATGATTAGAATATCTGTGTGCGAGACTAAGCAGAAGTTGCTATAGACATGTTATGGGGACTGGGCAGGTCTGAGCACAGTGGAGCCAGAAAGGGTGATTATTTTATTCTATTGTAATTCCTTGCTCTCAGTTAGTTCATTCCACAATCCAGTGGGGCTTCTCACTGCCGACCAGGGTGGTGAGGCAATTTTGGGGAATGGGAAGATTTGATCTGATCTTCGAAAGATTCTTTAGTGCTCCCCTGAGGCGTGGGGGTTTAGGATTTTTTTATTTTAGTAGTCTTAGCCATGCTAGCACCGCCCTTAAATACACAGTATGTAATTATTCTGAGTAACATAGGGCACCAGAACTCTAAGAAGGACAGAGAGCCCTAACTTGAGAATGCCATCTAGGATTGGAGGTACCCATTTGGGATCCAGGAGAACAGGCCTGAGAAACAGTGTCCCAGTCCATCTAAACTTCATCCACTCTGATGTTCTAAGGTTTGTTGGAACCAAGTAGCTTGTTGCCTGACTTTTGCAACGTAGGTCTCTGGCCAAGAGGAGGAGTTGATGCAGGTGCAGCAAGTACTGTTAGCAACCACCCATAGTCCACTCCGCTCAGCAGGGTTGTGTGGTTGTAAAGTCAGCTTCAGCAAGGGCATCTGAGGACGTCTGCAGCCCAGGAAGGGCAGTAGCTGTTTCCGTTACGATAGTATCTAAGGTTTCTGATAGGTTCCTAAGTGCATATTGATGAGCTGCCAGACACAACCAAGGGAAGAGGATGTAACCAAAGACATAACCATCTCCATCACGTATTCCACCAGGGAGATCATTAGCAATCCTAGCAAATAGCATAAGGGAATTGGTCCAATGGGCAGTTTCTGAAATATTATGGACAGAGAACGGAGTTACCAAGTAGCCAAATAGGCAGGTTCCACTTACCTGCCAGCTATCAAGACAGTTCTAGGCCCACGCCTCATCTGGGGATCCACAAACAAAGCTGTAACCCATGGAAGCATGTAAGATCCCGGTCATATTCTGAGAATTAAGATGATCCCCTTAGGGGAGTTGAGTCAGGTGTTTTCTAATCAGGCGTCCATGCGAGGAGAGTCCGAGACGGTGGCACTTCTCTTTACACCTTCCTTCTTTTGTTTCCGTCCCTTGTCATTGGAGACCTTAAAAGCAGTATCTGCCAATTGAGAAGGGTTTTTGCCAAAAGCTTCACCCAATTTTTGTAGTTTTCTCCCGCTATCAGGTGCACTTTGTCTTATAAAAGTCGTATTTACCGTCCCAATATCCTTGGGGGCTCTGGGTCAGCATCAGAGTAGCGCCCGTAGCTTGGTGAACCCTTTCTAGGAATTCTCACGGGTCCTCATTAGGGTTCTGCTGTATCTGCTGAGTCTCATTCCAACTCTTTTGCTAGGTCCCCCTTTTCACAGACCAGCTAAGAGGAATCTCTTGCAATGAATGCTCTAGTCTGGGGGTTCCCCCATCATTGCATCCCAGACTGGTTCGATTGACTTGCTTCTGGGGCTCCACCAGGGTCTACCAGATGCCGCTGATGTGCTTCCTCTCTAGCTTTACCTACGGCCACTTCTCTTTTTTCCCCTGTGAGCATCATATTCACGAGAGTCTGTCTATCAGCCCAGGAGGGATGATGCGTGGCCAAGGTGGAAGTGAAAAGGTCAGTCATGCGGAGGGGGTCCTCTCTATAAGGAGGATTATTGTTTTTCCAATTAAAGAAAATTGAGGTCCACAAAGGATTATGCATCCACAAAAAATCAGTTGGCTGACTGAGCATTAAGTCCCCCTATAGGGTATGGGCCAAGTGGAAAATGCCCTGGGTAGAAAATTTGGCTCCCGGGCCAAACTGGGTTCCCTGCCAGGCTCGAGAGGCAGATTCCAAACCAGGTCCCTATGCCTTGTATACTGACCGAAAGGTAAATTCCGTTTGCCACCCCTTGCCATAAGGGGGTGGCCAAGTCACTTGGAATGCTTCCTGTTCCCCTGTTTGAACGGGGGAAGGAGCCTGTAATGCCAGGGTTGTTTTGGGGACTGGGCAGGTTTGAGCAAGATGGAGTCAGACAGGCCAGTTATTTTATTCTATTACATAGTCACCGTGTGTTAACCACAGAGTCTAGGCGGTGCATACACAGGTGCTCACTGGAGAAATTCTTTCGGTTTGGCTGTGTGTTTGAAAATCTTCGTAAATAAACGTTTGGGAGAATGAACTCTTAATTCAAATTTATTATTTCCCTCTTCTTTCTGCAATGCTCAGTTTTCCTTAAGCTTCTCTTTGATTACTAAATTCGCCAGCACCGGAGCAATTACTTCCCACAAACAAGTTGTCAGAAACCTCAAATGAATTTTAGACCTAATTTAATTCCCAATTTACTTGCTTATTAAAAAAAATCCCAATTTCTCCAAACCGAATCAACCCTTGATATACCAGTTATGATTTCTTTTAAAGAGCCGGTAGTAAAATGCTAAGCCAGTCACCCCACGATAGTTCGAATGAGTTAATGAGGACCGGGAAAAAGAAAGGGGTGTTAGGAGCTTCTGGGACAAACAGCGGATCCCAAGCACAGGACAAGGTGACCCGAGAGTGTGCGTCAGGATAAAAGGAGAGAGGAGACTGTGCAGAAACTGGCTGCTGTCCCAAGGCAAGGACAGATTGGGCCCCAGTGGCTGGGTGGAGATGTGGGGTGCCACGGACATGTGCATGAGGACCTGGACTCTCTCAACACTCCCCCAGACGTGGCGATCCCCAGGGAGACCAGCGGGCAGGGGTCAGGGCTGGAAAAGTGCACATTTAGCTTTGCTGGCTTCTGTACTGGAGACTGGATTAGCCCCTGGGACTGCCATGGCCAATGGCCACCAAACTAGGCGGCCGAGCACACAGGACTGTTTCTCTCACAGCTCCGGAGGCCGAACGTCCCCAGTCAGGGTGTCGGCAGGGTTGGTTCCTTTTCAGAGGCTGTGAGGGAGAATCTGTTCTATGCCTGTCTCCCAGCTTCTGGTGGTGCTAGCAATTCTCCGGTCTCAGTCCCTGTTGTCAAGTGACGCTGGCTCTCCCTGTGTGGGTTGGTCTTGGTGTCTCTTCTCTTCTTCTTAAAAGGACCCCAGTCATTGGATTAGGGCCCACTGTAATCCTGCATGAGCTCATCTCACCTTGGTTCCATCTGTAAAGACCGTTTCCAGAAAAGGTCACATTCACAGGTACTGGGGGTTAGGACTTCAACGCATCTTTTGGGAGGACACAACTCAACCGAAAACAGAGGTGGACAGGGAGAAAGGGTTTGGGAGTGGTGCTGGGTTGTTCCTCAGACGTGAGGCTTGAAGATATGTATCAGGATGAGGGGAAAGGCAGAGAAACACAGAGCGGCCGGTGGGGAGCCGGGACGGAGTGAAACCGGTAAATTAGGCATCCCCAGAGCTGACTACCTCTGGACTTCACATTTTATGGGGTCATTAAATACCCCTACAGTTTAAGCCATTTTTAGTCATTGCTTGCAACTGAAAGTATTCTAATTTTTTTTATTATGGAAATAAAGTATTTGACCATAAATACTTGAACCCAATGCCTCAGTTTTGGGCTTAAATTTAAATGCTTTCTTTTCTACCAATAAAGAGAAAAAAAGTCATGCATTAGTTATTTCCTTTAGGATGGATGACTCAAAAGATAAATGAGAAACTTGTTCTTTTTTTTTTAAAGCAGCAAACATGATTTCTTTTTAAGTACCTACAACTATGCTTAAAGTCCTCCAAATGTTCTTTCGAAATATAATTTTACAGTGCTTTTTCTTGTCGTTAGTAAAATCTTGTTACTTTCACAAGTTAAATTATATTTCAATACACTTACATATTACAGAAGTATCAACTCATAGGCTAACCTGCTGTGGGAATAAAAAAAAAAGTGCTCAGATGAAAAGAATGCACTTTTAGGAAAATAAAGATAAACGAACTAATAAATTACTAGTTTTTAATAAATAAATTCTTATGGAAGAATTTATCCTTCTGGTAAAATATTTATCATGCTCTTTAAAGCCCTTTAATCAACTGAAGCACTCAGACAGCTTTGAAGGATTGGATGTCCTTTTGTGACTTAAGAGTTGAGATTAATCAGGGTCAAAATGAGCTCCATCCTTCCTCTGCTCTGGAAAGAGGTGAAATTAAAAATAAGAGTTGAAATTATTTTTTATTGAAGTACATTTTAATAAGAAGCCAATTGATTTAAAGTGATTTGCATCTTCGTGGAGTGAGGGCTCTCCGGGCTGCCTTGACTCCTCGGGCCATAGGGCAAACCCCTCGTTTCACAGGGCTGAAAAGGTCACGCTCCATCCCAGTGCTCGAATGTTCTGGGCAATTAAGAATCAATTCGCGTTAAATTACCTTAGGACTGGCCCAGGCCTGAGTGAGTCAGCAGGAGAATATCTTCCGTGCGCTCTCATTCCTCTACGCAACGTTGCCCTGCGTAGGAAATAGCATCTAAGAGTGATAGGCTGGGGCATTGATTGAACACGCGGCTCCCCGGCCCTCCCGCAGCTGTGCTGCATAAGGATATGAAAGGAAGAGCCGGGGAGCCTGCATGGCCCTCTGCCGATCTCTGCCGCAGGGGCTTATGTTTAGACTAGTCTGACCCCCGAAGTTACTGGATAACCAACATTGACAGCTAAGGCCCTGGTTCTCACACTTGAGACCAATCCCCCGCAGGGTGTGTTAAAACTCAGGCTGCTGGGCCCCACCCTAGGGTCTCCGAGTCACTGGGGCAGGGGAGGGCCAGGCAGTCTGCGTTTCTAACCGTTTCCCAGGGCTGCTGCCGTTGGCCTGGGGACCATGTTTGAAGAACCACTGCAGTAAGGTGGTTTGGTTGAATGAATGATTGTTCTGGAATACAGATTTTTTTTTTCTTGAAAAAATATTCTATGTATGTTTTGTTTACATCCAAGGCAGAGCACATACCTTTTTTGCAGACCAGAATATGGAAAATAGGTATCAGTAGAATGCAGAAGAATGGATATTATTAGAACTTGGGTAATTCTGGCCAGTTGCCATTGCAAATCTTTCAGAACCAACACCAAATACACGGTCCTGTGAAGAAGTTATAAAATCCAGAAGAGAACAGTTGTTACTTCCCAGGGGAGCAAACGCTTAACATCTCAATGCTGTTAAATATGGCGTAAAGCAGACAAATTACCACATCAATTTAGTTTCAAAGAATTCTTCCCCAGCTTATTATATTACTTAGCACAAAAAGAGATTCTTTAAATTTTGACTTACCAAACAATCTCTTGTTAAAGCATTACTAGCAAATCTTGTTCAGAATTGTTCTGGAATACAGATTAACTCGAATAAAGCCAAGGAATTTCTGGCAGAGTTCACAGTGAGGTGAATTTTCTCAGTCAGTGATTCCAGAAATACTGGCTTTGCTGAGCCAGAGGGTCCCACAGGGCCTGCTTCTCATTATGGGGAGGACAAAATTGGGTCACAGATCATGGTGAAGCCTCGTCTGCGCTTGGGACATTGAGATTGACCCACTAAAAGAATCTCACGGTATTTCCTTTTGAGGATGCCTGCACACACAACGTTTATTTCATATAATCAACACCTCAGGCAAAGGGTTCTGATGGGTCGGACCGCAGTGATGAGGGTTCACAGGCCTGGAGGACAACCTTCTTTTTAAAATTCTGCTAGGAAGACAGCATAGATTTGACAGCTGGTTTCCAAAGAATCTTTAAGATTCATTATGGGTTCAGTGAACATAGGTTCTAACTGAGGAACGTGAGTTTGGCTCACATCAGTGGTGTCGACCTATCA
The DNA here is from genome assembly GCA_004026545.1 of Mormoops blainvillei. Lineage (NCBI taxonomy): Eukaryota > Metazoa > Chordata > Mammalia > Chiroptera > Mormoopidae > Mormoops > Mormoops blainvillei. The sequence goes on from PVJD01000410.1 coordinate 6,108, forward strand.
AGGGGAGAGACTGATTTCTTTTGAGGACACTGTGTTACAGCCTTCCCAGCTTTACAGTCTGGGTACCAGGCCAGTCCCTGGCTTCTGTTCCACAAATAATTTGGGCACATCCTCTGCTTCAATAGGATTTGGGGGCAGAATCAGTCAAGCGGTCTTCTCATATTCCCAGGGGAAGGAGAAGGTATCATTAAAAGAAACAACCACATTACTTACATTTCCAGAAATGACTCTTCTGATGATTATCTGCAGCCAATCAACATTAACTGCATTTTCTTCCTAACAACAGTCCTTGGGTTTTAAGATATTTAATATTTAATGTTTCTTTCTGGAAATACTCACTGGGTTGGCAACTTCTAAAGACCTATAAAAGGCAAGAGGTAAATGGTCGAGGAAGGCATTTCTTGAAGGCTGAAGGGAGCGAGAAAAACTCCAGCTGGAAACTCGCTGGCGACAGCAGCCTTCACGGGCTCTGAGCAGTGAGATGATGCAGGTGAGAGCACCAAGCACCATGCCCGTGGCAGGTGTGGCAGGTGTGGCAGGTGGGCGACCAGAGACGTGAGGTCTACCAGAGTTGAATCTGGTTAACAAGACATCACCTGTCAGGGGATGACATCCTTTCATTCCAACAGCGGTGGCATCATCCAGTCGTTAAAGCAAAAATGACACGTGAATTGAACTGAGTGCCAGATAAAGTGCCTGTTTCGACTCCGTATGTCGGGAGTGTCAGCTGGGTTGACACAGAAGGTTGGCAGAGCCCCCATCTACTTTGCTTGGCGAATTATGTCGCCGACCAGCAGCCCAGGCAGTCCTTTTGGAACGCAGTTCCTGACCCGGATGCACATGCAAGTTTAAAACCACCCCATCTGGGCCCATCTGAGGGGATTCCGGACACAGTGGGTCTGGGCGCTGCCTGGTCCTGAGGTTTTGAAATGCTCCCTAGGTGACTCTAACATGCGGCCAAGGGTGAGAATCAGCTAATTCCTTATTTAACCACCTCTACTTTCATGGTTCATAGTCCAGAAGCTGTATCTCAGAGGTCTGCAACAGGCACTGTATGTTGTCCACCCAGTAGCCACCCCTTTCCTTTCTGGTAGAATCCTGGCTTTGCTCTCTATCTTCCCTCCTCTGAGGGCCCAGGAGGTATTAAACGGGGGCCTCTGCCCGGGGAACAGGTTAAACCAGGAACGGGTTAAGCTGGGGTTTCTCCACCGGGGTACCGCCCCCGACATTTGGGGCAGAATTCTTTGCGGTGGGAACTGTCCTATGCCCTGTGGGATGTTTAGCAGCTTCCTTGGTCTCGACTCCAGATGTCAGAAGCACCACCAATCCCCAAGATGTGGTAACGAAAAGGTGAGAATCACAGGGCTCAGCCAAAGACTGTGGCACAGCCAGCTGGGTGGGAATACCTTCGGGAAGACATTTTCTTCCTTCTCTGAGACAAAGGGCAGGAGAAAGGCGTCCTGTCTGTGGGGTACACCGAGATGGCCCGAGTCTGGGTCCCCAGCGTCTGTGGAGCTGCCCTCCCTCCCGGCTCTGCCTCGTGAGATAGTGCAGCCCCCTTTTGCTTACAGGGCTGTGCTAAGTGCTTCCAAATGGCTTGAGCCTGAACCTAGGCTATTCTTAATCATTGAGAATTCTGTTCCTCTTTGGAACATAGACATTTTGCCGCTGGCCAATAGGAATAATTGGCCAATATGTGGCCATGAAGTAGAAAATTTTTAATATACTGCCAAGATTATGACCATGAAGCAGGGAAGCATCTTTGTGATGTGCATGTAATTTGCTTATGTAAACATTCATGTGCACATAATGTATAAACAGTCTTTGGCCTCGCTCAAGGAGAGAGCAACGAAACATGACATTTCACCGGTGGCGGCTGGGGATGCATGGAAGCAGATGTTATCTATCAGATATAAATCTAACCCTGCAGGTGTCTGAGGAACCCCCAGGCACCCCTCTTGTGAGCCTCAGCATATGAGGGCAAAGCATTCGAATGGATTCTTTTACACCAGTCAACCTGGCTTGTAGAGCAAACACCTTTCCTATTTCCCAAGTGACTTGCAGTGTCAGTGAATGTAACGCTCAATCACGATCCCTCTGGTTTTCAATTTTGAGCAGTGACTCATGCCCCCCACCACCATTTTCATTCATTGAAAAGGAGTTTGAAAGAGGCTGAAGATAAAAGCAGATGCTTAACATCATTCACGGGAGACAAGGATTCCAGGTGACGGCTGCATGGGCACTGTTTTAAGACTTCTGTCGCCCTGACATAAGCATTTGGAAATCTTAGCTCTTGTAAAGAGGTGGACGCAAGAGCCCAGAGCGAGCTCTGCAGTCGATTACTGCTTCTAGCTCCGTGACCCTGGTCAACTGAAACCCAACGCTGGGTTCCTGCTATGTAACCAGGACTGATCGGATACAAACCTAACTCAGGGCTGTCGAATTAGGCCAAATAATGTAAACAGAACGATTACAACAGCAGCACAGTGTTTGTAACACATACTTTCTATGGTGCTATGAACAATTGTTACCTGTTGCTAGGAAACTCTCAGGTTAGATTTGACAAAGTATTGTGCAAATGCCTCCATTTTAATCCAAAACATATCAACTACATAGAATATGAAAAAAAAAAAGGAACATAATTATCCATAGAGGAATCCTTCAATTTGCAAATAGGATGTTAAAAAAGTTCATTTTGAGTTGACTGTTTGGAAGACTCTGTCTCCATAGCAACAATGCTCTAAGAGCTGTTAGGATTCCAAGGACTCACAAAGGCAAATTAATCTTTAATTTCCTGAAATACTGTATGTTTGTTCTGATAAGGTCAAACACGATAGTACTTTACTAGAAACAAAACAGTAGAGAAACAAAACTGATCAGCAAATAAGATGAAAATGTTTAGAATCCTGCGGCTTGAAGCAAAACAGGATTAACTAGAAGTCAAATGAGGAAGCTGGCGAGGCCTCGAGCCTGGGAGACGAGGGCATTTAACCAGATAGGAGGCTGCTTTGCTTGGTGCAAGCCCCTCCCTACTACTGAGATTTATTAGCCCTAAATAGGATCTTTATCGGCCTTTAAATGACCAAAAAGTAGTTCAGGAGTAAGCTAGGCAGACATTTTCCTGCACAAAAAGGTTACATACACACACCTGCCATGGCTAGAAGCCTTCGCGGATCAGAGGCTCCAGACAAGGAGGGCGTCTGCAACCCTGGGGGGAGTGGTGGTTTCTTTGGAAGACCCAGGTTGTTGCAGAAAGGCTGAGGTAGTAGCAGTATGGGGTAGCTGTAGCTTGGCAGGCATTTCTTTCTTCAAACAGGTACTGTCCTAAGAGTGGAGGCAAACCATCCGCCTGTACCGATGGGAAGGCCTCACCGGGGTCCCAAAGCCTGTTCTATATGAGACTGAAGCTCTGCCTGGAGTTTGCCTGGAGAGTGGGCCGTGTGTGTGGCAGTGCAGGTCTATGTTTATAAACGGGGCCCAAGGCTCTCTACTGGATCACCTGAATGGCGCTCCCTGAGTGTATAGTATTGTACACCACACTAGTTCAATGAAATGTTAATTAGGTGCTAAGTCTAAAAAAAGAACTTTGGTCAAATAACTTGGAAACTGGCAGGTGAGAAAAAGAAACCACATTCTTCTGCTCTGGGACCTCAGGGCCTCCGATATGCTAATTTGTACTGTGAATTTTCATGAAGTGAATACAGTACAAGGCAAATCTTCTAAACCCAAGCGACTATAAACCCATTTTCTGGAACTTCTCCCAGACAAGGGTCCTGGGGAAAGTATGTGGAATAGGTTTCCGTCTTGGGCATGTAGAACATTAGCCCTCCTTTGATACCCGTCAGGGTAAACCTGACAGTCCCCCAGGCTTCTCCCTACAGTCTCCACTGGCACCTCCCATTCCCATTTTGCCTTTGGTAATCCTGCCAGAGGTTTTAGCTTATAATCTAAAATGGTATGTGTATTTTAATTGGGAAATGTGAAAAACCAAGCAAATCATTTTTGACACAAAGGAAGCTTCGATAGCAGGATTTCAGGCACCTTTATTCATGGCAGATATTTTTGGTCAGGGGAGCTTGCCTCAGGAATCTTTCCATTACTTTAGGAAGCCAACTTCTGCCTAAGCCCTGACAGGCCTTCCTGCTGTTCCACTTTCCAGTCGCTGTTTACTAGGCTTGAAAACACCCCGCACACAGATCCCGTCTGGGTGCCTGGAGTCCCGTAGGCTCTGGGGCTTTCGGGGCTAAACCTTGCAGCACAACCTACTGGCCTAGCAAAGGAGTTTTCACAGCTGGGTAATAATAGTGGTTAACTCATTTTATCACAGAAGAAATTTACTCCTTTGTGTTCTCCATATAATTTATAAATAGGAAAAGTTATTTAATATTATTATATATTTGTAATACAAACAATCAAGACTGGTGATATAGAAAAACTAAAAAAAAAATACTGTGTCCATCAAGGGTTTTCGCTATGAGGCACTCCACTGTTCCTCAGCGTTTTCATTTTTCTCTATACAAAATCACTTTGCTGTGCCGAGCACACAGGTTTCCTTCCCAGCCAACACTGGCCTCTAGACTTTGCAGTCCTGACACTACAATTTGGAGTGGCAAGAATTATTATCCCTGTCTTCTATAATCAATAATAAAACCATTACTCTGCAAGAATTTAGGTAAGAAATAGTTTAAAGAAACAGTATTTCTTAAAAACTTGAGACTACAAGTCATTTATTATTTTCTAGTGAAGCAACTGGTATGAAGTTGATATGGTCTATTTTCCTTTTCTGTTTCTTTTTCCAATTAGTAGCTCAAAGAAAAGATGGAGTAACTGTTTTAAAATCCTGCCAGATTTTGCATGGAAACTACTGTAGATGAACAATGTAAGGTCCTATTAAAGTATTCAGATCTCATGCAAAACTCTAACTAATGAATGCCTCATTACATTAGGCAATTCTGTCATTTTCCATATTTAAAAATTCTCACACTAAAGTGGCAGTGGTTACTATTCATTACTTTAGCATTTGACTACAAAGACTTAGACATAAAATCTAAGTTCAAGTCTGCGTTTTGGCAACAGAGTAGTGCCAGGTATTTCTGAATAAACAATTTTTAAATGTTTTTAACCATTTGAAAAGTACCACCAACATACTATTTGGTATTAGTTCAACAGTCACTCTGTTCAGAATTAAAGAACCCTAAACTCAATACATGTCTTACTTCACAAAGTCTATTTATAACAGAATAATATACTATATGTCTAATAGAAAAAAATTACACAGCAATTTTTATCAAACAGCAATTACTACAAAAGAAATGATAGAAGAAAAATGACTTCACAAAAATACACTAAAAAAATTTGACAATTTTATGTAGGAACCACCAAAGTTTTAGTGTTTAATATTTAATAGCACAACTGACCAAGATCCAAGATGTGAAGTTACCATGTTCAAGAAACTGGGGGTGGGGGGTTTCACTCTATCAACTAACTATATAGAATGTGAATAGAAGAATGCACACCTTACGATATAAAACCTGTCTACGCATAGTAATTAGTTGCAAAAAGCCACTTGGTCTTCTCTTGGCTTGTAAAAACATTGTTCCAGATTTCATTGTAAATTAGCAACCTATCGAAAAAAGAAAAACCATCAACATGTTATTCATCATATAAGGACAAATAAAAATGATACTTAGAATTACCAACTAAAAATCCTTTCAGAACTCTCTACTGAACTCAACTTATTTTCTGTGCACAACATTCTAGCAGAAATACATTTAACTGGAAATCTTTTATTAAAGAAACTTCTGAATCCATTTCCTCCTCCTACGCCTTTCTTTGTATCAACCCTTAACTCAAAGTCTTCAATTCTCAAGAGGATGTTCTCATTCACTTGATGGGATTTTTGAGATATGAGAAACTTCTAAGCCTGGTAGGGCATTTTCCAAATTCTCTCTACATAGGAATAAAGATGACAAATCGCACAAAACAATCATGTGATTTACTCACACAAAGAATCAACCCAATCTATTGTTAAGATAACAGCAAATGTATGTCTTTTATTTCTCAAAGCTCTATTTATCTTCCCGTACATTGTAAAGCAACTTGTATTTCATAGTAACTTATAATTTGGTCCAGCCAGGACATGCCCCAAAAATAAAAAAAAATATACATGGTATCTTTTACTGTATATTCTGCTTGATACTGTAGTTATTTAAAAATTCTCAGTGAACTTTATTTTTATAGGGACTTAAAATGCTAAAAATGGGATGGGAGAAAAAGGAGTTTAAAAATCCTCATGAAAAAGATTATAATGAAAACCCACTACAGTGAGAATAGTAGAAAGTAGCCATCTGTACAAATGGCTACTTTGCTACCTGGATATTTTTGGTTATTAGTCTTTCCTCTGATATCTGAACCTACAAAGTGGAAATTTAAATCAACTCTAGGGTGAAGGCTTAATGTGTCCATATCTAGTTTATCTAAGTCATAACCAGTTACTGTCCTGGTATTTATCGAGTACAGTAAGTGTTAGCAAAAGAACCCTTAGAATTTAAGGCATTTATGAAGGTGGCAACGTAGGTGCTTGAGTTATCTTTAAAAAAAAAAAATCGAAAATCTGCCGGTGGTAAGAATTTTCAGGCCAACAAGGCACATTTCTTTGTTTCTGGCTGTAACGATATAAACTCAGTGGTTATTTAATGTTAATTAATGATCTTAACTAATGGGGATATAGGTCTCATGAATTAGAACCGGGAATATAGCTCCCTCAAGATTACGCCATACGCCATACTTCTACTGCCCCTCCCCTCACCTTCAGCTCTTCTGCGTAGCAGGTATCTTGTTTTCACCTTCCAGCTCTTCCACCCCGGCCTGTGTCATGAGGTCTGCAATGTTCTTCTCCAGGTCATCGATGCGACTGCTCATGTCATCGAGTGGTGAAGTTAAAGGCAAAGCACATCAGTATCTCCCATTTCTAGCCTTTTCCTCCAAGGCTTATAGACTGTGGCCTTAAACACACCTGTCTTAATGAAGCTGGTTTTTCAATTTAGTTACGTGTTGCATAATGACATTTCCGTTAATGATGGGCAAAGAACTGACGGTGATATACCATGCAGCCTAGGTGTATAGCAGGCCACGCCTTCTAGGTTTCTGTAAGTACACTCTAATACGTTTGCATGACGATGAAACCACCCAATGACACATTTCTCAGAATGTATCCCCGTTGTTAAGCAGAGTGTGACTGTAATCCAGTGGTTAAGAGTGCAGGGATCTCGGGGAAGGAACAAACCCCAGCCTTGTCTTTTACTAGTGATGGAAATGGGCAAGTTCTTTTACTTTTCTAGGCTTCTGTTTTTTCATCTGCTAAATAAAAGTAACACTATAAACTCTTCATCAGGTTATGGTGAGGATCAGAGGAAAGATACACACAAAATGTCTGGCTCACAGTCAACAGTCAATCATATCAGGTATCATTATGAGAGACTGTAAATTCCCTGAGGCCAGACATCTAGCTCAGTTGTGGCCCCAGCTCTTCACACTGCACTTCTCAAGAAAAGTACCCCCGTATTTTGCTGTGTATAATGCGCTCCTGTGTATGATGCGCATCTATGTTTTTGGTCCATACATTCAGGATAAAAATCTTTGGTTTTAATTTTTTAACTCAATTTAAAAAGTTCAATAAAACCGATTATCGTATTCCAGGGTATTATTTTGCATATGGATATCGTTATTGCTTTCCAGAGTTACACTTTTAATGCATAAGCATAAATAAAAGAATTAAAAACATTTATATAGATATGGAGTTAGTACTACCTATGAATAATGTGCATCCTTAGTTTCCCTCAAAAATCCGGGCCAAAAAGTGTGCATTATACACGGTAAAATATGGTACATCCACGCTCAGTCAAGAAGCTGGCAAGGGACTGGCGGAAGCTGGCCTGAACACCATACATTCATCCACACCACCAGCGAGAAAACAGGATCCAAACACCCACTAGAGGCTGGCTACACACTCAAAGGATATTCCTTCCAATGATCTGGTCGGACATGGTCTGAAATTTGTCTTGCATCTGTTGCAGGAGCGTCTGCACCTATGAAACAAGAAAACAAAACGGCCACGCTTACCCTGAGACGCCTCCGTGGCGTGAGGACGGGAGCCCTGGTCCCAGGGGCAGGCGAGGATCCCGGTCGCCAGCTCCAGCTCAGGCTCCTGGCCCTTCAGCAAGGCATTTCGCTCTCCGGGTTTGCTTCCCCATCTGCCAACTTGGGCTGACGGGCTGCTGAAGACCCGCCCCGTTTGGGCCCCTCTGCTGTTCAAAATTCGTTGGGTCTTTTGGTAGTTTTTGAGGGCGTGGAGGCGTCCGGGTGCGAGGGCGGCGCTGACGGGTGGGCTGCGTGGAGGGCTGGGGGCGTGGGATGGAGGCTGCCGGGGACCAGGGGGTCAGCCGGGGTGCGGTTCAGGAACAGGTGCGTGGCGGTAAACGGGCCTGCGGACATCGGCAGGCTCAGGGGCCTACACCCAGCGGCCCGGGAAGGGCGGGGAACAAGGTGGCCGCAGGCCTCGGCGGACGAAGCCTCTAGAAACACGGCCTCCAGAGACCAGGCCCCCCGCGGCCGCGGAGAAGACGCCTGAATCCGCGGGCCTTGCCTGCGCCGCCCCGGGATGCCGCGGCCTCGGGCCCACTCGGGCGCCCCTTACCACCGAGGTGAGATCCTGCACGGTCTTGGGGTCAGTCTCGGCCATCTCCCCGGTTCCCAGTTTGGCGGTGATATCTCAGACCGTCTCCAATACTTCCGTTTGTCAGCGCAGACGCCCCCAGCGGCTTCTTCTCGCGACGGCAGATGACAGACGCGCGACCGCGGGGCGTTGTGGGAGCTGTAGTTGGCGTCACGCGCCGAACAGGCCTGAGGCCTCGCGCATGCGTCCGGAGCGAGGCCCCGCCCCTCCTCTCCGCCTTTCCTACTCCGCTACACCTAGCACTGCCCCTCCCACAGCCCGCCCTAGCCCCGCCCCTAGCCACGCCCCACATCAGTCCGGGTGGAAAAGGGAAGACAGCGCAATGGGGCCAACGGTTAAAGGGGTTGTCTTCACCTCTTACCAGGCTGTCGTTAAGGGCAGGCACTTGCTCGGTGCTTGCTCCTGTGCCGCCACCTGCCCTCCAACAAAACCCAACTAACACCTGGAGGGGAAACTGAAGTACCAGGCCTGAGGGTTGAGACCATCATGCGCCCAGCTGCACAGCTGAGGGCCTGGTTATGTTCTCCGTGTCAGTATTTTAACTTCGCCCCCCCCACCCCAGTCCCCAGGGATGAGTGGGTGTGCTGGCATATTCAGAGGCGGATTTAATGGCCGGCGCCCCGGAGCGCCGCCCTGGGCCCAGAGGCGGATTAAGGTCGGTTCAGGTCCCAGCAGCAGAAGAAGATATTTAAACATACTATCAGGTTTTACCGCCAATTGTAAACTTATATGTAATTAAAATTGCACATATGAAACCAAAGTTGGTGTCATTAGAAAAAAGTGTAAAGTTGGGGTTTTGCGGGGTTCTTCAGAAGTCGGGGCCCAGGGCGTGCCGGGTGCGCCCACCGTTAAATCCGCCTCTGGGCACAGTGGGGCAGGTTGTTTTTTGCTTTTAATTGAATTATAAAACACTTTCTGGATGGTGCAGAGATCCTAAACTACTTTTCACAAAGCCCACACACGCTTGTAACCCACGTCCCTCCCCCGACCAAGTCAAGAAACATGACCAGTCCCCTGGAAGCCTCTCAATCCCTTTCCTTTCACCCCACTCACCCACCCACGAGGGTGACCAACGAACTGACTTTGAACACAATTGGTTCATTTTGCCTGTGTTTCAACTTCGTATAAATGGAAGCAGGCGGTAAGGCCTTCTGAATGCCTGGCTTCTTCCATTCAGCATGACGTTCCGTGGTGCTGAGTGGAGCAGGTCTTTGGTTTGGAGTTAAGGAGTAAGCAGTGTGTGGTTTAAGAGACTGGATTTGGTTGGTTATGGAGGGGCCGCTGCTGAGTTGGGATCTCAAGTTCCAGCCTCACGGGTGGTCTCCGGAGTGGATCTCATTGGCAAGGGGTAGGAGATCCAGGCCTTATCTCATTTAAGGGCTGTATTTTAGGGTCAGTCCCAGCTTGATTTTGGCAGCAGAGAGGCTGTAAGGGTGCCCACCAGTGCCTGTAATGAACCGGGGGGTTGGCCATGGAAGGCATAAACCTTAACTGTCTTCTCCCAAATTTCACTCCCTGCCCCCAACTTCACCCTCCCTCACCTGTATCCCCTCCTTGCACCCCTACCCCATCTTCCTTACTATCCCCAAAGGGGCTAAACTCTTTATAATTAGTTGTTGTTAACTGGTGTTTGGTTAGTGCTTTACCTGACCACTTAAAATTTTTAACATCTCTCAGTGTTTTAACTTAATCCTCAGAATCCTGTGATATAATGATCACCATTATATGATCTGGAGGGCTGAAACGCTTAAAACAGGCAGTCAGATTAGGGAGTAAGATACAGACTTGAGCCCAGGACTTTCTGACTCTACCACCTCCTTTTGCTATCGTTCTAGAATTCTCTGAGTTGTCTCAGTTTAGAGCAGGGTTGCTCACCAGTGGAACTGCTGGCATTTTGGCAGCTAATTCTTGGTTGGCATGGGGGGTGTGATGTGCCCTCTACATTATAGGCTGTTAAGTAGCTTTTCTGACTTCTACCCAGTAGATGCCAATAGCATCCCCCCCACTCAGCCGTGACAATCAAAAATATCTCCAGACACTGCCAGTTGTCTCCTGGGGTGGGTGGGTGGGGCAGGGATCACCCTGAGCAGAGACCCACTGGCTTTAGAGGGATCTAGGGACACTGCCTAGTATTCTGTTCACTTGTTCCTCACGTATGAATTTATTTTCCTTTGGGCCAGTTCTTGAGGATTTTCCTCTGTATTGAGATTGAAGGATGGTATACGAGTTTCTTAGGGCCGCTGTAACAAAGAATCACAAACTGGTCAACTTAAAACAAGAGAAATTTATTCTCATGGTTCTGGTGGCCAGAAGTCTGAGATTAAGGTATTAGCAGGGTTGGTTCCTTCTGAGATTTTGAGAACCTGTTCTGTGCCTCTCTCCTAGCCTCTGTGGCTGCTGGCAATTCTCTTTTTAAATATTTAATCCTCTCCCGAGGACATGTTCATTGATTTTAGAGAGAGAGAAAGGGGGGGAGAGAGAGAGAGAGAGACATTGAGTGGTTGCTTCCCATGTAAGCCCCGACCAGTGATCAAAACTACAACCCAGATATGTACACTGACCAGGGATCGAACCCATAACATTTTGGTGTACAAGATGGTGCTCCAAGAACTGAACCACCCAGCCAGGGTGGCTGCTGGCAATTCTTGATATTCCTTAGCTTGTAGATGTTACTTAGCTTGCATTGCTCCAACCTCCGCTTCCATCTTCCCATGGCCTCTGACCTGTGCGTGTCCTCATTTCTTCTTATGGAGTTAGGGGCCTCACTCTATTCCAGTATGACCTTATCCAAATTATTTATATCTAAAAAGATCCTGTTTCCAAATAAGGCCTCATTCTGAAGTTCTGGGGGTAAGGGCTTCAACATGCCTTTTTTTTTGGTGGGGGGACACAATTCAGCCCATAACAGTTGGTAAAGTTGAAGTCATACCACTTTAAATTTGTACCATACTTGGTATTTTGTAAAGTGTTGATTGAAGCTCCAGAATCATTTAGCTGTAAGTAGTCAATACTGGGTGGGATTTCAGGCCTTTTCACTTTGGACCCCAAACACTGGAGCTACCACACCTGGCATAGAGGGCTGGACACCCACATCCAGATTTCTAGCCACATCTGGCTTATGGCTCTGAGCAGCATAGAACATGAATTAGCACTAAAAGCTGGAGGTTTTGTGTGTGTGTGTGTGTGTGTGTGTGTGTGTGTGTGTGTGTATTTCTGGCAGGAGACTTGAAGGCTTTTTATCCAAATTGAAATTTTCTTTACATAAACAGCAGGCAAATGACAATTTTTGGTGGATACTTTTTTTTTCAGTACTTAGAAAGACAGTATATTCTCTCTACATGGAGACCAAGGTCTTTTAAACAGCTGCTGTACGCAAAAGCTTCACTAATTTATAGTCACGGCTGATATACTTTGTAGGGTTGACACACAGAACCTAACTGAATATTGTTCCATTAACAAAACTACTGTATCATGTGTAAGGCACTAGTAATTAACCTTTAAAACTTTGGTTTTGAACAACCCTCATTTTAAACCTTTAAGTGTCCTAGTGGTCTTATCTTCTCTTGGCATTTTTTTAAATAGCTCTTCTTGGCTTCTTTTAAATAGACTAATTGCGTAACCGAAGTAATTCTCTTTTTCCCTTTCAAGATGGTTTGGTTTTACATGAGCTTAATGTGGTACTTTTATAATTGTTCTTTGATTCAAGCTGGGCTGTTCTCTCCACACTCTTCCTTTCCCAGATCTGCGCCGGGGAAGGCGTTAATGTACACGTGTGTCTGCACTGCAGTCAGATGTCGCGTGTGCTTGCCTTGCGTAGAGAAGGAATGGTCATCACAGGGCCTTGGAGAACTGCGAATTCGTCTTTGCCCTGGTTGCATCTGCATCAGCCCTGCTGTGACCCAGCCCCGTTCTGAGCCACGGTTCTCCTGGCTTTCTCCCAGTTTGTCCACTGCTGCTGCTGAGAGTCTCACACCTGCTGGTGGGGCACTGCCGCAGTGTCAGGACACGCGCCTCGTCCTCCTAGTGGCCTGGGCTGCGCTTGCTCCCAGCCCTCAGTGGACATTTTAAACCTTTCCTGGGTCTTCAAACCCGTAATATAAATTCATAAGACATCTGGCCCACAGGAGGCACTTTATTAAATAGAGTGGTAGCTCAGTACTCGTCGTTAATTCGCTCCGCAACTCGCGACCGGCGCCGAAACTGATGAGTACTGAACAAGCAAGAGCGATGAAGCATATCCTCCTGTGGGGCAGCGTCGCGGCTCGTGCAAAGCCTAGCGAGCACGAGTCCACAGCGAGCGCCTAGTGCGGAGACATTGCTTTCTCGTCAACATGCGACAAACACAGGGCGTGATGAGTTCTGAAGCAATGAGTACCGAGGTGTGACTGCATTAGCAGCCTTCCCTTTCTTTGGTTAAGGATCTCACCAATGTAATCTTGCTGTCTCTTCTCTCTCTCTGTCTCTCTCTCTTTGTCATCTATCATCAATCTATCTATCATCCAATGTATCATCAATCAGTCATCTATCTATCAATCATCTACCATCAATCTATCATCTGTTAACAATCTATTAATCATTAATCAATCTATCTACTTACCTATCAGCAATCTAGCTGTCATCAATCAATCATTAAGCAATCTGTGTCTAATCTAATCATCTAATCTAATCTGTCATCTATCTGCTTTTTTTCCTAAATCAGAGGGATTTGACTGTTATGAAAGAAGAAGGGAAAAGAGTTATTTATTAGGAAGGCAGCACTTGGTTTTAGTCTTGGTGTTTAGACATTATAGGCCAACCAGAGCACCATTTGGAAAAAAAATATCCCTTTGCTCTGTCGCTGTGTTTAAACTGTTCTAAAAATGGTCTAAGGCCAAGTACACACATTAAAAATCCCACATAACCTTTATTTGAATATTGTACAAACAAGTTACAAATTTCTTTGCAACTACAGAATAAATCAAATGTTAATTTACAGCTCAGAAACTTTAAGCAATTCAGCAACTAGGGCTCAAAGGAACTGCATCTGCAATAGAATTAAGTATTTTTAAATGATGAACTGTTATCACCTTTGCATGTTTATGGAAAAATTTATTTAAAATTTCTGAATATTTTTACGTTGGGGTAATAATACCTGATCATTCCTTAGTGTTAATGTTTAACACCATAACAGTGTTGGTAAGCGCATGACAATGCCTACTTTTTTTCACATCACCTCCATTTTCAATTCTTTAATAATCTGAGGAGATAAAAAATGACTTTATTACTTTCTAAAGAAAAATCTTCAAAAAAGTAGCAGAAAAATGGAAAAATTCAGTATGTACTCATAGTGCTTCTCTGAGCTACTTCCTCAAAGGTTCAGAGCTTCGCAGTGAAAATTACTGTAGTCTAACTACGCCCGCTGTTTCTCAGCTAGCACTTGGGAGCCACGTACAAAGGCGTATCAAGCTCAGCAACCTTCCAGCCATTAATGCTGTGATACTGATGTAGCTTGAGTGACAGGAAGATGCTTTTCTGTCTACTGAATGCGACGATTATCTAAATGATTTCTGCTTAGTTTATAGACTTAATTTATGGACTCAAAGATCTCTTCTGAAATCCTTGTTTACACATTCATTCCTACCATTCTTTCTGTCTCTACACATTTTGTATATGCTTTTATATAAATAGAGTCAATGCTATAGAATTTTTTCAGTAGTGGGCTGATCTGCTAGGGATAGGAAATAGAATGAGTAACACATTTTACATAGCACAATAATGTTAATTGCTTTAGAATAACAATTATAAAAGCATCTTATCATCAGGTTATGAGACAAATCTCAATGGCCAGATAAGAAGATGGGATGCACCACCTTTGTGAAAGGTAGAGCCAGATTATTAGATTATTGTTACTGTTATTATTATACAGTACTTAAATAGAATAGGTGGCTTGTTCTTCCTCAGTGCTCACCTTCCTGTTGGTGTGTTTCACCTGTTGATTCATGCTTAAGTCAGCTACACGTGGATAGACCACTGTGCTACATTCATGGAATCAGAAACTGCTTGAAGATCCCTTGGAATTTGTCTACAGCCAAGCATAGTAGAAGCTCTTGGTCCCAGCCCACGTTCTCTCTCAGCTTTCCCTTCCCTCGGGTGGCTTGGCTATGACTGGTCCAAGGGAGGACATGAATTTTCTTCTGGACAACTGAGATATCTAATTAATCTGGTAGAGGCTCCTCACATACCTGCTCACAAGCCACGGGAAGGAAGGGAAGAAATAGTTAAGAAAATTATAATATCTTGAGTAGGAAAAAATTCTAAGGTTCCAATATTAATTTAGAATAGTGTTAACAGTTCTTAACAGAATGTTCTTAGAATTCAGAACATGTAGAAGGTCTTTTTAGTTGGCCATGCTAATTGGGGGTTCTAGAGGAGAGTTTCCTGGTCTGAAGTAGACATTTTGTCTGTTTTGGCTGCAGAGTTGGCAGCGGCACTGTGCTAGAGTGGGGGTGATGTGAGCCCTGCATTCTGGTTCTGAAGGCCACTTACCTTGGGCAAGCCATTTGACTTCCCTGAGCCTCAGTTTTCCTTCCCTGTAAGTTGGGGAAGAAAAGAGTACTCGCCTCGTAAGGCTGTTGTAAGGGTTCAATGAGTTAATGGGTACAAAGGGTTTCGCAAGGTGTGGGCACCATAATTAGCAATTAATAAATATAAACCGTTATTATCATCATCATCATTAATTGCATTTTTGTACCTGGTTCATACATGCCAGGAGAACTGCAGACTCTTTTCTTCAGAATCACCTGGGTAGTTTGCGTACTGGTATAATTGCGCTAAACCCAGCGTCAAGCAGAGCCTGGTTAATAATACTTTAGCTGCCACATCTTAAGGTCAAGACCCAATAGACTTATTTTGGACAAAATGCAATCTGATCTATTTCAAATGTTTGATATAGATGGTTATTTCACTTAAGAGAAGGTTAAAAATGACATTTTGAAATTCTTGGATAAGTTATCAAAATTTCTAAAAATGTTGTTTAAGAATCAGAGTCTTGTTTGTCACCTACACGAAGCCCAGCTGAATTTGCTTTGTTATGATGTTCAGATTTGCTGGTTTTGGCTGAAAGTCATGGCAGGTCCAACCACCTGAAATGATGTTCATTTGGAAAAAACTGACAGTATTAAGGTAAGTCTGATCAAAAGTAGAAAATGTTTGCATGTTCTTGTTAAAACAAATTATCTGAAATACTTTATCATATGCCAAATAGGGAAATATAATTTTTAATGGACTAAGGTGGTTGATGTGTTAATAAAAAGTGAAAAAGATGTGACTGTTTACTCAATGGAAATAAAATTCTCCATCTTGTGCTCAATCCTTGGGAAAAGCAATTTCTGGCTTTTACTTGACTTCTTTTTTCAATAACTTGCACTAAAATAAAATACATTGATAATAACAATGTAATGTTTCGATTATACTTTTGTTTTCGGTAAACAAGGTAAATGCATTCTAGCAACTTAAAAAGATCCTATAATCAAAATATGCTACCACTCTGGCTTCTAAGAATTGGTCCTCGTGTGTGTGTGCGCGTGTGTGTGCGTGTGTGTGTGCGTGAAAAGATTAAAAGGAACAACACGACAGAAATATCTCTGCCCTGATAAGAACTCTGGGGACAGTGAGTATACTTAAATACGGGGAAATTAAGGCCTACTCTACTTGTTAATGAAGTGTGCACTTTACTCCTAGTTTTCTGTGTTCTAAGCTAAATTAATCCACTGGCTTGATCTCTCTTTTTCCAGAGAAAAACACCCATTTGCAAAATGCAGGAAAGCCTACTGGCTTGAGAGAAAGGGAGGGGTCTTCACTTGGTTATTTGAATGAATGGGTCACTTGACGTCAGTATTTCTCCTAGGGATGGCCCAGGTTCATTAGGGAGGGTGAGCTTTTGGATTATCAGTTAGCCTGTAGGTCAGGCCTCTGAGCCCCAGGCCATCTGAGGATGGTCCTTGGTTTGTTCCAGGGTGACCATTCTCCCCCTGCCTTGCAGGAAGAGGGGAGCGAGGTCCACCAGGGAGACAGAAGGCTGTGTCCTACAAAGCCAGAAAAGGAAACCCTGCCAAGTGTAAATGTGCAGGCTCAGATGCCCCCTGGCCCCGAGCTTGCTCCGTATTCGGGGTGTGGCATCTCCTGGTTGAACAACAGGAATTGTTGGAGACAAAAAGTACCCATGTCGCAGGACTGTAGGCACGTGGCTGTGACTATGTGTCGGGCAGTCACGAAACTGAGGAGGATCTTGCTCCCCCGTAAGGGTGCAATCGCCTTCACAGCTGACTGCGAAATGCTCAAGGGCTTCGTTCTGGCCGGTTAGACGAAGGCGAGGCCCAGGTGGTGAGCAGGTGCTCCGGCTTTACAGACTCACTCGCCTAACCAGAGGTGCACGGGAGTGGCCCAGACGGCCAGGCAAAAATGTGAACTTGCACAAAGACGGGACTCAGCATCAGCAACAGTCGACACAATGTAGAAACCAGAGAAAAGCTATTGTCCAGCAGTTTTAACCACCAATACCCATTTATTTTAATGGAAAAAAAAATCTCTGCATTCTATATGCTCCAAAAAGATTTACTATTGAAACAAATACAATATATGGAACTCTATCTGCATAATTTTACTACAATAAAGACAACATATGACTGCTACTTCCTACAGAAGGCGAACTGAAAAGCACAGATGCCAACAGAGATTGCATAAGAAGGCGTGTGTGTGCGTGTGTGCACAGTGAAAACCTTTAGTGAGCAACAGCATTAAAATATGCTAAGACAGTTACCTTACCCTAGTTTGTGGCGAGCTCTAATAAAAAGCCACAGGCTGTCACTAGTTTTATCTGATAGAAAAATTTGGTGTGAGCTTTGATGGTTCATTTAGTTTATCAACAAGAAGATAATCTTAGTACAAGCACTAACTTTCCTCTTACTTTACATGCTCACAGAATAAAAATCGATTACTTTTTATACATAATGAACATCTTTTTTTAGGTTTGCAAACAACTGTAGTCGATTCACACAAAAGGGTACTACCTGTAATTACTCTATTTTATGCATGTATATGAAACAAACGCTGTGTATGTGCCTAAGAGTATGTCTATACATGTGGGCGTATATATGTATACACACTGTACCTGTCAACCTCTTCATATGCACATGTGACCTCCATGATGAGACTTGGAGGGAGAGAGTCTCTGCCATGATCCACATCCCCATAGAAACTAAATCCACAGCAGGGCTGCAGATCTGGACACATACAAATGCAGACAGATGCCCATGAAAGAGTATTTCAGCCCTTTTCCCGGCATTTGATGGTAAAATTTCCTGCTCTGCTCCTCACCACTTTCGGTCAGGATCACGGCATCAGGTGGCAGTGAAACTGGTTATAGTCCTCAGGCTAAAGAGAAAGGACTTCCGTCTCTGCTCTCCCTCCCTGTGGAGCTGCCTATCGGTGGTGGCAGCGTCCAGGCTGAATGCGATGTTGGAGAAGCGTCCGCTCTGTGGTCTGTGCTAGTGCCTAGCTTGCCATTGGGGCCCTGGGTGTGTCAGCTGCCACGGCTCTGCTCCTTCCTGTTTAGCCTCCCAAGGAAGAATGACACATCAAAACTAGGCTTCTCCTGTCTAGTCTCTCTCCATAAATACTGGGTATGTACACACACAGATACTCATACATATACAAATACTGACCCACAGACAAAGCTGGATGGGGGGGTGCGGACTAGCAACATGGCAACACATCAGAAAAAGTAGTCACTGTTCCTGCTCCCAGAAGGTCAAGTTATATGCCATGATCTTTAAACATTCAGGGAAAATTCAGAGGATTCCATTAATTAAAGGAGAAAGGAAGATGCTGTCAAAATGGTGACGTACAGACTAAATGAAATTGCAAAGAAAGTGAAAATCTGGAGCAATTGAGGCCTAGTTGTGAAGTTCGAGAGCTGTAAACGGCAATCTTCAGATTTGGATTTTTGTTCTTTTTCCTGTTGCTATGGAAACTTGGTAGTCAAGCTTCAGATGTCAGGCGTTCTCACAGACCTGAATGGCAAAGATTCAGAGTTTAAGTCAAGGAATAGTGCAACTCGATTCAAAACAGTTTAGCCTGCTAGATACATGACTGACAGGCTGTAATAAACGCATTTATAAACATTGTACTACCTTGGGAAAAAATGTTTTTCTTAAGCATAACATTTGAAGAGAGAGTGACTTCTGCCTTAAAAAGCCGGACTCCTTCAAAAATGCTCGATGCCAAACATCTCATCTCAGACTACTGGTGGCTATTTTCTCTGCTGCCGCGGAGCCCTGTCTTGCACACAAGCCCAGGGCGTGGCTGTTTTACGAACAAGCTGACTCGGTAGATTTGAGACTGATGATTTGTCCCAGATGTTTTTTAGAGTCATGGACAAGAGCAAGATATCTACGGGCGGTTCTTCAGACATGGTGTACTAGTTTCCTCAGGCTGCTATAACAAATGACCACAAAATTAGCGGCTTAAACAACACAAATGTATTCTCTTACAATTCTGGAGGTCAGAGGTCCAAAATGAGTCTCATGGGGCTAAAATCAAGGTATTGGCAGAGCTGTGCTCCTTTTGGAGGCTCTTGGGGGCGGGGGAGTAGCTACTTCCTTGACTTTTCCAGCTTCCGGAAGCTGCCTGTATTTGGCTCATAGACACTTCAGCATCTTCATGGCCCCAACTGTCTAATCAAAGTTTACTGAAGCTGCCAAAATGACAGTTATCCCCTAGGTCGCACTCTGGCCCAGGGTCTTCCTTCTGCCTGATAACAGCATGAGTGGAAATAGCCCAGTCTCTGACAGTTTTGCTTAATTATTATTATATCTTGAATTTGCACAGGGAACTGGTACCACCAAATCTTTTGTTAATATCAAAGAAATAAAAACGTGGAAAGGTCAACCTACATTGTAAGTGCAGTTCACTCTGGAATGAACCGATCTCTGGAACTATGATGGGTTACTCTGCAGTGCTTGGGCCCTTTCATTCAAATTTTGCTGAGGGGTGGATCAGTGCCCAAAACTCACCTACCTACTCTGTACCCTCTTGCTTTCAGAGGTTGAACCTGTCACTTATCTGTTTGGGAAATTTAAAGCAGGATGTCTAAACTGTATACTCAAGTACAAACAAGGTGATATTAAGAAGATTAAGGCTGTTTTAACAGAAAGGGCCATGGAAATTAACAAGTTAATTTAGGCGCAGTTTTTGGTTGTCATTGGCTACAGTGGGGACCTTTATATGGCTTGACCAATGAATTCCGTTGCAGTTAGGAGTCTCCTGAACTCATACAGTTCCTTTATTTCACTCAAAGTTTTTGCTGCCTTTACTGCCTTTGCTGCCATTGACTTACACTCTTTGGTTACTTGGCTGCAGTAAATTATGTCCTGCAGATTCATCCACATTTGAAGAGGGATGAAAAAAGGAACACATTAAATGGCATCACTATTTTATTGAAAAATACTTTCCAGTGTGGAACCAAGAACTTAAAATAATAACGTTGTTCATTGAGGAAAAGCAGAAAAAACTTTTGGTTGAATGACACCCACTAAAGTAGAAAGTCGCCCATCCCTGTTTTAAGTCGGTTTTGGAATATAACATAACTGACTCTGCTTTCGAGAGCTGCCACATTGATTGCATGAGATCATCCTTATAATTCTTGAAAAGCTCTCAGCTCCACATGCTCACAGCACACAGGAGGTCCAGGGAGTTGAGCCACTCTAAGGGACCACAGCTCTTCTGCAAAGCATGGCTTGGGTCCCCCACCCCAGGCAGGGAGCTGCCTGATCTACCTGGGTTGGGTGCTTCTCCAGGCCCTGTCTCTGCTCATCACACAGTTCACAATAAGGAAAAACAAAACAATGACACGCTCAATAATGTGGATTGTATGACTCCATTTATGGAAAATTCTAGAAAAGACAAGACTATAATTAAAGAAGGCAGATCAGTGAAGGTCTGGATTGGGGGAAAGGATCAATACCAAAGCAGTGCAAGGAGACTTTTTGATTATGATGTGTACAATTGTGCAGTTACCAAAACTCATCAAAGTGTATACTTAAAATGGGTGAATTTTATGAAATGCAAATAATACCTTAGTAAAAAGCATTAGGTTTAAATATATATATATATATATATATATATATATATATGCACATGAGGATTTTTTTTGCTCCTCTTAATCACCTCTTTAAACTTCTTTCTTGTGATTAAGGTTACCGTTCAGTGCCCCCTCCTCCCACCATACAGGTATTTAATTTTGGTACTCGTTTATATGGTTTGTCTGACCTGTCCTTTTATATTTTTGCCATTGTTAATTAATTAAGCCTAAGACAATGTATACAAAGGCTTTAGGACAGTATTCTTCCTTGAACTTGGCCACATCGCACCACGCGGAAACCTCCATAAACCCACAGACACAGCCTAATGGAGACACCAGGTTACCGAGGACCTTGGGAGGGTCCCGCGGGAAGAATTATGTGTCCCCTCAATGTCATCAACGTGGAATTTAAGCAACAAAATTGGCAGTAAAGATAATTTCATTTACATTTTTTATTACTTTCAATGTCATTAGTTTTATTTCCTTTATTTTTAGAAGTCAAAGAGGGAAGTGCAGATCTCTCGGTTCAATTCTCAGTTGCAATAAAGCCCCCTATAGTATCATAAGAAACTGGAATGTTTTCATTATCTTTTTGCATCAGGGAGGTGGTCTGATGGTGAATGCTGGCTTCGCTACCTACTCACATGGGACCCTGGACCTCTCTGAGTTTCCTCACTTACAAAGTGGGGTAAAATCACCAGGCTGATGGAGCAAATAGAGAGAAAAGCCACAGAACTTCAGGGTGTTTGGTTAGGCTAGTCTACCTGGATCCGAATATTATTTGAGGGGAGGAGAAAACCCATTTTTTTCTTCCCATTTGTATGATGTGATCAGTGTAATTTTATGAACAACACTTTAAAGATGTTGGCACACTTTTTCTGTAAAAGGCCAAATATTTATGGCATTGTGGGTCACACAGTCTCTGTGACAACCATTCAAACGCTGCCACTGTACAAAAAGCCGCCATAGACAATATGAAAATGAATGGGCATGGCCATGTTCCAATAAAACTTTGTGTACAAAAATGGGAAGTGGGCTGGACCTGGCCCTCAGGCCATAGTTTGCCAACTCCTGCTTTAAAGAAACACCAAACAGATTCTATCAGATCCCAAAATCCTTTCAAGGACTATGGCTGAGTTGGGAAGTATCTTACCCTTGCCCTTTATAATCTAGTTTCAGTGCTTTTCAACCCCCTGCCCCACCTCGTTTAATGGTTCAGGCCCATTTCTATGGAGCCTCTTGTCAATGGCATGTTAACAGCGGCACAGGTGGGATGGCCGCTGGCCACTGGCTTCTGCTCTCATGAGAGATTGTGTGAGCCACGGGCACCCTCTGGTCCCTTACTCTTGCTGGCGCTGACCCAGTCTCTTGGGTCTTACTAGGTCTATGCCTCTTTGGTTAGGAAGAACATTTGGACTAGGTGTATACTAAAACAAGAAGTATTATATTTGGCAGGCGTCTCTAATGTTCAAATGCATAATATTAAATAATCTTATGCCTTTTGTATAGAAGCCAGACTGAGGTTCTTTTTGAAGTCAAACAAGTGAGCGATAACACCTGTTCTTAGGCTGTTTTTTTTAAGCTAAAAATACCGGTCTTGTGGTGCCAAACATTGAAAGGTCAAGTAAGTACCTTCCTATCTGCATAGGGAAACTCAGAGCTCCTTTCTGAGGATGATTTTGGCTTTACCTACAGGTACCCTTACCTACAGCGGGGCAACTGTGTGCTGTGAGACAGGACGGCTCTCCATTAGGTGAGAACAAAAATACACGTCTGATGTCTCAAATATACGAGTGTTATACACGCATCAGTCTTTTCTCAATGATGCTATTTTGAGTATAGAATGAACATGAGAGCTTTGGGCGTTACCAGGCAGCTCTGCTTTGGATTAGCTGCGATCAAAGAGCTCAGCAGAGAGAGAGGCGAAGTGGACAGGCGTTGGGAAACTGCTCATTTGCTATTGATACCTACAGGCCAGGGGTCTCCCAAGTAGGGGACACAAGGAAATCCCTTGTGTGTAAGAAAATACCGTCATGCCTATTCATATTCCTTTCATTTTAAACAGGTTGTTTTAATAATATTTAATACATGGATTGCCACTGCAGACATGTGTATTACTATAAAAATATTGTGTAAAAATATAGAGACGCTGGCTCTGTGTGCTGGAGGCTACTGTCACTTGGGATGTTGGTTCCACAGGTTGGAGGGGCCCGGGAATCTGTATTTAAACAAACAGAGGGAGGAAGCCTCTATTTAAAAGCCTCCCTGCAGTCTAAGCAGTGATGAGTGAGCTGTGTCCTGCAGTACCTTGGTTCTTCAAAGGGATGTCACTGAGAATCAGGATTTGATGTTGTATAATTGGGCTTATAGACAGTGATCCATGAGTGGCTACGCATGGTCTTCTCTCTGTCTCTGTGTAGACATATAATTGTGCATACACATGTGCACACATAACATACAACACACATGTGCACACAACACATATGTGCACAAAACACACACATGCTTGGACACATGCATTTTTATTCTTTATCCAGGCTGTGCTGTATGTGAATTCCACCTGCTCCTAGAACCCAGTATTGGGCTTGCTGTGCTCACTTCAGAACCTAGAGGAAAACAGGTTCCACTGGAATAGAGTTGGTCATAGGAGAACATTGTAAATAACTGTAATGCATCTGTTGATAGAGGAATATTCATGGGACAGGATATTCTCCAGCAGTTAAAGTGAGTGAACTAGCGCAGGGGGGAACTATGGCTGGTGGGCCACGGTGTGTATGGCTCTCTAGCCAAGAATGGTTTTCATACTTTTAAAGCATGTTAAAGAACAAAAGAATAAAGCAAAAAAAACAAAACCAAAACTCCAAACATGTGATGGAGGCCTGATGTGACCCACAGAACACAAAATATTTGCCACCTGGCCCTTTATGGAAAAAAGTGTGCTGTCCCCTGACCTGGAACAACATAGACGGATCTTGGAAATGTAGTGGGGAGAGGAAGAAAAGCAAGACGCAGAACATCATGCTCAATATAGTCAAAATTACATAAAGTTCTCCTAACTGCACAAGCGAGAACTATACACAGTGTGTATGTGTGTTTAGTAAAAGTATAAAACAAGGTCAGGACACAATCTAACTCATAATAGCTATTGTCTCTGGGGAGAGGGAATTGGAAATAAAATGGGAGAGAAACACCTTTATCTGTAATATTTTATTTCCTGAAGTAAAAGGAAGGAAGAAGAAAGAAGGAAAAATAGAGGAATAAGATGGGAATATATATATATTCCCGTCCTCCCTTCCTTCCTTCCTTCCTCCCTTCCTTCCTCCTGCCCATCGAGTGAGACACTTCTCATTATAAGGGCCTTTGCTCCCCAGTTCCACTCACAGATCACTGGCCTAGCACAGAGCTTGACACACAGCAAATTTCCGATGTTGGAAAGTGTGATTTCCTGTTGATCCTGCTTACCATTGTCACCAGGATATAATAACTTGTTATTTTTTCTAATCATCAATTTCTTGACTTCCTAACTCACAATTACATCAATAACCTTGTCAAAACATTAATACTGAGGGCCAAAAGGCTTTGTGAATGGCGCTATATGTAAATAATTGCTAAAGTTAAAATTGGACTAGTATTCCATAAATAGGAAATATTTGAGACATGCATCTATTTGTTTTATGCTCACACCTATATTACTAGGCATAATAATTCATTTGTTTAAAATAAGGCTTCATTATATTGTAGCCATTACTACCAGTCAGCGAAAAAAATGTGTGAATTATACATTTATCTCTTTCCCTACGTCCCAACTGCCATACACGAATTCTCATGACTATTCTTAAAAAGGTGTAGTACCTACTTTAACCTTAGAAAAGATTATTCCGCAAAATGCAGAGAGGGTAGGGTCCTGGCAGACCAGTTAACTAATCGGGGCACATCTGTATTAGCGCACGTTCGATGGCGTGTGCAGGAAGTCGTCTCATCACCTGGTCTTAGGGTAGCAAATCCTGCCTGTGCCCAATTCCTCGGGTTGCCGGGGGGATGTTAAGATGCCTTGCAACATTAATCGGGGCACTCTTATGTGTAACATCTTCTATTATACAGACATAAGTGAAAAAGAAATGTTTCCTCTGGGACAAATTTTTTGGGGACAAAGGCTTTGGATATGTTTTCATACTTGTGCACACACAGGAGTTAGGCCAACTTACAAGCTAAACTGAAGAGAGAGATGAGCAGGACTGAGGTCAGGCTGAAGTGCAGGGCCCCCGCCGCGTTGCAGTCTACTTTGGAATTCTTGCAGGAACACACTTGTACCCTGAGGTCTGTGATGTTCGTCATGGGTGGTTTCCCTGAATCTGTCACCATGATGGGCAGCTGGTAGTTCGCTTTGTTCAGATTTTGAAGAAGGCTTACCAGGGCATGTGTATCTGTGAAGACAAGGGGGGCTTTCATGAGAGGGGGTCAGACCTTTCCGAATGAAAGAGTGAGAACACACAAAACAGGCATTGCATTTTGTTTATAACCATGAGAGCATTTAAATTTAAATTCATTAACATCAAGTGAAAATATAAATTCAGTTCAGTTGCACCGGCCACATTTCAGGTATCTGGCAACCACACGTGGCTGGTGTCTACCATGCTGGACAGCCCAGATAGGACATTTCCATCACCCAGGAGGGCTATGGTTCGGTGTTACTTAATCGGCTTCAGAGGGACCCACTTTTGTGAAAATGACTGACTACCAAGAACCTCTCCCTGAAAATTATGCCAGTAAAGCCGTCTTCACAGAGATCGTATTCAGTATCTAGAAGAAATAATGTAAAAATCCACTCTCAAATGATCACATTGTACAACTTAAATATATACAATTTTTATTTGTCAGTTCAATGAAGCTGGAAAAAAGAGAAAACATCATCAGGTCAGAGTATTTTTATATAAGAATCCAAATTCAAATAATCAAAATAAATTCTTGGACCCCCTAAAAATCCCACTCCCTTCATACATGGGCGGGACCCTGTGCATTGCTTCGGGGCGGGCTCTGTAGTCTTTACTGGGCCTCGGCCCACAGCCCGAGGTTTGGGTGGGAGTCCCCAGCACAATCCAGAGTGGAGACTGGGCCTTTATACCCGTGTTTTATGGGAATATCTGCCATTTTCCAGGCCTCTGGGCAGCATTTGGAAGTGGCCACCCTATCTGGCCACTCTTTTTAGCCACAGGATATTTTCTCTCTTTTTAAAAAATTTATTGATTTGAGAGAAAGAGAGAGAGAGAGAGATTTGTTGTTCCACTTACTTATTCAATTTATTGGTTATTTCTATATGTGCCATGATAGGAATTGAACCCACAACTGTGGGGTACGGGACAACCTCTAACCAACCGAACTACCTGGCCAGGGCAGGCTGTTCTCTTTTCCATCGCTCAGAGGACTAGGGATTTTTGTTTGTTTGCTTGTTTTTAAACTGCCCCTTTCTTGGCATAGGCAATGCTAAGTATTCAGAAAAATAATTTGGGGACAAGAAATAGAATTTAGAAGGCATCGTGTCTATTAAATAAAACCAGGGGGGAAAGCAGAGTGTGATGACATGAAAACAAAAGCAGATGCAGTGTCATCTTAACCAGAAGGCTGGGGGCAGCAGCTGATATAACCAAGGTAGAAAATTCCCCCAGTGAAATGGCACATTAATTCACAGAACACTCTTCAGTCTCCTTCAAGTAGAGGAGAAACTCTTGAATAAGAAAGTCCCAGCTGGAGCCCTGGCCTGTGTGGCTCAGTTGGTTGGCGTGTCATCCCATATACCGAAAGGTCGTGGGTTCCAGCCCTGGTCAGGGTGCATGTGGGAGGCAACAATCCATGTTTTTCTTCGACATGACATTGATGTTTCTCTCCCTCTCTCTCCCTCCCTTCTCCTCTCTCTAAAGTCAGTGTGCATGTCCTCGGGTAAGGATTAAAAAAAAAAAGGTTTTGGTTGGAAAGAACTGGTGATAATTATTCAAATCAGCTACACCCACAAAAACTAGGAAACAAAATAGTAACCCCTCAAACAAGAGAAGGCTGTTTCAGTTAAAAATAATCAGTGTAACAAAATTCATTTTTTAAATAGCAGTAAAACAGACAAACAGGCAAATAGAATCAATAACAAGAGAAAGGCACTAATAAAATGAGGAGTGAGATAAGGCCATAACAATACATATGAGATTTGTAATAGAAAATTTTATGCACAATTGTACAATACATTTTCAAAACCTAATGAAATGGGTAATTCCCCATCTCTCTCAAAAATTCTACCACCAATGTTAGAAGAGGAGCCTTGACTAGGTCAATGGCAGGGGAAGTTCATTATCGAGGACAGAGTGTATGTCTAATGTGTGAGTTCTGGTTTTTAGTTTTATTTCAAGGCAAGGTGAACTCAGCAGTGTGGAGGGAGGCGGGTGAGGTACTGGGGAGAGAGGGATGCTTCATAATTCAACACACTGGCGCTTCGCTCTGAACAAGGCAGATGGTAAACGTTGGGCTAAGGTTTAAATTCCACTTGCCCACGTGGCAAGATTGGTTGGAAGGGACATGGCTTGCAAGTTTCATAAATGAGGGACAGGATAGATGAAAGAAGGTATCAAAGCTGAAAGTAAAAGCCAAGGATTCGAAAGACAAGCCAAGGTCACTGTAAAGATGGTCAATGTCGAGGAGGTCTGCAGCATGAAATGGAAGCTGGAGGAGTAGAGGCCAACCTTCCGAAAGATTCCTGGACTGGTGCTTCTCTTATCCTTAGTCTTTCATAAAAGCAAGTGCACCATGGAAAATCTCTCCGAAGTATACCTGACGTTTAGTGTCAACACAGCTATTGGAGAGAGGAGAGACAGCTGAGCCAGGGCATGCTCAGGGAGAACCCGAGACCCTGGCTTTTGAAGGCTACAGACTGGGTGGGTGTGCTGAATAGAGGTGCACAGTATAGGGTGTACCGTATAGGGGGGACAGTATAGAGTATACAGTATGAGGTGTATAGTATATGATATACAGTATGGAGTATACAGTATGAGGTGTATATTATGTGATACACAATGTAGAATGTACAGTGTAGGGGAGAGAGTATAGTATACATTATAGAGTGTACGACATAGGGTGGAGAGTATGCACTGTACAGTAATGTGTACAGTATAGGGTGTACTGTACAGAGTGTACAGTATACAGTATGCACTATAGAGTGTACAGTACAGGGTGAATAGTATAGTATACACAGTAGAGAAAAGAGAAGAGAAGAAGCAATAGGGAACACTTTCATGTTTGCATTATAAGGAACTGATACTTAATATACAGGGTCCAGCAGAAGTAACGCCTGCTTGAGTGTGGTTGATAGGGTAATAATATGGGTGTAATAATTTATAGTTTTAATTCAAACATTTCACCTAAAATGTCATATGGTATGCTTGGGTGTGATGTTGTTATATTACAGAATTGCATGCTTTTGATTTTGTAATAAAAGATTTTGTAATAAAAAGGGATGTTATTTGTACTGGACCCTGCATTTATAAATTGTATTCATTTGCTGGCGGGAAAACTGTCAGTATATATAGTGCATGAATAACTTGAAATAAACCAGTTGAGAATACATGAGAGAGCAGGAGAGGAGAAAGAGTTTGGAAAAAGAAACACAGCCAATGACACCAGGCTCAAAGCCACAGAATAACTAGAGAATCCCTAACTGGACTTACTGTTGATCTTGGAGATCTTCCAGACTTTATCAGGAACAGTTTGCTTATGGATTTCAAATTTGAAAGGATCTGTATTTGGGTGAAGATCCTTATCCGATGCTCCCAAAATAACCACACTGAGGTTTTTGGCATCGTCACAGACTTCGGCTACTGTAGGGTAAATGAAGGGAGCGTTGTCGTTCACGTCTTCCAGGGTTATCAGCAAAGTCCCCGTCCCGGTGGCGGGTGGGCTGCCTATGGGGAAAAGGGACGACGTTAGTGCACAGCTGCTGTAATGCAAGAGGAACTTCCTGCAGCACTTTCCTAATGTACCAGACAACCGTATGATCAACAGGGTTCACACAAGCCTAACGGTAATAGCTCACATGTTTGTATAAGGTTTAGTGGTTTCCAAGCCTATTACCACACACACACACACACACACACACACACACACAAGACTTTGGGTTTGAGTTCTTTGGGCTTCACCTTTAGGACACTGACCTTCTAACTCACAAGTCATATGAACACATTGAAAGCCCCTCAAAGAATGGAGATAACAAATGGAGTTTCCCTTGCTCACCAAAGTCAGCCTTTTATTTGGATACCCAAGTACCCCACATGTTGGTGGCAGAGGAAGGTAGCGGCTCTAGGAGAGAATGCCATGGTTTTTAGCTCTACACTGACTGGGCGCTGGCTGGGGCTGACTGGGCGGCACGGGGCAGGTTAAGGAAGGTGGGTTAGCTGTGAGAAGCAAAACCCCTGCCTGGCTACAGGGTCAGCTGAAGCAACCATAACGTCATCTTTGGGTCTTAGGCTGAAAGTCTCACCTTTTCAATATTTCGGCTACTTCCTGAAATGGTTTTCATTTTAGGAAACATTATTTTAAGAAACTCTTATAAGCTCACTTATGCAACAATGCCTTCCATTTAAAGAAAAGGGTGTTTAATCTTAATAAGACTCAGTGTGATGTCATTTACCTTCCTCTGAATTTATTTTTAATCATCTATGCATTAGAGATTTGCTCTTGGGAGAAAGCATTCATTAATAGTTCGGAATTTTCTGTGAGGAAAGCTAGAGCCGAATTTGCAGGCCATAAAGAGTAAGCGTGTGGACTCGCCTTATCCCTAAAGGACTGGCTGCACTTCCACAACACAGTGCTCTAATTTTATGCACTAGCACTGACCTAATGTCTAGCTCCATTTAATTTTTCCTATCCTCATTTGCACTGAACCAGATTTACAAGCTTAATTTTATTTTATCTCACCCCGTGTTTATTTTTTGAAATGCACATTAAGTTTTAAGTCAAGTTATGAATCACGTGGGGGCGGAAGGGGAGTGAATAGCTGAGCTCAGAGCACAGGTGTCCAGTGCAAGGCCAGGCCAGGTCTGAAGACCTGCTGGTGAATAAGCAATGAGCCCTTTGTAGATTCGGGCAGTTTATTACTTAGCCAAAGAACAAGCAGCAAAAGGTGGCCCTTGTGCAGGTGCCAGCAAAACAAAAGGGGCCAGTTGGCCGCATCACACTGAGGGGACACCCTGCTGCTGAGGGGCCAATTTAAAGCTGCTTCTCGGTTGTTTCACTGTCTGCAGCTGCACCCCAACAGGGGAGGACAGAAAGCCTCGCCCCTCATCAGATCCCGCAAGGTGATGAGAAGCTGTCTTAGGACTTACGCAGACAAGTGGGAAATGGACCGAAGCAGCCCATCACAGCCTCCTGTGCCCACAGTTCTGGGAGGACCATGAGACATTCTGCTAACCCTCAAATTGGCTGGGGCTCACCCTTTGCTCCTGGCCTGTGTGGAGACATGCAAAGCCGTCAGGCATCCCAGGGCTGTCCCCTGCTGCAGGGTGTGTGGGAGGACGGAAGGGGGATGGGGCTGGAGATGTCTGGTAGGGTGCGCAGCCTTGACTAGCATGACGAGCTGCTTGCGCTGATTTTACAGGCGGCACAAAGCCACTGGAGGGTCTTCAGAAAGGCAGCGAAACAATCTGATCTGACTTATTTTTTAGAAACACACAATGGTATTGACAGCAGATGTTGGACATTGGAGACCAGCAATGGATTGAGTCATCATATGGGCAGTATGAACAGGAAAAGACATGTCTCTTCTTGGTGATTAGGCCCTCAGGTGAGGCTGCCAGAAAAAGAGCAGAAGGTAGTGGGGAGGAGAAAGATGAGTTCAGTTTTCATTGTACTAACAACCCCTGTATTCAGTGCAACGGTGTTGCAGGAGAAATGCCAGGGCTGAGTTAGCAACGGAGGTGTTGTCAGCATAGATGCTTTTGAAACTTTTCTAGCAAATTAGGTCACCCAAGGTGAAAGCAGAGAATGACAGGTGAGTGGAGACAGAAATCTCCAAGTTTAAAGAGCAGATGATGGTTTGTAGAGACACAGGAGCGATGAACTGGGAGAGGAGGCAATGTGTTATGATGCCCAAATGGATAAGGAGTAAAGAGAGGCAATGGGATTTTGCAGATAATGTTATTGGTGACTTTTTTGGGAGAGGTTTCCCTTAGTGGGGAAGAAACTAGGTTGAAGGAACTAGGCAGTGAGTCATGAAGCAGCGAGAGCAGGTTCTGTTTAGTGGGGCTGGTGGAATGCTAACTATGTCGACACCCAAAGACAGTTCCAGAGTAAATATTTAAATAAATATCTGCTAAGATAGGAACACAAGTATAATTAGTCAACAGAAGGAGGGCTATTTCTAATGGCGGCATGTCATCAACTTTTGTTAGAGCAAGAGCTCAAACGAAACAATTTCTTAGAGGTTGGTTATCTAGTG
Organism: Mormoops blainvillei; assembly: GCA_004026545.1. Lineage (NCBI taxonomy): Eukaryota > Metazoa > Chordata > Mammalia > Chiroptera > Mormoopidae > Mormoops > Mormoops blainvillei. Next base: position 37,428 of record PVJD01000410.1, read on the forward strand.
GCAGCCTTAGTCATTTGGTTGAATTTCTGTCTTGAAAAATTATTTTTCTCTTTTAATTGAATGAATTGACTATCTCAGAGGAATCCAGTGTATTTTTTTCACTCTGAATATATTAGGAAGTCATTTGGAGGAATGGATGAGAAGCATTTTGAGTATCTGAAATATAAGAATGGGCCTTTTGTGAACTTAATTATACCGCTATCCTTAATTCCCAGTGTGTTATTCCCAGACCAGCCTGGTGATGTCTTTTTCTGAAGTCAAATAAAATGAGCTTGTTTTTTTTTCCATTGATAAGGTAGCAAGTGAATTCTCAAAATCCCCAGGGAAAGAGCCTCTCCCAGTTTATATGCGCAGGATGGAGAAAAATTACCATCCAAAATTCAAATGTAGTTCAGAATGTAATGATTCTTCACAAGCCAATTTTACTTCAGTTGTTCCGGGACCCCAGGAAATATTGCAGCTTCCAAGTATTCCTTGGCTTTCAGCAAAAAAACCCTCACCCTCTCTCTTCCCCTCTCCAGCAGCAACCCCCAGCCCTGAAGGGACTGTCCTGCAGAAGCAGATGTCAGATCCAAAGCATTGCTGGGACTGCGCCCTCCTTCATCGATTTTCTATTTCAATAGAAAAAAAATAGCCTCAGTTTGAGCAAAACTCCCGCAATATGGAGCTAGAACCATAGTTCAAAAGTCAGAGGAAGTCCAACCTCCAGACACGTGGAGATAACTGCTGGTGTTCACCCGGGGCTTTCATTTTCACAGTGTTAGAAGGTGGAGGGGCCCCTGTGAGATGAACCGTTCCTATCAGTGGCTCTTAAATTGAATGGGAGGTGGCTTCCCCCTTGGGAATCTGATCAGGGTCATGGCCCTGCCTCCAGAGAAATGCACCTACATTTACACTGGTTTGGGGGCAGGGTGGTCAGCAGACGCCGGATGTGCGGCTGTGGTCTTGGTGCAGGCTGAGAGCATTTGATCTGGGACGTCTTTGTTTTAGGCGTGGTGCAGCGGAGGCCTGGAGAGGTTTAGGATGGCCTCAGCTTAACTGGCTGAGTCTCGGGCCTTCTTCTCTAGGGTGACGGGTCAGCCTTTACTTTCTGTGTCAGAACTACACAGGTAGATTATTCAGGTTCTTACTTCAACATGAAAGCAAACTAAAATTCCTAAACCATGACCTGGGGTGATTCCTATTATTAATTATTATTATTATTACTACTTTAATCTTTCCTAGGAGCTGCTTTTTATTTTGGTAAAATAGACATAACAAAAAATTTACCTTCTTAAACATTTTTAAACATACAGTTCAGTGGCATTAAGTTCGTTGACATCGTTGGGCAACCCTCAGCGCCATCCCTCTCGTGAAGTTTTCACCTTCCCCAGCCCCGCCTCTGTCCTCACTCAACAGCTCCCCATCTCCTCAGCCCTCAAGTGATGGTGGGTTCTTCCTTTTGCTCCTGGTTCTCATGCTGCCAAACGATGGCAAGACACAGGGGAGATGGCCACCACTTCTTCCCTACGGACCTGGAGGATGGAGTCCGTTCCATAGAAGAGGGTGACTTTAAGGCCATAGAGGTGCTTTGGTTTCATGAAGTTGGCAGCCTGTCAGGTCCTCCCGGCACCTGCCACCGCTTGCTCCTGCTTCTGGCCTTGTTGGTCCCCCTCCGCACTGGCAGCTCACAGTACCGCTCAGCGCATTTCATGACCGAGACAGGACCAAATGGGCCCCGCTGCTGGCTTTTGAAACCAGGCAATTTAACTTCAAGGAAACCAGGCAGGTTGCTGCTTTGAGCATTTGGAGTCCGACTTTCTAGCTTTCCCTCATTTCCCAAAAGAGGAAACTGGGACTCAGACAGATTGAGTAACTTGTCCAAGGCTGTGGTCAGTGTATTCCCACTCCACGCTCTCTGGGAGCCTGGAAAGGCCATGGAGCAATGCGATTGTGACCGAACCACCATCTGAGCCACACTCCAGAGCACAGGGTTTTATCATTTTGGCGCTAGTGGTTGGCATTAAGCATTGGCGGGGGGTGGGGGGGTGGGGGGGGTGTAAAAGGCAGTCTTCTGTGTTATCCTTATTTATATGATCAGCCATATATCGCTTTTTGTGGAAGGCCTGCAGAGCTGGAGTCGGCACCCAAAGGCACGTGGGTTGTACAGGGGTCTACCAGCACCGCTTTGATGGCGTGAGCATGGTTGTAATGAGAAACAGGGCTGGTTTTTTCTTCTTAAATAATAGGAATTTTACTTAATTCAAAATTCTGACCAAACAGAATTTCCACTTAGCCAAAAAACACTGCGAATTTTCTGATAGGTTTCATTATTCGGGAAGAATACAAAAATGTCAGTAAGAAACACAATTAAAGACGGTGTAATCCTAATTAAAAAATAGATGTGATTAGAGAAAGATGAGAAAGAGACATACCAAGCCTAAACAGTGTTTATCTCTCCAGGTAATTAACATTAGAATAATACTTTACTCTTTTTAATTTTCTTTACAATAACTGTGGTTAATATAATTAGAAACAGAAAGGTAAACTCAAAAGTTCCACAGAGATTTAGAAATATTTTTTTCAATTTGAATTTACGTTTTTGTCTCTTATTTGTTTTTTAAAATGAATTGCTACTGAGTAAATTTACAGAGTTGTGTAACTATTGCCACTAATTTTAGAACATTTCCATCACCCCTTCAAAGAAAAACCTTGGGCCCATTTGTCTTAATTCTCTTTACCTACTTCTAGCGCTAGGCAACCACTAACCTGCTCCTTTTCTCTATAGATTTGTGTTTTCTGGATTCCATTTCTAAAAATGGAATCATATAATAGGTGACCTTTTGTGTCTGGTTTCTTTTCCTTAGCATAATGTTTCTAAGGTTCATCCATGCTGTAGCAGGAATCTGTATCTCATTCCTGTTTATGGCTGAACAATATCCCATTCTGTGAATAGACCATGTTTTGTTTATTCATTCACTAGGCGATGGACATTTGGGTTGCTTATATTTTTTTATCTGTTATGAACAATACTGCTATAAACACCTGCATACAAGGGACCAGGTTTTCACATGCTACCATGTCCCTAGTAAGATAAGACTCCAAATGTATGTTTATCAAGAGAGTCCCCTTAGGAGAATAAGGTCCCTGGTCTTACCACCCTTGGAGGGGCTAGCTTCAGATGTAGAGAGTGTTAGGATCTCACCGAGAATTTTTAGCAGTAGTACTTTCAGGAAAGTAATAGATTTTTCTAGGCACTAGCCCCAGATTTTTCCTGAGTTGGGCTTAGAGGCATGCAGCACGCATCTTTCCTTGGGAGTCATGGTTTTATGTGGGGAATAGCATGCTAAGTGAGGTTGCCTATGTGAAAAGTAAAGTGCAGGAAGGGAAAGGGAGAAGAGGGAAAAACAGGAAGCTCACTTCTGAGCTCCATGGGCTCTAAGTATCAGGACAGTTCTCTGTGCTGGTTCTTTCTTATACAAGGTGTTCTTGGTAGATTTTTGAATTAGTTTAGGTTGATTTGAAAAAGCTAATGATATTTTACTCTTTTTATACATGTATTTACATTTCCACAGTTTTCTGTTTCTATCTTGCTTCTACTCTGAGAGAGGTGACTGGGTCTATGTTCAAGTCCTCCTTTATTTCACTTGAGTGAGAAGAAAACCGTGTGTGTGATGGGGTGATGGGATCTGTGGAACTGGGCTCAGAGCAGGGAGTCCACACCAGGTACAAGTAGTGTGATCTCAGCTGGTGTCACAAGGAAGACTGAGGAATTTGGGTCTCTCCAAATTTGGGGAAGAAAATCAGAAGATGTGTCAATTTAAAAGGAGCCAAAGTTCAGATGTGGGCCCCTGAGAAAAGCTTGGGTAGCCCAGCTAGTTTCTGAGGCTTGTTTGTAAGGGCAAAGTGCATGGGTGGGGCAGTGTACTCCCCACTGAGCTCCCATTGTGTTTCTGTGCATCTGTTGAACTTCCTGGAAGTCTATTTCCTTTACCAGATTGGGGAAATTCTCCTTCATTATTTTTTCAAATAACTTTTCAATGTCTTGCTCTTCTTCTTCTCCTTCTGGCACCCTGTGATTCGGATGTTGGAATGTTTAAAGTTGTCCCAGAGGTTCCAAAGCCTCTCTTCATTTTTTTGAATTCTCATTTCTTCATTCTGTTCTGGTTGAATGTTTCTTTCTTCTTCCGGTTCCAAATCATTGATTTGAGTTCCAGTTTCCTTCCCTTCACTGTTGGTTCCATGTACATTTTTCTTTATTTCACTTTGTATAGCCTTCACTTTTTCCTCTATTTTGCAACCATACTCAACCATTTCTGTGAGTATCTTGATTACCAATGTTTTGAACTGTGTGTCTGATTGCTTGGCTATCTCTTCATTGCTTAGTTCTATTTTTGGAGCTTTGGCCTGTTCTTTCATTTGGGCCATATTTTTTTTTTGTCGCCGCCAGGCTGTTATGTTGTAAGGGGCAGAGCCTTAGGTGTTTGCCAGGGCAGGACAACCCACTTCACTGCATTGTGGTGGGTTGGTGGGAGGGGTCAGAGAGGGAACAACGCTACTTGCTTAGCTGTTGGCCAGTTTTTAGTCACTTCCTCCATAGCCACAAGCAAATTGGGCCCTTCTGGTGCTTGTTCCCAGGTGGGTGGGCTTGTGTACATTCTAGGACCTTGTGGGTCTCTCCAACGAACTCTCCTGTGAGTCTGGGAGTTTCTCACACTGCCACAGTGCCCACAGGTTTTTACAGCCAGGGGCTTTGAGGTTTTCTTTTCCCACACTGGAACCCTGGGTTGAGCAGCCTGTCTCTTCCCAGTTGTTCCTCTGGGTTTACCCACACACAAATGTGGGACCACTCAGTCTACCAGCCACAGCCTTGCTGTGCATCCTTTCTGCCCTGGCTGCCCATCTCCACCCCTCCTACCAGCCTGGATGAATGTTTCTTCTTTAACTCCTTGGTTGTTGGACTGCCATACAGTTCAATTTTCTAGCAGTTCTGGTTATTTTTTGTTTTTAAATTTGTTGTTGTCCTTTCGGTTGTGCAAGGAGAGAAAGTGTATCTACCTATGCCTCCATCTTGGCCGCCCTATGTTCTATTTACTATGGATTTTCAGTATCAGTAATTTACAAACTTTTTGGCATTTGTCCCATAAAACCAGGAATCTTGTTACTTTTTAATTCCCAAGTATTTTTTTTTAAATTAAGTTTTTTGGGGTGACATTTGTAAATGAGTTTATATAAGTTTTAAGTATGCAATTCTATAATAAATCACCTGCATGTTGTGCTGTGTGCTCACCATCCAAAGTCTAGTCTCCTCTGTCACCATATATTTGACCGCCTCTACCCTCTTTGACCTCCCCCTACACCTTCCCCTCACACCTTCCCCTCTGGTAACTACCACGCTGTTGTCTGTGTCTATGAATTTGTTTATTTGTTTTATTTGTTTGTTTCCTTTTGTTTTATATCCCACATATGAATGAAATCACATGGTTGTCCCACCATTCAGCCATAAGAAAAGATGAAATACCGCCATTTGTGACAACAAGGATGGATCTTGAGAGTATCATCCTCAGTGAAGTAAGTCAGACGAAAAAGCACAAGCATTTTTTAGAATTGCTTTGGTAATAAAGATATTGCCGATTCCATTTTGTATGTCGAACATATTTAATTATAAACCAACAATAAACCTGGTAGAAAATAGCTTTGCATAATATAATGCCAGGTGTCCATGCATAATACTTGATGTAGAACTGGGGCGATTATTCACGTAACTAGACTGAAAAATTCTTTTTGAAGAGACAATAATCTGAAACACTAAACTGTTTTAAAAAGTCAACTTTTTGGCTTTTTTGTTTCTATTTTGCTGACTTTAAAGAAAAAAATAGGGGAAGAGTTGATTTGGAGGTCATGTTGAAACATGACAGTTCCATTTTATTCATTGAGTCAATAATCATTTATTGGGACTCTGGTCTGTGCCTGGTTGGAAATGCAGAAAAATCAACGGTACAGAGCTCCTGCTCTTGAAATGCTAACGGTGTGGCAGGAGCAGACATGTAAACAGGTGCAGAATAACACTGTAAGCACAGGAAGAAATATGACGGTAAATGTCATTGGGGCTTGTGGCATGGAGTAATTAACTGCCTGGGGATAGATCAGAAGGCTGTGTGAAGAGACGGCGTTCGAATTGCTAGAAATGAGAACACTTTGTGGAGAGAGAGAAGGCTGTTCTAGGAGGAGGAAGCAGTGTGGCTATTTTGTGGGGAGAAGTTCAAAGACTTTTAAGCAGGAGAGTGGCTTTGATAAAAGCAGAGGATGCTGTAGGCACAGAAAGGAATGAACTTGAGTGAGCAGAGAGGACATAGGAAGCCCTGCCAGGATGCTAGTGCAGTAATAGGACTGACAATGAGAGCTGAGGTGAGGGCGGTTGGAACGCAGGAGTGGAGGCTGGGTTCAGGAGGCTGAGCCCACAACCAGAATTGGATTGGGGGTGATGGGTGGGTAGGGCATTGGGCTCTAGCTTGGGGACGGTGCAATTGGTGATGCTATTACCAGAACTGGGGAACAGGGAATACAGAGGGGGACCAGTTAAGAGACACCTTGGCAGGAGGAATTGAGCTGGCATAGATGGGCATTGCAGACAGCATTTTGATGCTCAAATCAGTTTCTTTTCCCAGTGGGTGTCTGAAAACATTATTTTTAAGATGGTTGACTTGGCTGATCAATGTGGAAATGTCCTGCTGTTAGGTAGGTGAATGTTGGCTTGACTCTCCCCATTCAGACAGGCGAGCTCCATGAATTGTCCAATGTCCAGGTGGCATTTCTGGCTAATTTTTTTCCATGCAGAGTCCTACTCTGAGTGAAGGGCCCTGTGGCCCACTCCTCCCCTAGAAAAATGCTCAGATGACAGGGTGGTCATCAGATGGCAGTTCATAGTTTGCCTCAGGTGTCAATGATTTTGTAATAATATATTTAGAAAAGTCAAGTCTATAAGTTCAAGTCAGTTGACTTAAATATTTATCAGGTGTTTTCTAGGCATCAGGAATCTTGTATGGACGCATGATTTCCAGTCCTTGTACTAGCCCAGCAGGGAGGGTGGCATTGTCCTCCCTCTGCAGATGGGGAAACTGAGGCTGAGAGAGTATAAATCACACACCTAGGGAGGCACAGCTAAATTGGGAAGCTGGCTCATTTTGAGGGGCATGCAGTCCGGATGGCTCTGATCACAGCCTCTCCACTACCAGGTCTCCAGAGTTTTTTTATTGGGCCATTTTGTCAGTGGCAAAACTGTAGCTAGTATCTCCTGTGTGATTGATATTTTACTGGTACTTGAAGTAACAAGGAATGATGGCTGAGTCTTCAGTTTCTTTTACTTCCTCAATTACTATAACGGCTGAGATAAGGGGTGTTAAACAGGCTTAATTGGGTTGCCATCATAACTAATGGCTTGGTTTTATCCAAACTAGCATCTTTTAAGTAGAATTAATCTAAATAATCTACTACATCCTCCATGCAGTCTAGAGCCTGGTTGATCCACCAAAAGGGAAACACCATAAATTGAGGCCTCTTTTTAAAGTTTATGTCCCCTGGTATCCCCAGTTTGGGGGGCCATTGTTATTTAGTAGTTCAGAAGTCATTTCATATGGGGCTGGAAAACATTTTTGTCTTTTAATCAATCTAAATGTACTTTGCACAGTATTTCAATTTTGAATCAGCTGGCATTATCAGAACATCTATCACACAGGGGCTGAGGGAAAAGACAGGTTGGGACATGATAGATCTTAGCCTATGGAAAGTCATTATCTTGGTCTATTCCACTTGAGTTTTACAGCTGTTATGCTTGGTTCTATGTCTGTGTCTTTTTGGTAACCCACATCACATTTTTCACTGACAGACTCAAGCATACCTTATCCAAGTTGCTAAGTCATGAAAACACGCTGCCGAATGTAGCAATCATCAGCCTCGTTTTGTGGCTATCATTCCCTGATTCTTTCAAATGAAAATAGATGGGGAATGCGACACTTTTGATAATCATATAAAGACTTAATATGGACTCCAGAGAGAATATGGGCTTCCTGGTTCAAAGCCCTGAGCCTTAAGAAGAACTAAAAGAGAGATATATATTTTTTTCCTTCAAACTCTGCATAGGGTGGGTGTTTGGAGTAAGGGCTTTTGGACTTATCTGAGGCCAAATATGTCTTTTTTATCTGAAGTCACAATTCAGACCTTCTCCAAGGGCATAAAAGTCATTCAATAATCATCGTGGAAGGCTGGACCCTATAGAATTTCAGATCAGGAAGAGGGAAAGGTGAGCTCGTAGGTGACAAGGGCAGGAATACCAGCCTAATAAAACCCCGAGCGAACAGCACTGAGCCAGGAAGCAGCAGCCCGCTCTGCCTTTCCTGCCCGACCACTCTGGTGGGACCCCAGAACTCTGAGGAGAAATTGCTTGTGACAGTTTATAGCCCGTGTAAGACAGCGAGCCTAACATTTGACCTTTCCGGTGATTACCTAAGCAGGGCGGTAATTACACCAGGACGTGCCCAGTGCTAATTGCTGCTGCTTTGTTCTCTTGTCAGCATCCCCAGAGGCATTCTACCTTATTGCTTTTCTGAATGTTCATCCTCCACCTCGATATTTTCCTTAACAATTATTATTCCCCTCCCCCTCCTTTCTAAAGATGGACCAGCAATTCTTTGTTCAACGAAGTCTTTAATAAAAGCATTCCTGTACTCTGAAGGCACTATCTTAACCTTTTCAGAATATTGGACCACATAAGGTAAATGATGATATTCGTCTCTAAGGACAAAATGCTTGCCAACATTAAAGGTCACACCTTATTAATCTATAGGATTAAAGGATTTACTCTTCCAATCATTTAACTATAGCCAATCCAGCTTTAGCAAAACAAAAGCATTTCAGTTATAATGAAACAATATTGGTAGGTGATTTGTAGCTCATTAAAACTGGTAATAGTTTACGGAAAATGCTTTGTACAACCTTGAGGGGTCTGTGGGTTATAACTTAGCTTCTGACTGCAGGGAGGGGCTAAAGTGTCTTTCCCTCCCCAAATCCTCTATAACTCAAGAATTACCGATGTTAGTGTGAAGCATGATTCTAGAATCGATCTAGGCTAGTTTTGGGGCCCCAGGCTCCAAAAGGCTGTACATGTCTTCTAACCTCAGAGCAGGTTTTCAGCCCCGCTTCCAATTGCCATTTTATATTCACCATCCTGCTCTCACAGTTTCTGTTCTCTAAGAGTCGCCTAGAAGAAATTTCTCTTTTGGCACGGCTTTCTGGTAGGCCTGAATTAAATAAGTGGAGCTGCGTTTTACGACTTATGATGGGGTCCTTCTGCCTTTATAGGGGCTGCGGATGTAGACTGCGCTTTGTGCTCCCTGCAGACGCTCTCTCACACACCTTTCCTAGCCCATCAGCAGCTGAGCATTGTCCTTCCTGAGAATAAGTGTTGAGAGTCCATCTCTAGGGTAAACAGGTACTTAGGGAAATACGTGGATGGTTACAGCCTTCCTGGGGAAGGCACAGTGGACCAGGTACCCACTCTCTGTGTAGTCATTGTTTTAATTAAAATATAGAAGTGTTCATGTTTCCCTAAATACAACTTGAAGAATTTTCAAAATTTGAATACACCCATATCATCCAATATTACAAGATCAGGAAACCCATCCACAAAGTTTCTTCTGGAGGCAAGTCAGTAACATAAGCCAAAATCCTTGGCATAGAGCATTTCATAATCTCTTTCATGACCTCTTAGATATCTGAGCACCTGCTCTAAGCCAGGCATTGTGATAGGAGCTGGGCATTCAACACAGGACCTAGTGCCAACCTTAGAGTAGTCAGGGGTCTGCCAGCTTCTCCGCCCTCATCCTTGCACCTAGGAAGCCCACCATGCTGGGCCCAGTAATGCTGACCAACTTTTCAGTGTCCCACATATGCACATTCTCTCAGGTTTCTATTAGAATGACTTACCTTTTCCTGACTTACCCTTTGCCACCACTCTGCTGAGATATCCCCTCAACCAAGAAGCTCCCCATGGCCATCCCCGGGGCTGGACAAGGGGTTCCCCGGGGCTTAGTTCCAACAGCACAGTTATGATATCCTTTCACAACCTTTTGTTTACTAACCCAGTTCCCCAAACAACTCATTATCTCACTGAGCATGGGGGCCACGTGTTACCCATCTTTGCGTCTCCAGGGCCAAGCACAGTGTCCAGCCCTCCATCAAGGGATGTCTATGGGCTACTTCATCATGTCAGTTTCCTCCTCAAGAACTTACGGGATCTTTTGGTTACCTGCTCCATCAAATGACTTGTCTGGATTTTGAGATACTTTGAAGATAGGACTTTCCATATATTATATGGAAATTATTGTATCCATATGTAATATGTAATATTGTATCCATATGTAATATGGATATATTACATATATCCAAATAAATGTCTACATATTCACTCACAGTGGATACAACTCTTCTCTTTCCATTTCTCGCCTCCCATGCTGTACTCTTTTCTGGTTTTGATTCCTCTACTCTATGTTCTCAGGTATTTCCATTTCCTGACCTTCCACTTATCCAAACCTACCTGTCTTTCAAGGCCAAACTCAAAGGTTGACTTTATTTTGAAGCCACCTGCCTCTTGTGTGTCACACTAATGACTGACTTTTTAAACTCATGCTCTCTGACTTGGTTTGTGTGTGAGTACCCAGCCTGTAGAGATGGTGTCTGTGAATTTAGTTCAGTTTAATTGGGTACCATGAAGGCTACCTATAAAGAGCCCTGGAAGTATTCATTTTGATACATAAGACTCAAAGCTGAATTTTCAGCTCTGAACACCTGGCTTTTAGGAATAATAGGAAGAGCAGAACTTTTTGTGTGCTGACAAAATAGACAACTTAGTTTAACATACCACCTCCCCCCAAACAACTCTGATCCCCCCGTCTCAGCCAATGGCTTTGTGTCGGAAATATACAGAATATCCCCATAATCTGACCTCTTTTCAGATCCTCCCCTATATTGGCCCAAGTTACCATCTGGCATAAATTATCATCAGTCTCCTATGAGGTCTCCCTACTTCTGCCGTTGTCCCCTACCTCTGATCTCAACAGAGCAACAGAATGATCATGGCACTTGGAACTCTACTCAGACCTTGGCAGGGGTGTCCCATCTCACACCAAGTAGAAGCTGAGTATGGTATGGGGGCCCACACAGCTCTCTGTGACCAGCCTCCCCATGCCCTTCACGTGTCACCCACTCTCTCTGCTCCAGTTTTCATTTCTTTCATGTTTTTACTCAAATGTCACTTATTCAGGGAGGCTCTCAAGGGTCCCCTAGTGAAAATTATAGCACCCTGACATCTTTTATCTCAGTTCCAGTTTCCATGTTTCATACATAAATAGTATGCTTTCCTTTTTTAAAGAAAGTGTATTATGTATTTTACTTAGTTTTCATTCTTTCTCCAAAATCATGTCAGTTGCATGAGGACAGTCATTTTGGTTTGTTTGCTGCCACAACCTCAGCATCTGGAATGGAGTCTGGCAGGTAGAGGTTGATTATTGGTTTTTGAATGAACAGCAGTTGTTTTGTGGTTATGAAGCTACTAGGTGAGGGCACCTGATATCTTTCCATGGCAGCATATCATAATAGGATAAAAGCTGTGGGAACAATTCAATTATCAAGGTCAGTGATGTCATCAGGGACTTTCAGCTTCTGTTAAGTAAAAGACCTCTCTCTACAGATAAAAGTGTCACACTAAGATGAAAGACATCATTCTTATCAAGATACCAGTGAAGTACTTTGCAGAACTAGAGCAGATGTTCCAAAAATTTGTATGGAACCACAAAAGACACTGAATAGCCACAGCAACCTTGAGAAAGAAGAACAAAGTTGGAGGAATCACACTATCTCCTGATATCAAACTATACTACAAGGATATAGTAACCAAAACAGCATGGTACTGGCATAAAAACAGACATGTAGATCAATGTAACACAATTGAGAGCTCAGAAGTAAGCCCACGCCTTTATGGTCAGTTAATATATAAAAAAAGAGTCAAGGACATACAATGGGGTAAAGACAGTCTATTCAATAAGTGGTGTTGGGAAATTTAGGTAGATACATGCAAAAAAACGAAACTAGATCACCTTCTTACATCATATACAAGAATAAATTCGAAATGGATTGAGGACTTAAATGTTAGGCTCACAACCATAAAAACCCTAGAAGACAATATCGGCAGCAAAATCTCAGACATTTCTTGTAGCAATATTTTTCTCTGATATATCTTCTTAGGCAGGGAAGACAAAAGAAAAAAAATAAATGGGACTACATCAAACTAAAAAGTTTTTGCACAGCAAAAGAAACCACCAACAAAATGAAAAGACACCCACTAAATGGGAAAACAGGCAACAATGATACATCTTATCAGATGTATCAGATGTAAGGGGTTAATAAGCAAAATTTATAAAGAACATATACAACTCAACGCCAGAAAACAAACAAACAAATAATCCAAACAAAATATGGGCAAAGGACCTGAATAGATACTTCTCCAAAAGAGGACATACAGATAGCCAATAGACCAAGAAAAGATGTTCAATGTCATGAATCATCAGAGATATGCAAATTAAAACCACAATGAGATATCACCTCACACCTGTCAGAATGGTTACCATCAGAGTTCAGCACAACCTGGTTGGTAAGGAGTGTGGTGGAGACGTGAGAAGCCTGGCTGGGTATCCTCAGGTGGCAGCGCCAGAGGGACATTTAAGTGGCCAGTTGGATCCCCATGAGAAGAGCAGGGTCTAAACCATAAGCGGGGATCCCCAGTCTATAGCACCAGAGCCCAAAAAGTACACAGATAACAGCCAGCTGCGAAAAGTGGCAGGGCTGCTCTCTGCCAGAGATGGGTGGCAGGACACCGAAAGAGCTGTTGAAAGGGCCAACACATAAATTTTCATCTGCAGCCACTTACCCTGGGCTCTGGCAAAGGTGGGGGCAGAGTGGGCTAGAGATGCCTGAGGAGAGAATGGAGAAAGTATCCCCCAGGATCCCAGTGCTGAGTCATCCCCCACGCAGCAGCAGCCATCTTGCTCAGGCAGACCACTCCCTTGAGTTTCAGCAGCCCAAGAGGAAACAATAGCCCCGCCCCCAGGAGGGACTCTGCCCTGGCCCTGTGGTGCTTAAGCCTGACTGCTGAGTGCAGAGCGGCAGCTACAGACAGCAGATCCCTGGAAAGGGAGGGCCGGGTATATTAGAGGAGTTTGAGGAGAGACTGGGGACGGAGACTTTGGGGAGAGAACTGAGAGAGTAGCCTCCAGGATCTTGGTACTGAATCATCCCCCATAAGGCAGCAGCCATTGAGCTCACACAGACCGCTCCCTTCTGAGCAGCAGCAGCCAGAGGGGAAACATTAGCCCAAACCCCAGGAGGGATTCTGCCCCACCCTATGGTGCTTAAGCCTCCCTGCTGAGCAGAGAGTGACTCGATTAACAACTGAAGGAGACAGTCACAGACAGTAGATCCTGGGAAGTCTTGAACAGGTTGCTTAAGGTCAGATGGGGTCAATATCTGACATCACCAGAGGCGGACCCAGAAAGAAAAAACTGGTAAATACTAAATGCTACCAGGATGAAATCCACTGTGGTCTTCTCCATGATTTGAGATATTTTCTTTACTATATAGCTTTTTAACATTAATTTCTTGTCCATCAAGTTGGTGAATATTAAGTCACTAGATTTTATACTATAGTTTATTTTTCTCCTTTCCTATAATAGTCTTAATCTCTTTACAGCCTTATTAATACGGGTTCATTTTTTTTGATACTCGTTGATAGTGGGATTGCAGGGGAGAGTTATTTTTGAGGTTGTGGTTTTGCTTCCTGGGCTTTGTGGTTTTGCTCAGGCAGCCAAATAATGGGAAGACAAAGAAACAACCCACAATTGAAAGAAAAGGAGGAATCCCCAGAAAGACTACTAAATGAAATAGAAGCAAGTAAACTATCAGACACTGAGTTCAAAACAATGGCTATAAGTAAGCTCAATGACCTCAATGATCCCAGTGGAAATTACAAAAAACTACAGGGAAAGTATGAGGAACTTACTTTCAAACTATATCAGCATGAAAATCTATCAACAAGAACCAAGGGGAAATGAAGAATACAATTTCTGAGTTGAAGAACACAGTAGAAGGAATCAAAAACAGGCTAGATGAAGCAGAGGATTGAATCAGTGAGCTGGAGGACATGGTAGAAAAAAACTCCCAGAAATAGCAAGAAAATGAAAAAAGGCTCAAAAAGAATGAAGAGGGGTTAAGGGAAATGCAGGACAACATTAAACGTAATAATATCTGTATAATAGGAATACCAGAAGGAGAAGAAGAGGAGCAAGGGATAGAAAACCTGTTTGAAAAAGTAATGATGGAAAACTTCCCTGATTTGAGAAGAGAAAAAGTCACACAACTCCAGGAAGCACAGAGGGTCCCAATGACGAAGAACCCATAGAGACCCACTCCAAGACACGACAAAATTAAAATGCCAGATATCATGGACAAAGAGAGAGTCCTAAAGGCAGCAAGGGAGAAACAGGAAGTAACTTTCAAGGAAGCCCTGATAAGGCTAACAGCTGACTTCTCCAGAGAAACACTACAAGCCAGAAGGGAAAGGCAAGAAAATTCCGAGTAATGAAAAGCAAAGGCCTGCAACCAAGGCGACTCTACCCAGCAAGGCTCTCAATTAAAATGGAAGATGAAATAAAGAGTTTCCCAGACAAAAGAAGGCTAAAAGAATATACCTCTACCAAACCAGCACTGCAAGATATGCTAAAGGACTGCTTTAAGAAGATGAAGAAAAAGAGTAAGAGAGAGAGGAACACAAGTACAAAGGGAAAAAATGAATAAGTACCTATCAAGAATAACTTTAAATGTAAATGGATTAAATGCTCCAATTAAAAGACATAAAGTAGATGAATGGATAAGAAAACAGGATCCACACACATGCTACCTACAACAGACCCACCTCAGAACAAAAGACCTACACAAACTGAAAGTAAAGGGTTGGAAAAAAATATTCCAAGCAAATGGACAGGAGAAAAAAAAGCCAGGGTAGCAATACTTATATCAGACAAAATAGACTTCAAAACAAAGGCTGTAAAAAGAGACACAGAAGGACGTTTTATAATACTCAAAGGAAGAGTCCATCAAGAAGACATAAACATTGTAAACCTATATACACCCAACATAGGAGCACCCACATATATAAGGAAAATCCTGGAGGACTTCAAGAAAGTTATAGACAGCAACACACTTTTAGTAGGGGATTTTAAAACCCCGCTGTCAACAATTGATAGATCATCCAAACAAAATATCAATAAGGGTATTGTGGAACTGAATGACACATTAGATCAAATGGACTTAACTGATATATATAGAACCTTCCATCCCAAAGAAGCAAACTACACATTCTTTTCAAATGCACACAGAATATTATTAAAGATAGACCACATGATAGGACACAAAATAAGTCTCAACAAATTTAAGAAAATTGAAATCATATCAAGCATTTTCTCAGACCACAAGGGCTTAAAACTAGAAACCAACCTCAAGGAAAAAACTCAAAAACATTCAAACTCATGGAGACTGAATAGCGTGCTATTAAACAACGAACGGGTCAATAATGAGATCAAAGAAGAAATCAAAAAGTTTCTCGAAAGAAATGAAAATGAACATACAACAGTCCAAAAACCTATGGGACACAGTGAAGGCAGTTGTGAGAGGAAAGTTCATAGCAATACAGGCCTACCTAAAAAAGATAGAAACATTTCAAATAAACAACCTAACCCTATGTCTACAAGAACTGGAGAAACAACACAAGCAAAGCCCAGCGTGAGCAGAAAGAAAGAATCAAGATCAGAGCAGAACTGAATGACATAGAGACTAAAAGAACAATTCAAAGGATCGATAAATCCAGGAGCTGGTCCTTTGAAAAGATAAACAAAATCTACAAGACTTTAAGCAGACTCATTAAGAAAAAAAGGGAGAGGACCCAAATAAAAAACATCAGAAATGAAAGAGGAGAAATTACCACTGATACCGCAGAAATACAAAGGATTGTAAGAAATTACTATGAACAACTATATGCCAAGAAATTTGAAAACCTGGGTGAAGGGGACAAATTTCTAGAAAAATATAATCTTCCAAAACTGAATGAAGAAGAAGCAGAAAGCCTGAACAGACCAATAACAGCTGGTGAAATTGAAGCAGTAACCAAAAAACTCCAGGCACACAAAAGCCCTGGAAATTCAATAGGACCAGGTGGTTTCACAGGAGAATTTTATAAAATGTTTAAGGAAGAGTTAACCCCTGTCCTTCTCAGACTATTCCAAAAAATCCAAGAAGAGGGAAGACTCCCAAACTCTTTTTATGAGGCCAGCATCATCCTAATCCCAAAACCAGATAAAGACACAAGAAAGAAAGAAAACTACAGACCAATATCTCTGATGAACGTTAGACGCTAAAATCCTCAACAAAATATTGGCAAACTTCATCCAGCAATACGTTAAAAAGATCACCCACCATGATCAAGTGGGATTCATCTCAGAGATGAAAGGATGGTTAAATATTTGCAAATCAATAAACGTAATACAACACATAAACAAAAGGAAAGACAAAAATCACATGATCATATCAATAGATGTGGAAAAAGCATTTGATAAGGTATGACACCCATTTATGATAAAAAACACTTAGCAAAGTGGGAATGAAGGGGGTACACCTCAACATAATAAAGGCCATATGCAAGAAACCTATTTCCAACATTATACTGAATAGGCAAAAGCTAAAAGCTTTCCCACTAAGATCAGGAACAAGACAAGGAGGTCCACTTTCACCACTTCTATTTAACATAGTATTGGAAGTCCTACCCACAACCATCAGACAAGAAAAAGAAATAATAGGCATGCAAATTGAAAGGAGGAAGTAAAATTGGCATTGTTTGCAGATGACATCATGGTGTACATAGAAAACCCTATAGACTCCACCAAAAAACTACTCAACCTACTAAGTGAATTTGGCAAAACAACAGGATACAAAGTCAATATTCAGAAATCAAAAGCATTTTTGTACACCAATAATGAAATATCAGAAGCAGAAATCAGGAAAAAAAAAATCCCATTTACTATAGCAATAAGAAAAGTAAAGTACCTAGGAATAAAGTTAACCAAGGGGGTTAAAGACCTGTACTCAGAAAACTACACAACACTGAAGAAAGGAATTAAGGAAGACACAAATAAATGGAAGCATATACCATGTTCATGATTGGAAGAATTCACATCATCAAAATGTCCATACGACCCAAAGCAATTTATAGATTCAATGCAATCCCTATTAAAATACCATTGACATATTTCACAGATATAGAACAAACATTTCAAAAATTTATATGGAATCATAAACGATCCCAAATAGCTACAGCAATTTTGGGAAAGAAGAACAGAGCAGGAGGGATCACAATACCTGACATCAGACCATATTATAAGGCCACTGTAATCAAAACAGTCTGGTACTGGCATAAGAACAGACAAATAGATCAATAGAAGAGATTAGAGAGTCCAGAAATAAACTTATGTCTCTATGGCCAATTAATATTCAACAAAGAGGGCAGAAGCATAAAATGGAGTAAGAATAGCCGCTTCAACAAATGCTGTTGGGAGACCTGGACAGCTGCATGCAAAGAAATGAAATTCGACCACCAACTTACACTACACACAAAAATAAACTCAAGTTGGATAAAAGACTGAAATGTAAGCCGTGACACCATGAAAGTCTTAGAGGAGAACATAGGTAGGAAAATCTTAGATATTCCACACAGCAATATTTTCACCTATATGTCCCCTAGAGCAAGGGACATAAAGGAAGGAGTAAGCACATGGGACTTCATCAAAATAAGAAGCTTCTGCATTCCTAAAGAAAACATCAGCAGAATTAAAAGGGAACCAACCATATGGGAAAATATATTTGCAAATGATACCTCGGAAAATATATTTGCCAAAATACATAAAGAACTCATACAACTCCACTCCAGGAAGACAAATAATCCAATTAAAAACTGGGCAAAGTACCTGAACAGACACTTCTCCAAGGAGGACATACCAAGGGCACAGAGACACATGAAACGATGCTCAGCCTCACTAGCCATGCAAATGAAAACCACAACGAGAAACCACTTCATACCAGTCAGAATGGCCATCATAAACAAATCAACAAATGACAAGTGCTGGCGAGGATGTGGAGAGAAGGGAACCCTAGGGCACTGCTGGTGGGAATCAGAGTGGTGCAGCCACTGTGGAAAACAGTTTGGAATTTCCTTAAAAAAAACTAAAAATGGAGCTGCCTTTTGACCCAGCAATTCCACTGCTAGGATTACACCCTAAGAATCCTGAAACACCAATTCAAAAGAACATATGCACCCCAATGTTCATAGCAGCATAATTTACAATAGCCAAGAACCGGAAGCAACCTAAGAACCCAACAGTAAATGAGTGGATGAAAAAACTGTGGTACATTTACACAATGGAATACTACACAGCAGAAAGAAAGAAAGAGCTACTACTCTTTGCAACAGCATGGATGCAACTGGAGAGCATTATGCCATGTGAAATAAGCCAGGTGGTGAAAGACAGATACCATATGATCTCACCTATAAGTGGAACCTAATCAACAAAATTAACAAGCAAGCAAAACATAACCAACAACACTGAAACAAAAAACAAACCGATGGTAACCAGAGGGGAGGAGGGAGGTGGGTAACGGGAAAAGGAGGGGAAGGGTCATCAAGGAACATGCATAAAGACCCATTGACGAAGCCAAACTAGGGGGAAGGATTGATGGTGGGAGGTGGGGAGGGGTGGGGCTGGGGAAAGAGGTGGGGGGAAATTGTTGACAAAAAAATAAAAAGAGGGGGAGGCTAAGAATAGTACAGGAAATTGAGAAGTAAAAGAACTGATACGTAGAACGCATTAACATGAACTAAGAGGTGTGGGGATGATGGGCTGGGGTGCAGGGCGGAGGGGATTAGGAGAGAAAAAATGAGATAATTATAATAGCATAATCAATAAAATATACAAAAAAAAAAAAAGAATGGCTATCATCAATAAATCAACAAACAAGTGTTGGCAAGAATTTGGATAAAAGGGAACCCTTGTGCCCTGTTGGTGGGAATGCAGATTAGTGTAGCCAGTGTAGAAAACAGTACGGAGTTTCCTCAAAAAAATTAAAAATGGACTGTTTTATGACCCAGTGATTCCACTTCGGGGAATATAACCAAAGAAATCCAAAACACTAATTCAAAAGAATATACGCACCCCTATGTTCACTGCAGAATCATTTACAATAGCCAAGGTCTGGAGGCAGCCCAAGTGCTCAGCAGTAGATGTATGGATAAAAAAGCTGTGGTAATGCTTTTTTTTTTTTTTTTACTACATTTACACAATGGAATACTACTCGGCTATAAAAGAAGAAGGAAATCCTACCCTTTATAACAGCATGGATGGACCTGGAGAGCATTATGCTAAGTGAAATAAGCCAGGCAGAGAAAGACAAATACCATACGATTCCACTTATATGTGGAATCTAACGAACAAAATAAACTAACAAACAAAATAGAAACAGACTCATAGATACAGAGAACAGATTGGCAGCTATAGAGGGGAAGCGGGTTGGGGGACTGGGTGAAAAAGGTAAAGGTATTAAGCAAAAAAGAAAAACCCTCATAGGCAACAGTATGGTGATTACCAGGGGGAAAGGGGGTAGGAGCAGTGGAAGGGGATAAATGGGGGATAAATGGTGATCAAAGGAGGCTTGACTTGGGGTGCTGAAGACGAGATACAATATACAGATGATGTATTATAGAACTGTACACCTGAAACCTATATAATTTCATTAACCAATGCCACCCCGATAAATTCAATAAATTAAAAAAGTAGATACAAACATCTTTCGATAAAAAAAGGAAGTAAACATCAGATGTCAGCTAAGGTCACATACCAACAGGATGATATGTTTTGTTACTGTTTCCGGGACAGGTCTGAAGGTGAAAAGGAGGCCTTATTAATAATTACACAGGGAGGAAAAAAAGATGGACACCAGTGTGGCTCCTGCCTGTAGCGCCTGCCTGAGCACAGGAAGCTCAGTGCCCTGGCCTCTGGCCAAACAAGGGTCCGAGAACTCCAGCACTTGGGCATATTTCTGGCTCACTGTGTGTTCGAACATTAGTTTAATGTTCCCTTGCCCCCACATACTTATATTCTTTCTAAAAATACCTCCAGGCATATCAGAATAAATGTAAAAATATAAAAATATATTTATACCTGGAAAGTTTATACTTGATGGCATTTAAAAAATTACTCACCGCTGTCGATTGCCAAGAAGAGGGCAGTGTACACACTGTTGTGGACAAACGGGGATTCGCGGTCCAGCACCGCTGTGGTATCAACAGTTCCGTTGATCGGGTTAATATTCAGCCAGCCGGCTGGGTCCTTGTAAATGGAATACCTGGAAAAAATAAAAAATCCCAAACAACGTTAGGCTAAGTTCACAAGTGATTTAAGAAATTTTCAGAGTGCTGGCACAAGCTCCTATGCTAAGTGCCAGATAATCCTAATCTTAATACAAATATAAAAACATCATTATAGTTACAGTTATTCATTCAGAAAGCAATGGCTGACTAGCAGCTTTGGGGCTGCTCTGTGCTAAATATTTTGTACATGTGCCTCCTTTCTTCTTCATGACAAGCCTGTGAGGAGAGGACTCTTATCTGCCCATCTCTCACAGAGGTGGTGTTCACAGCTCGGCTCCCGGGTCCAAATCCAGTTTTGTTTCTCTCACACCTTGAATGTACCTCATGTAAAGACCAGGTGAGAGGAGCACTGTCATGAAGGTAGAGGTAGCGCCCACAGACACCTGGAGGAAGAAGTCACTGTCTCTGTGGAGGGTGACTGTAGGGGCCTCCCAGAGGAGGCAGCATCTGAACTAAGGCAGGAGGAATGGGTGGGATGGTGTCAGAGAATGGGAGGACAAGTACGGAACAGAGAACGATACAAGCTGACACATGGGACAGAGATATTAGCCAGACTGTAAGTTCCATGAGGGCAGGGATTATATTCACTGTATGACTCCAGCTCCTAAAAAGTATTCCTTAGCACATATATGGCACTAAATAGATAGTTGCTGAATGAATGTTTAGGGACCAGAAGGTAGATGGTTGTGGTTGAATGTACTATATTTTGCTGTGTATAATGCGCACTTTTTTGCCCAAATTTTTGAGGGAAAAATAAGGATGCACATTATACATGTGTGCAATGATTACATACCATGGGTGTAATAATGAGTATAATAATCCCATGTATAATACACAGAAAAACGTGGGTGCGCATTATACATAGCAAAATATGGTAGTTTCTCCAGGGAAACTGAAAGTAGATGAGGTCGGAGAGACTGATTATTAAGAATCCGAACCTCTGTTGTAAGCGGTTTGGGTTCTGGATCAAGGGCAACCATCACAGATTTTTAAAATGTCACTGTTATTTTTGAAGTTGTTGTAAACGCAACACATGCTAATTGCAAGAAATTAAAACACCATAAAGGTGCATAAAGTAAGAAGTGAAAGCCTTGTCTATCAGGGAGACTAGCTGAACATGATTTCTTCGAAAGTGGCTGGCTTGGGAGATGCGGGACTGCCCCAGGGACACGTTGCAGACGCTCCAGCCACATCGCTGCCTAGGCCGGAAGGGTGCTTGCCGGCGTTCATCTGCCGCTTCCCCACCAGCCTGAAACGCACGCCCGCAAGGTGTCCGCAGCTGACCACGCCTGCCTTGCACTGCCTGCTTTGGCTCTGAGAATGTTTACAAGCTGATTTCACCAACAAGGTTGCAAACCTCCAGATGAAGAGTTTAAAAGGCCGCTCTAGTCCTCCCAGTGGAAACGATGTCCCTGTCCCACATCCCTGGAGGTTGCGAATGTTACCTTATAATGCAAAACCGCTCAGGTCTTTAAGTTAAGGACCTTGAGATGGGGAGATTATTTTGGGGTATTGGGACAGGGGGGTGCTAAATGCCATCACAAGTGTCCTTACATGCGGGAGTAGAGAGAGGCCTGAGACGCACAGAAGAGGAGGCCACGTGACCACGGAGTAGAGACGGAGTCATGCAGCCACCAGAAGCTGCAAGAGACCAGGAAGGGTCCTCCCCGGGGGCCTTCGCAGGGAGTGTGGCCCTGCTCACACCTTGACTTTGGTCCCGTGAGACTGATTTTTTACTTCAGGCCTCCAGAACTGGGGAAGAATAAATTTCTAGCCACCAGGTTTGTAGTAATTTGTTACAGTGGCAGCAGGAAATTAACACAGTAGGTATGCTACCCCACTTACAGACGAGGAAACTGAGAGCCCACACAGCTACTATGGCCATAGTGTCAGGATTTGGGCCCAGTCAGTATGACCCCAGAGCCTCAGTTTTAAGCCCCCATGCTAAGCCGCTCCCAGATGACTTAGTGATGGGTGGTTAGAAGACACTTCCCCAATTCTGAAAAAAAGTTACCTCTGAGGGTAGAATTAGGATGACTCTAGAATGGGTCAGATTATAACACCGGGGGCTGTTCACAGATGTGCGACCACGGAGAAGGGGAGCCACCCAGGTTCCTCGGTCATGACTTGGTGGTAATTCTGGGGGCACTGCAAGGTAATTGTTACCTGAGGGTGGCTGTGGTCATTGAAAAGGGGCTGGTCAGCCTGGGTCCTCGAGAAGAGGACCTGGGGGCTAAGGAGCTGCTGGGCATCAAAGGGAACAGGCATTTGAGCAGCTACCAGGAGCCTTCTGGTAGCAGCTCAGCTGCCCCACGACGGGCAGCACTGCACCACAGTCCCAGCAGGGCACCAGCTGGGGAGCCCCTAGGTCTGCCCCCAGGCTCCGTGGCAGCCTCAGCACCAGCCCCTGGCCGGCTTTGTGCTTCCAATAGGCGTTGCCAGGCCCTCTGACACAGCACTGCTATTTTAATTCATGGAGAGACACTCTGGTTTCATATCAGTCCCTTGTGAATGTGGGTCGTGTGAACAGACCTGAGTGCCTCTGTGGGCACCAGTCAAATGCAGCTTTCGCCCTGTGAAGTAGATGGGTCAGGCCCTGGACTGCACACCACACCGGTCTGGTCTTTCCTGTAACAGCCTCTGGGGCGCAGCCCCTGTTACTAATAACAGTGTCAGTGGTGGTGACAGGGTGCACGCTGTGTGCCAGGCACTGTTCTAAGGGTCCCCTGGGTCTGCTCTTTCGACCCTCATGTCAACCCTGTGAGGCCGAGCACGTTATTATTCCCATTTTACAGATAAGGGACTTAAGGGAATGCTGGATGTTGTAGATCTTTTAATTTTTAATTTTTTGTCTATTATGAAATGACAGACTGTAGATTCCTTAGTTCTCACAGAACTTCTACCATTTTAAATCTACTTGCATATTTAAAAAAGAGATCTTAAGTAGAATTGTTATTTTGTTTTTTAAAAATGTAGTACTTGATTTTTAGCCAAGGGAAAAACAAATAGTATTTCTGTGCAAAAACAATAAAACAACAAGAAGACCAAAACATTCTCCCCAAATACCAGACAAAACCAGGGACAACTGTCCTGAGATCAACAGCTAGTGCACGGCCACATTCGCGCCAGGGTCTGGCTCTTATGCTCTGCCCTGGCTCTGCCCAACACACATGGGAGTTAAAAGCACACGCTCGGGAGTGAAAACGACCTAGGTTTTAACTGTGTGACCTCGGACCGGTGACTTCTCTGTGTTTGCTTCCTCCTCTGTGAGGCAGGGTCATCCTAGTGAACTCGTGGGGCAGCTGACAGGAGAGCGTGCTCTGTGCGGACCACTGAGTGCTGTCATCAGAGTCAGGTCCCCGATGTGTGTGTCAGCGGTCCCCTGGGGTCAGGTCCCGCGTGCCTTCTTTTGATGGGCTCTGCACTGTCCCTCGGAATGTTTTGGAATATCCGACTCAGCGGAGCCCTGGGGAAACAGCGCTCTGACACTGAAACAGCGACGGGGAACAACTGGGGAGAATGAATGAGGCTGACGGAGGCTCCCCGACACTCCCTTGCTGCCTCAATGATCACTGCCACGGCTCTTATAAACAGAAGAAATGTATTACTCCTGAGAATGAATACTCCAAAAACACCCATCTTTTATTCTGACAGAAATTTACACTTCTGCAAACTCCTTCCATCTTCCAAGACACAGCTGAAATCTCTCTTCTTGGTCAAGTGTATGAGTTCCCCAATTAGAATTAGTCACTCTCTCCTGTAGGTCCTTGCTGGGTACATGCATGGATTTAAATGCCTATTAGGGTGTAATATGTGCCCTTGTGGGTCTGCTGCCTTCACCAAACTCTGAGCTTCTTGCTGTCAGGAAGAGGTTAAAGTCGGTTCAACTCCTGCATGCCTGTCGTGCCTGGCTCTGTGCTAGACAACTTAGCATCGCATTTATTTTTGTGGCTCACAACAACCAAATAAAGTTGGTATCACCGCTGTTTTCAAGATAAGATAAATGAGATTCGGAGAGGCTTAGCAGCAGCCAAAAGCAGCACAGCTAAGAAGTGGCGAAGTTGGAATTCAGCACAGGTGTGCCAGATTCCAGGTGTGCTACTTATGCTCGGGAACAGGTGTTGGCCATTCTGCGGCCCCAGGTCCAAGCAGAATGCCTGGCATAGGGTGGCTGCCCGATAGATGTTATGACAACCTTTTTCTTTCAGTTGCAACAATCACAGAAACAGAAAATCCAAAGAAAGGTAGCATTAGTTTCCCACCTTATTAAGTAACAAGTTTGCCCTTGATGTAGGAGGATTTGTGGTGATTTAACATATTTGCAATAATGACAAGCTTAAATGGACCATTATTTATTCCCTGATTGTTCAACTCATAGTTTAGAATAAAAATAAAACAAGAAATAATACAGCCTTTCTTGTTGGCAAAGAAACAATGCTCTTTGTTTTTCCCTCTGTCACGGTTTTGGTCTTATGATGCCTCGGTTTTGCAGTGTGATGGGCATGTTTGCTGCTTCTTGGGTTTAAGGAGTCGTTATACGCAGTGAAAAGCTCACAGACATGGCCTTGGACACTGTCCCCTAACAACAGTGCTCAGTGCATGAGACCTTGCACATCACATTCCCAGTGAAAGCAAGGGCTTGAGGACTCTACAGGGTAGCACTTCACTGTTTCTTCCTTAAACGATAATCATAATCAGCTACCTACTGCTGTGTGATTTAACTGCGTTCTCACAGGGCCCTTTGGTTTTGTTTTCCTCTGTTATTGTATTTTATTTGGCGCCCCTTCCCCTTGGAGACCTTGGAGGCTTGCCTGTCTCCTAGATCTCCTCGATGCCAGTTTGCAGCTCCTACTCAGAATCACGGCCACGGACAGAGAAGGACAGGGGACACTCTGTTTACTGAGCACCGGGTGTCCAGTGCTGGGTGACGCTGTGCCCATGCAATCAAAACTAAGAGCTGGGTGGGAGGCCCTGAATGTGGGAGTCATCCTCCCCAGCTTCGGCGCTTTCTCCCCTAAGGAGAGAGCAACCCATGACCGCCAGCTAGCCTGCTCTTCTGCTTCCCGGCTGACGGGCCCTTCCGTCGGGTCAGCCCATTCGACTGACTGGCCTGGCACTCTATGTAAATTTCCGACATTTTCAAAGATGTCTTTTTAATAAAACGTTTGGTGTAAAAATATCAGCGCGAGAGATGTTTTCTGTGCTTCTAGGCCTGAAAAATGCATATGCCTTATTAAATTGGAATTTCCAGGCAATTTATCTGTAATGTGAACTTTGCTTGTTACGGGGAAGAAAAACCAAATTAAAACTGGGACTCATTTCAGCCTGTAATGTAGCTTCACAGGAGCTGCCTGAGTGCTCGCCAAAGCTCTGCCTCTTTTAAGTGTCAGCGCCAGGAGATGCCAGGCAGGCTGATTAGCGGGATCAGGCAGTGCGGGGCATGGGGATGGGGCATTTAACTACGCACTGGCCCCGCACCCCTTCTGGGAAGCGGGCTTACTGTCGGCAGGGCCCAGCAAAGCAGGAAGGATGTTGCCAGGAGAGGGGCCAGGGCCAGGCGGCGACTGGAAAGAATTTCTAGGGCCCCCGCTTCTTAGGCTTGACCCTCATGGAGCCCTGGAAGGAGGGGGAGACTCAAAGGTTTGACATGTCCCTTCTGCAAGCTTCTTGGGTTCACATTCTGTGCTGTGGGGATCCATGTTTGTTTGGCATAGATGCCCAAACCACATGGGTTAGTATAGCCTTCCTTTTATTTTAGACTAAAAATGTTATAAAGTAATGCAGTGCTATTAGTGCAGGAATAGTCAAATGGATCAATGCCGTATTATAAGGCACTAGAAATGGGCAAGCTTAGATAGATAGACAGACAGATAGATAGATAGATAGATAGATATAGATATCTAACATCATATATCTAATATAATTTAGCTAGAGACCTACCAATCTAGTTATCTATCCATCCAGATAGATTTTTATATGTAATTATATATACTATGTATATCCATATGTTTGGAAGTTTTCTATTTGATGTGGGTGGCATGTTCGATCGGTTGGGAAAGCTAGACCTTTCAATATGTTGCGTTGACTCATTACTCACTTGGGTATCTTTCTGATGCCTTTCGATCCTTGTGCATATTAGAATATATGTAAACACAAAAAGAGAGGCCTCGGACCTGAAGTCTTGATGTCCCTTTACAAACTGGTGGCACAGATTACCTTGGGGAGCAGATTTCGGTTGGGGTTGGTATTAGAAGAAGCCAGTCCAAGACCCCCAGGCTTTGTAGATATACTACAGTAATGGAAGTGCTGGTTTGGAGCAAACACTGATTGGGGGGCCATCAGAAATATCCTGGCCTATGTCGCCTATTGTGGGGAGGGTTGGTTTTTTGGGACCAACGCGTGAGCCTAACTGCAGCTCGTTCTCAGAGGGGAGTCAGTAAGGATGGGAAAGGCGACGAGAGCCTGGAAAATGAGAATGAAGGAAAGGCAAAGGCAGAGGGACTTTATGCTCCCACCGAAGGAGGAAAACAGCCCTCCAAAGCCGCGGGGAAGGAAGGGAACAGTAGGCGTACACTCAGCGGCCTACTTAATTCCGGCCCAGCGGGCCCCTGTGTTAGATGAAATACCTGCATGAGTGACTCGAATCAACCACTGAAATTAAAAACAGAACTAGAAAGTTACAGAATTCTCAGTGGAAGGGAATACACTGGTTTAAAATAGCACAGGTGGCTATGGCTCTGAGAGTAAAGGAAAGGGTATATTCCAAACCTCTGACAAAAGTACAAAAGAGATGGAAGAGCCGATGAATTCCAGGACCCTAGCTCTGTCAGACAGTCATAGCCCATCGCAGGGCTTACGGAGGCACCAGAGGCTGCGTTCACTCCTTCTCCCAGGGGCCAGAGTGGAAGAAAGCAGCTTCTATAACAGGAATGTCCCGGGGAATGCCACAAGCAGAAGACGTGGACAAGAAGAGCTCTCCAGTGAGGGGCCTGGGCAGGACCTCTTAGGACTAGGAAGATGAGGATAGAGCTGGCCTAGCCTGGTGTGGGGCTGTGACCTTCCATGGCTCAATAACAGCTGGGGGTAGGGGAGGTGCTCCAGGCACCTCTAGATCCTTCCCCGGACTCCCCCACCCCGGCATCTCAGAGCCCATTGGTGCTCATCTTGCACGAGACTTTACCGGATTCCAACTGTGACCGTCATACTCTCACGGTAGCTGCCATCTTCCGATGGCACATAGACCAAGGCTGGGTTGGCTCCCGCCAGACACTCTGACCCCCACCATGAAAACAAGCAGTGCACAGCTATGTCTAAGGAGACTACCTTCCACCCCTGCAAAGGACCAAGGTAGTTTTGGTGGCAGTCTCTTGTCTCTGGTCTGTTGTAGGAAGCGGAAGGTGAGGCAACGAGGGATCATCTTTTGCTGGGACCACTGCACTGCACCCGGCTCTTTGCTTCTGTCCTACTCACCCCACTCCATCCTCCAAAGAGCTCCAATCAACTTTACATCATGTTGTGTGAGTTCCTGCTTAGAATCCTTTGAAGACTTCCCTTTGGGTGTAGAACGAAATCCGAGCTCCTGACTGTGGTTTTCAAGGCCTTGCCTAACTCCCCACCCTCACTTCTTGCCTCTTCCCTCACCTCCCCTAAGCTCTAGGCACATGGGCTTCCCTTTTGTTCCTTGAACACAGCAAATTCATCCTCGTCTGAAGACTTTTCCACTGGCTCACAGATTTCCCTCTTGTCTCCTTAGATGTTTCACATGTGTGTCTTTTGCCACCAGGCTCTCAGCCCCAGCACTGGGGCCTCTACGTTCTCTGCAGAGACCAGTGCTGATTGTCCTTTGTGAAGTCTGCCTCCAGCCCTCCTTGGTTTTCCAACTTAGAATGTAAGAGGATCCTTGCGACAGTGATCTCATCTATCTCATTCAACCGTCCGTCCCTGGGGCCTAGAAGAGGGCCTGGCACACGCTGAGCAGGTGCTCAGCTATCAGATGAGTAAATGAGTGAGGGAATGAAAATACAAGCCTTGTTCACCATGCTTTGACTGACTCATATCCGGGGTGACCCAGTATTCTAAAGAATTTTGTCCTGAGGTGCCTGTCTATCCCTTCCCCATGGATAACCCCCTCCCTCGAAAGGGCTACTGGCTGGCTCTGGCCACATAGCTCAGTTGGTTGGATCATCGTCTCAATATGCTGAGGTTGTGGGTTCGATCCCCGGTCAGGGCACATACAAGACTCAACCAATGAATGCATCAATAAGTGGGACAACAATTCAATCTTTCTCCCTGTCTGTTCCTTCCTATCTCTCTAAAATCAATCAATAAATATAAAAATTTAGAAAAGGGCCACTGGACCATCTTTCTCTTTTGTTACAGCCACATTTCCCCCCAAGTGCTGCTCCAGACCTCCCTTCGGTGGGCTCAGGCCTCTATATGCTGTCAACAAGGGGTTTCGTTATTTTACCTTGTGTCAGGGGTCCCAAAGGCCACCCCTGGGCTCAGTGACTTGCTGGGAGGACCTACAGGACTCAGGGTGTAGTCATGCTGTTGGCTAAAATTTGTTACCGTGAGAGCAGGCAGAGTGAGATCAGCATGTGGAACAGCGTGGGGTGAGCTTGTGGGGTTCCAGGTCCCAGGCCCCAGAGTCCCCTCCCAGGGACGTCACACAGGATGTGCTCAATTCCCAGAAATGAGTCCTGATGACACATGTGAAGTGCTGTCTACCAGCGAAGCTTATTATAGACTCAGTGTCTAGGATTTTTTGGGGGGCTGGCCACACAGGCACTCTCTGCCTGGCATGTAGCAAAATTCCTGTCTTCAGAAAGGAAAGCAGGCGTTCAGCATAAACCACGCTCGTCTGCACAAACACTTAGGCACAGGGAGCCGCCCTGATCAGTCAGAGTAGTGGGGACTCTCCCGAAACTCAAGTTCCCAGCCGTACGCCGAGGGCCAACCTCGCAAGGAGGCCTTTCGAGGGACGGCAGCCTCTGGCCTGCTTTCTTAACTCTTTTCTGGGATGGCCTGTGATCAGAATGAGGAAGCTGGTGGATCAAAAGAAATTCTCCTTATTTTCAGAAACCATTTAATTCCTGTTTTTCCTAAAACCATTTTAATCCTAGAGACCACATGTCAAAACCCTCGAGGAAGCTGGAAATCACGCGGGCAAGGTGGTGGCTGACTCCAACCCTTCTCACGTTTCCCTGAGGACGCAGCAATTACACCTTCTGTGTTCAGTGCAGAAAATTCAGGCAGCATAGGGAAGCAGAAAAAAGGAAATGAAAATCACCCTCGTCTACTTCCAGAAATAAGGACTATTAAAGTTTTAATCTGGAGGCTTCTAGCCTGTGTATAGGTATATACGTGCACACGTGTACATTTTTAGTGTGGCCATACTGTTCACTCACTCATTTTGTATAAATGTTTCCGGAGTGTGTCGTGTGCCAGGCAGCGCGTGCTGTGTTGGGCAAGCGCTGTGTTGGGTATGCAACAGTGGATTCCCTGCTTTGTTGGAACTTACACTGTAGCAGAGAGAGAGGATACTAATTAGTATCTGCACAAATGGTTATTTAATTACACTTGTGTTTAGAACTGTGAAGGCAGTTTCCCTCACATAACACACTGTGTGCAGAGAAAGTTTTTCTATTTTTAGTATTTACCTTCTGTTGTATCTAGAACTGGAGGCACACATTCATTGATCACGAGGAGGGGCCATACAATGTTTGCACATTATCGGGTGTTATTATCCCATCAACCTCTTATCACCCCCATCTTACGGATGAGGAAACAAAGGCTCAGAGTGGGCCAGCAGCTTACCCACATCATGCAGCTTTTAAATGGAACTGTGGGTTCAACGCAGATCTCTGTCTCCTGACATAGTCTCTATTTTTTATTTGCCTTGGAAATCGTCCATGAGGGTTGGTAATTTTTCCATGCTATTGGTTCTCCAGTTTTGTCATTTACCAGGCTTGTTGAGTGTGATCGGACCTTTTTATTTTTGCCAAGTTCTCTAGCTAGTTCTGATTCACCAAAGCTTGAGGCCCTCCACTATACCCATAATGATTAAGCTTGGAGCTGAAACCCTGGGGCTAGGTCCTGTGGTTGGGTTTTCCTTAGGGGATAACTCAGGAACAAAGGATTGGGATCTACATTATGCTAACATTTCCTAAAACACAGCCCCTTCCAAACTATGGACACTTCCTTAAAATCACATTTCTGTTTATAAAAAATCATATACATTTGAGGAAAGTTTAATATGACATAGCACATGTGTGTGAATTTAGAAATTCTTCATCATTAGAAATTCTCAAATAATACCGGTGTAAGCTGTTCCATTGTTTGAAGGCTCATATTGACAATGTCCAAGTCAAACTTAGAGACTTACCTGGGACAAATTACTCTGTCGTGATGAAGACTGAATGAGGTCTGAGAATGATTTACTTTAAAAAGTAGTCACGCAGTCACTGTCTGCTTCTGCTTGTGGGAGAGGAAGGGGGGTGCCCAGGAAGGCGCTGCGGGCCGCCCGTGAGCGTCACGAAGCAGGGGCGCATCTGCAGGAAAGCCCCCGCCTGCTGACCGCCGACTCCCAACCGGTTCCTCAGCTTCGAGCCCTGCATGCACCAAGCCCTCCCTGGCAAACAGAAGGGGCCTGACGTTCCCCAGGCACCATGAGTGACCTTACGCATCACTTCTAAACACCCTCCCGCCCCTGTTCCAGGCAAGGCAAGGTGGCTTCACGCATCTCCCAGCAAAGGTCATGCCTGCTTTCTTGTTTGAGGCCACTCATCCTTTGTTAAGATTTACCACAGGTCTCCCCTTACAATGGCTGTGATAGGGCCTTTTTGTGTCTGCGACAGGACTTGGTTGTGACCAGGTTCTTTCTTGCCCGGTTTCATCCCCGCTTTGCAAAGTCATTTTCAAAGATGATTTATGAAGCTTCCCACCCGGTCTTTGAAAGCTACACAAATCCAGCAGTTATTTAAAAAAACAAAACAAAACACCAAAGTTAAGTCCTCAGAGCAGCTGCTTATAACTATCTTTAAAGGTCTTCTCATTAGTGCCGCAGGTGAAATTGATCACAAGGAAATACAGAAAAATA
The DNA here is from genome assembly GCA_004026545.1 of Mormoops blainvillei. Classification (NCBI taxonomy): domain Eukaryota; kingdom Metazoa; phylum Chordata; class Mammalia; order Chiroptera; family Mormoopidae; genus Mormoops; species Mormoops blainvillei. The sequence continues at coordinate 69,080 of PVJD01000410.1, forward strand.
CACAAAAACAGATTCAATGTATAAAGCCACAAATTTAACAATGTCAGAAAAGTCAGGAAACTGGGATCTTGATAACGTTACTAAAATGTGGCTCTTTCAACAATTGGCCAGGACTCCAGAAACTCCCAAGAACGCACTTGTCAACTGTAGATGAAAACATGAGCTAACATTTCAGTGTTGGTTAAACTATTAAACAGACCCTTTAAAAATGCCACCACAAGATGGTGTTCATTGGTAGTGATCATTATCATCATTAATTTCATTATTAATGACCAAGCCTGGCTCCTCCTGTAGGTGCTGCTGGGGCCAGGGTTAAATTTCCAACCTGCATGTCTATGTTGGGTGGTTTTTTGCAAGCACTAGAAACCGCACTCAGAAATGAACAGGATGACCTGGTGTTTGGTACGAGTGGGGAGACGTAAGCTTCCTTTGGTGTGAGGCCCATTTCGCCCATTCGTTCACTAATTGGCTCATTCCATGAGGACTCATCTTGCTTTCACTATGTTCCTGGGTTCGAGAATGCAAATATGAACAAGATCTGCAAGGACTGCTCGTCATCTGAATATGCCCCTGGTGAAATCATGAATGAATTCCTAGCCAGGTGTATAATAGCTTCTAACATCCCAACTTGCTTAATCCTGCTTGTCAGACTTAGTGAGCCAGCCTCTCAGTGACGAGAACCCTCCAAATACAACATGAACGCAGCAGAAAATACAACTGCCAATCTCCCCAAAGATGCAAGGTGCCAGGAGGAGGCTCAAAGAGATGGTGGGCCAGGGTAGAGACCCAAGTCCACCGGGACAAGTGAGGATGCGGCAGAGAGAAGCCAGCGGATGGCGGGAGAGAGGGGAGTGAATTTACAGGAGCCTTGAAAAGGAGTTGATTTGAACAGGAAAGGATGAGGAGAGGTCCCCTGAAAGGCAGACAAAGCCTTGAATGGCTTGGAAGGACACCTCTCTATACACGTGCTGCCCAACTTGAGCATGAAGTATAGTGAGTACTGCATGGGATGTGGTTGGAAATGTTATGCCAAAAACAAAACAATCTCCTTGGTTCATCCGTGTTTATAAGTAAACTTATTTTCATCACTTATTCTTTCCAAAATAAGATCTCAATCAAATATTTTCTTTTCTTTTCTTTTCTTTTCTTTTCTTTTCTTTTCTTTTCTTTTCTTTTCTTTTCTTTTCTTTTGGTTCTGAGTCGGATTTAAGTCCCCACTTTAAACCAGTTCATTGTAAATTGCTCTTTTCTCCCACTGTCTTCTGTAGAGAAGGGTTGTTGGTGGCCCCTGTTCTTGAAGGACTCGAGATTTGGAGGACATGAGCTGGACACAAGGCATGGAGGCAGGACTTTGGGGGCCCTGAGCCCTCATGCTGAAACGTGTCCTATGAAATTACTTCAGGCCCACACGCCTCCACCCAGGACGCTAGAGACCCCCACTCACCACAGGCCACAGAACATTCTCAGGAGGAAAAAACATATATACGTGCTAAGTCCAACTCCAGAGAACCCGCCACTTTTCCTGGAAAATCTCAACGTGTGTGTAGACAGTGAATCTAAAGGCACAGTCCTCGGCACTAGGCTCCACTTTGCTCTCGAACGAGCACCTTCTGTCTCGTGTGTTTCAAAAACAATGACAAGATCCCGCCGTGGTCCCAGGCTTATTTAAGGAGATTTTCATGTCACGGTCCCTTTAGGTGACGGGGAGAGGTTTTCAGTGGCTGCTCCCCTTTAGCAATCCCAGGGCGCAGGGTAGGGGCAGCTATGAGAAGAAGCCCTCGTACCTTTGATCTAATAAATGAAGAGTGTCAGTCAAGCCTTGCCCCCGGCCCATGCCACCCAGGACCCTGCAGCCTGATCCCCAGGACCACCCTTGATGTCCCCACAGAGGCTAGCCGGGCCCTGCTGTCCCCTGACCAGCCTTCATTGTGAAAGCCTATGTGTTGGGCCTGGCCAGGGTGGACGCTGGGCCCGGGCCCGGGACCCCTGGCTGGTGAGTGGAGGCGGGATTTCCAGGGTATTAGGGTCCCCCCAGAATGTCATCATGTGAGCGAGGAGGACAGAGTACAGCATCTCAGGTTCTGGGCTCCCTAGACACCCACTTTGGGAGGCTGGGGGTGACCAGCTTTAAACAAAAGCGGCCTCTCCCTCTGATTTCCAGGGCAGAGGCTCGGATCTCTCCTTTGTCCCGCGTACATGTGGGTGTGGATACTCTCGGCCCCACGTCCTCTGGCTCACGAGGTCACCCTTTCTTTGCCCATTATTCCCATTTGGCCAGTAGATTACCAAACTTTAATAATGCTTTATTACAAGGCTAAAAAGCAAAATAAGGTGAAGTAAAATTGTCTTGGTGTTTCTGAATTTGGGATGGGCAAGGCCTTCTACAGCATGTGGCCCAGGTCAGGGGCCTCTCTGACCAGGTCTCAGTGTGGCACAGCTTTTCAAGCAAATTCAGCTTTTGTCTACTTAAGCCAATAGCGTGGCGGTGTCCGAGTCAGGTGCTCAGTTTTGCAGGGTCGGTCGTCTTGCAGAAACAAGCTCATCAGGAGAGCAAACGGGGATGTCTGGGGTCCAGTATGGGAGAGTTAATCAACCCCTCTGCACTTGTCCCCAGCGTTTATTTTTATTGGGTGATTAATTGACATGCCATGGCCTCTGCTCTAGCACCTGAGTCTTGGAGCTCAGCTCAGACCAAAAGCATACTGGCGCTCTCAAGAAGTCGATAAAGGAGGCCAGCTGCCACGGGGACCACAGTGAGAGAGATGGCTAAGCCTTACATTGTGCCTTGAAGGTCAGTGAACACGGCCTGGCAAGCTGCCATGGAGGAGGTTCTAACAGGCAGCCGTGCTCAGCTTAGGTGACAGTCCTTCTCCTTCCGGTGGAGTACAACCAGTGAGTGATCTGCTGACACCGTTGCCTATGGAAACCAGTGCTTGGGAGCCAGGAGAGTCTGGGCTTCGTATGGAGCGACGTCCCCTGGGAGCACATTTCCAACGTCCTTGGCATGACTCGCACTCTACAGGGGCCGTCCCCCAAACAGGTGGCTACTCTGTGGGAGCGAACTGGCAGGCTATTTCCCACCTCAGAGCACTCGGAACCACACACTGTCAGCCCCGGGTGCTGGTTTCATACGCTCACTCAATGCATGGTTTCCGGATACCTGCTCTGTGCCCAGGGCTCTGCTCGGGCCTGGGGAGGTTGCAGCGAAGGGGGCAGAAAGCTCCCTTCGCCGAGGGCCTGTGTATCAGCGGAGACCGGGTTTCACACATGAGGGGCTGGGTGCCCGGGGGAGGGACTGTCTTCCTCTGTTCTTATAGGCAGTGACTAGTCACAGGGCTGGCCAATCACAGGCCTTAGTCAGAGATGGGTGTGCCGAACAGACGGGTGAAGGAATGAACAAATACATGTCTAATGGGTGTGTGTATGGGGTATGGTATAAATATCAGATGTATGTTGGGCTTCTGTGTGTGTAGGTGTGTATAAAAATATATTTGTATTGTATTATAGATGATATGTAACATCATATATGGTATCTATACACAGATAGAATATAGTCATTATGCCCTTTTCATGAATTGAATGTTCGGATGTTCCCTCTCCCCAATCAAATGCTGCAGCCCTGACCCCGAGTGTGGCTATATTTGGACATGAGTCCTCCAAGGAAGTAATAAAGGTTAAATGAGGTCAGAAGGATGGGGCCTGTTCTGATAGAATTAGTGTCTTTACAAGAAGAGACACCAGAAAGCAATCTCTCTCCCCTTCTTCTCCGGCCCCCTCTGTGTGCGCACACTGAGGAAAGGCCACGTGGGGGCCCAGGGAGAGGGTGGCTGTCTGCACGCCAGGGAACGGGCTCTTGCCAGAAAATGAATGGGGAAGAACTTTGACTGTAGACTTTCAGCCTCCAGAACTGTGAGAAATAAATTTCTATTGTTTCAGCCCCCTGTCTGTGCTATTTTATTGTGGCAGCCCTAGCAAAAGAATATCATACTACAGAGTATTAGGTTGAATCATTAAGTTGCCATTTTACTGGTTCAAGCCCATCAAATATCAGCAATCTAATACGGCCTAATCTAATATATAACTGTATATACAATAAAGGTGACATGTCATAATTGTGCGCTTTCCCTCTCCTGGACAGAGTTCACTGAGGGCCAGGAGATATGTCTTATTGATTCCTGCTTTCTTTTCTCCCCAGGCATCCACTGGCATTGGTAAACATGGGGCCTGATGAGTAAATTATTAAGATGAGCTTTTTGAATTCCTGTTCCAACAGAAGCTTTAATACAGTTTACATCAAGGTTGCTTCACTCATTAAAAATAATTACCTTGCACATATTGGCAGGAGCTATTGAACTGTCCACCAAGAACTTTTTACTTCATAAGAAGTCAGATTAAATGTTTTCACAAAACACACACACACACACACACACACACACACACACACACCCCACTCGCAGCCCAGTGTCATCCAACCTTCTTGACTCACACCACGCGTGTTCACAGGCTTGCAAGGCCAGCGGGTGCGAACAGGCGCCTTCTCCCCAGGCTCCTGTGTCTGCGCAAACGACTTAAACCCCAGGGCAAGGACGGGCTCCAGAGGTGGAGAGCTGAGCGGTGTGCAGCTCCGATGCCTGCCTGGTGTCCTGATGCCCTTATCACCCACCACCCCTGCCCCTGAGCACCCCTGGTGTCTGAGCACAGGGTGCTTCACGCAGGCTGGGCTCTTACTCCTGGGAGGAGCTGTGCTTTGTCTATAGTCACATTTCTAAAAGGCTTTTGCTGCACAAGAGAAAAAAAAAACCTTCCCTCAGGCAGTGTCCAATTCTTCTCTCCAAATGCATGAGGCAAAATTGACACTTAAAATAAACTAAATCACTGACAGGCCTACCCCCCACCCCCAAAGATAGGCAAATTAGCGGATGGCACGAGAAGGCTGCCGTCTCCTGAAATCATTTATTTCTCCCCCCGCCTCTCCCTGCTTCGACCGTCAAGTCAGGTTGTCAGCTGGTCCCTTCAGGGGGTTTGTCATTTCCAAACCGGTCAGTCCTTGGCCCTCATGTCTTCCACACACGCTTTCTTGGATAAGCTATTCTAAGCTTTCTTCATCCTTTGAACACAGTTCTGTCTTTTAGAGCTCCTAGTATCAATTTGTTAATATTCTTGGCTTTTAAAGTCTTCCACATTGACATTTCATCTCGAAAAATTTAGTATTTTTCCTTCTCCACATGGGAAGGTTGGAAGGTGCTTCTGGGAGAACCCATGGCAAGGAGGTGATCCATGGGTGGGCGGGGAGGTTTGTGATAAACCAAGGAGGATAGATGGCAGAATCTAGGTGATGGGCCAGTGGGTGCTCACCGGGAACTCAACACTTCTGTACGTTTGAAAGTTTCATCAAGTTGAGAAAAAAAGAGAGACTGATGAATGTGCCCTTTTCTCCACACAGTAAGCATCTCCCATTCCTGTATTCATGCCTTTCTGAGGGACCGAGGACCTCTAAGGAAATGACGTGTTGTATGACTCTACTCGCATGTGATATCCAGTCCAGGCAAATCCCTGAAGTCAGAAAGTAGAGGAGGAGATGCCCATGGGGGGGCGGGGAAGGAGGGTGAGGGGAAATGTCCTAAAGTTGATGGTGGTGATGGTTTCACACTCTGGGAATATACTAAAAACCACTGAATTGTATATTTTAAATGAGTGGATTATATGGAATGTAAATTATTTCTCAGTAAAGCTGTTAGATACAAGAAAAGCATCTTCAAGGAAGTGAGTTTGCCATGGTTTCCAAGGTTGGAAGGCAACCTTGGAAGCAAAACGAAACCAAACCAGACAAAAGCCAGATCCCCGTGCCATGGTGCTTTTCAGAGTATGCCGCTACGGAATTGCAGAGGGCCCCACAATGACAGGGGTGTGCTGATTTTCTTTCCTTTTTGCCTGCTCGACACATGCTGAGCCAAACAGAGGGCACTCTGAGTCTCAGCCACAGGGTCCCCATTCAGAGTTGTAATGGCTGCAGCAGAAGGGGCTGAGTCTGATGCTTGCCTGGTCAATAATGAATGAAAAAATGGCCCAATGAATGGTGAATGGATGAGTGAGTGAAGAAGCACCTTGCTCTCTGCTTAGCCCTTCCTGCCAGTACATCTGTTGCTTTTGAATGAACGCTTCACGTATTCCTTATCTAGGAAGGTTATAGCTGTTTCTTCATGCTTTTGAGGGTCCTTATTTCTCCCAAATTCAAACAGAAGCCCTGGTCCTGTGATATTACTTTCACTCTTGGGCCTCAGTTTCCTTATCTATGAAGCAAAGAGCATGTTAATTACAGCCTCTAAGGTTCCTTCTAAGTCTAGTAAACCATGACAGTCTTTATAAAAGTGATTGTTATTCATCGATGAGCAAAAAGCTATAAAATTATTCCTGGTGGGCAGATTCAAACCAAAGTCCTGGCAGTTTTTTCTACATGACATGTGAGATTTTACAATATAGTGTAAGTGCAGAAAGTGAAAAGGCAGACATTAAAGGAGAAAAAAATAAACAGCCCGGAAAGAATGCCTGTATAAATTGCTCACTCTGACTTCAGAGGGATAATTTTTTTAAAAGTAAGATCAGGAGAACTAGATTTATGTCTCCAGATCCAATGCAAATGCAGGATTTGTACAATAACCATTTATCAGCTCCCAAAGAGCTGATTTATGGCCCAACCACCCTACTTTGTATTCTGACGGTCTCAGAAAGTTAACTGACAACACGGAAAGAAATATCCTCCGACTCATTGTGGATGACGGGTTATAAATGAGCACAACTTGATTTTCTGCTCTGGAAAAATCAGTGTTTTGAAACTCTCACCAGAAATTAGTTGTTAAAGCTGTTCCCAAAGTTGACTATTTGGCCCATTGCTTTGTTGTTGTTTTAGTCATTTAATTTCCTGACAATTTGGGCAGGAAAACAACTGCCTTTGCTTTAGTACATTCTAGGTCACCTTCTTTGTCTAGATGTAACACCAAATCCCCAGCTAGACTGTGCCCAGGACACGTTCCACCGCTGTCTGCTGTCTGCTGCAGAGGGTTGTACCATGAATGAAAAGGTGGAGAATACAGGACCAGTACCCAACATGTGATCAAGTGGGACAATGAGTCAGTTGGCCCAGGACCTAGCTTATGGGAGTCACTGTGCTGGCCTGGAGGGGCTGGAGACAAAGGTACAACTTGGCTCTTGACCCTCCTACCCAGATGGTGGAGACTTTAATTAATGTTTCCCAGACAGTGTGCCCTATAGTACTGGTCCTGGAATTACCTGTGGAGTTCAAAGATGTGAATCGCAGGCCCTGACACTGGAGTTCTCGGTTTGGTAGGTTTGAAGTTGGGCCCAAGTCTCTGTGATTTTTAACACTTCCCATGGGTCAGCTTTTTCTAACATTCAGATCTGATCATAACATCCTTCTGAGTTCAGTCCTTCAGGTGTCCCCAGTGCCTACAGATCAGGGCTGAAATTCTGTAGCAGACCACACAAGGCGCTTCACAATTGTGGAGTGAACAGATCTTTCCTCTGTGTCTTTGCCTATGCTGTTTCCTGGGCCTGAACATCCTTCCCTGGTCTATCATCAAGTCTCAGCTTGCCCATCTCTTCCTTCCTTGACTCTTACAGGCAGACACAGATGTGCCTCTCTCTCTGTCCTCATTGTACTGTCCGTTTTTGCACCTCAAATGTCACTTTCATCACAGCTTTTATATTGAAAGTGTTTTTTATACAGCTACCTTTTCATCTCTAGACCAGGTCTAGGTGAGAGAGGTCATATACATTTTGTTGACCGTATATCTCCATATCTGTGAATTGGGGGACAAATGAATGAGGGAACCCAAAAGGGAGTCCCAGGGTTGGATGATCCTTGAACTTAGATGGGCTGGGAAGATACATAAGGGTTTATCCAAAGGTCTTCAAGGGGGCAACTCCAAGCCAGGCCAGTCTCCTCTCAGAATTTCCCTTTTTGCAACAGAGCCCTTGTTCAACCAGCAGCCTGTGTCCCCGTTGATGTTTCTCCATCACTAATCTGGTTCCTTTGGAGTAGTTGGTGCTGCTCAGCTTGGTAGGGGAGGGTAAGAAAAGGACACAGGTCTTTAGGAGAGCTTCCCAGGACCCCTTAAGGAGGACTGCAGGAGATGGGCTTCGACATGTCAGAGGAGACTTGGTCTAGGAAGGAGCCTCCCCTAGCCAATTTGAGCTTATTCAGTTTCGTCCAACCATGCATCCCTTCCATTCTTTCAGTATTCAGTGTATGGCTCTAGTGTCTCTATACTGCATATATGACAAAGTTTATGCTCTAGAATAGGGGGCAACATCATAAGCACCATGTAAACAGATAACATAATTTCAGAGAGTGACACATGCTCTGAGCCATCGCTTTGGGCCATGCAGAAGAAGTGACAAGTGATGGGTGGGAAGAGCTGGGAAGCGCTTCTTTTCTGAGAAGTGACTGAGGAAAGGCTCTCGGAGAACATGACAGGTGACGCCTATACAAAAAGGGGACAGTCAAATGGAGATATGGTGGGGAGAACATTCCAGGCAGTGGAAACCATGGGAGCTGACGAGTCATGGAAGATCCTATAACTGTGAAGTATCTTGGGACAATGGGTAAGAGAGAGGCCAGTCAGATGGACCTGAGTTCAAATCCTGACTCAACCATTTAAAATCTGTAAGTCATTGAGAGAGACAGTAACCTTTTCAAGCTTTTGCTTTCCAATATGTGCAATAGAGACACTAAAATCTTAGTCATAAGGTAGTTGTGCAGATTCAATACTATGTGGAGCATGGTCCTTGGCATAGGGTAGATTCTCCAGTCCAGATATTTCAAAAATCCTTTTGCCAGGAGAAAGTCATCATATTTTTCTCATCAGCATCGTAAGACAGGTGAAAAAGATTGATCGCCTCAGTTCTGGTAACCAGTTTTAGACTGACACCTTTATCTGATTTCGGCTTCGTTCCATAGTTTTAAAATGCTCTATGTACTCCCTTTATTATGTATGTCATCCAGCTCTAGTTACTGTGAAACTAGAAGGTCACAGAGTGGCACTGGGCTCAGAAATATGGCACCTGTCAGGCGCGTGATTTAGGAAGTTGGCCTTCCTTAGTGAGCCACTGGGTAGTAAAATCAAGCCAATGATTCAATCTGTTGCTGCTAAATAAAAGCTGGGAGGAACCTTAAGCTGTTATATTAACACTAAACTTCTTATGAGTAAATGTTTTTAGTAAGATGACATTGAACCCCTCGCCCCCTTCCTCTTTCAGTCTCCAAATAGCTCGTCATTGGAGGGAGGGCCAAAAATCTCAATAGGAAGCTGTGACTCTGCCAGATATAATTCAAAAAAAGAAATAAAAACAGAATACTTTCAAGGGTGTGATGCACTAGGATACCTGGACCCAATCTGCCCAGGCTTGCTGCTTTAGGCAGCTCTCTTTCAATAACATTCACATCTGGCTCTTATTTTCCATTTCTGTTGCTGGAGGTGCATGGGGAAGTGTTCAACATCTGTTCTTTTGAAAAAAAAAAGAAGCCCAGATTCATAGCACATGCCTATTGCCATGGTGTAAATACTTCCATGTGTCCAATTTCAAGTGAGTCATGATGTCAGTGAACGCAGAGTTGGGAATCGAGGGTAACAACTGGCTCCTGCCAGCTTATATGAGCTGGTATCAGGACACCATCACATTAAAAATAATAATGACCACCTCCTCTGGTTAGGTCTGTAGTAGACACTGTGTACATGGTATTTCATATCATCTTAACTGCCATTGTTTGAGGCAGGGATTATTATTAGCTCAAGGATGAGGGACATGCCCTCAGAGAGTCGGCATGGGCAGCACAGGTTCACGTCACTAGAAAGTGACCGATAGGATCTGGGACTGGGCACTATGTGCACCTCTCACCATGGCATGCTTCCCTACGCCCCTGTTCCAAGTCCTCTTTCTTCCCTTGCTTTCTCACAAGTACCTTGCTTTCTCATAGGCTCTATAACGGCAGGGTCCCTGGGGTCTTCCTGCGATGCTCTTTCATGTGTAACCATCCCCTCGGTTCAGAACTAAGTCCAGTTTACTTAGCCTGGTACCAAGTGCAGCCTGCACTTCCTCACACTACACCTCTGCTCTGGTAAAATGAGTTTCACTACTGTCCCGGGATGTGCCTAAAGTCACTGACCTGCTTTCACAGCAGTCTTCCTTATCCCACTTATCTATCATAGTCCCATTCAAATCCAAGCCTCTCCAACCAGCCCTACTGGACCACCTTAGTGCCCTGGATCGCTTCCTCTCTTGAGCTTCTACAGCATTTACAGCCTGGACCTCTCACTTGACCCTTATTATCAGTGGCTTTTATAAAACAAATGTTTGCTGGGTGGAATTTCTTACAGCTTGCAGGAGACCAAAAGCTACTTTGGAATAGAGACAGTGTGGTTTACATTAGAGAAGAGCCACCAAGAATCACTCACTCAGACAGGTGATTAGTAACAGTGCCCAGGGCAGAACATTCCTGACTTGCCCACTATAGACAAATTTCAAGAAAGGACACTGGCACTTTGGGTCTCAGCCCCAACAGCAGCCTGGTGAGAACAAATCAACCTATTTTTAAAAAATATTTTAAAGCAGCACATCTCATTCTCTCCCCCCTCTATATTTAATTCCTACAAAGAGCAAGAGAGGGCAACTTCCCTGTGGCTGGGTGAGTAAGAAATGAGTTCTGCTGTGCTTTAGGTACAGGATACAAGATACATCACAACTCCATTATCTAATCGCAGTTCTGGAGGACAGAGGGGCTGCCAATCCCAAATTAAGCTGGTCTGAATGGCTGTGGCTGTGACCTTCAGGTGACTTTGGTTGAGCCTCAAAGGAGCATGGTCACCTACTCCAAGCCGTATTTGAGCATGCCCAATGCTCATTACTGAGCCTGTATTTCTGTATTTAACCACCTCTGCAGCCAGAAATAGAGCACAGAATCCCGATGACATGTCAACACAGCGCTGCCGATGATGTAAGTGTCAATGTTAAGGCTGGTGGCGTCAGAAGGGCTTGTGTCTCCCTCCGCCAGAACCAGTCCGCTGGAGCCCCATCATCTCATGGTTATGATGCACTCTGTGGACATGTGTCAGGGAGAAAATTAAGCAAGGACCTTGCTTAATAGAAGAGGCAGTTGCAGAGCCCTGAGGGGTTTATCTTCCAGAATTGTCTGGCCCTGGATATGGGGCTGCATGGAGTCCACGTCTGGCTCTCATCAGCCAAATTCCCTCTTGTCATAGGGTATGGGAGTCAGTGAGAGCAAAGCTTGACAAATTCTGGAATCAAAATGTCACTGTCACATGCACCTGCTTAGTGGAATTTCATGACCATTTGCCTCTTACTATTATTTTGTCTTAATAAGAGGCAGAGACCAGAGGAAATAAACAAGTTAGTTTTGGGAGACACCGACAAGGCTTGGGCACCCTTTGCCCTTCGGGGCTTATCAGGCTAGTTTCACGTGCCAGCATCTCCATTTCTGTGCCTGAGAACTTGCTCTGGGAGCCAGGGCCCTATGCCCAACTGTGCAGCAGGCTGAATGTGATGGAGAATTAGCCACCCAAGGAGAAATTCTCACCGATGACTGCAGGGGGTTGTATCAAGTACCCCAGCTCCTTCACTCCTGGTGGAATAAGTCTCCATGGGCTCCTGGGGTCCCCCCAGACGGGCTGGGCTCCTTTGTGCACAGTGACAGCTGACAGGCCATGCAGAGTGCATCGGCTGGGTTCTCTTCCCTGTCCCACTTCCTGCTCCCTTCTGGTATTTTATGAGATTGCCTCCCAAGTAGACAATTTGCACCCAAATCCATCTCTCCATGTCTGCTTCTGGGGTAACCCAAACTAAGACGGTTGTCAACAGGATTCCTATGAGACAGTGGTTGCTTCTGGAAGCCAATGCCTGGGCTAGCACAAAATGACTTCATCAAGGATAATGGTGAGTCAGTTGCAATGGACTCTCCTGAGAGTCTCAACAATATGGGAGGAGGCAGAGTGTGGCAGAAACTGAATGGGGTTTCTAGGAATGAGAACTCAGAGGAAGGTGCCTGGTGGACCTGTGGGCTGAGGTTTTAAGGAGTCACCTCAATGGGGTTATAGAGAGATGACAGGATTTGCATGCAGGGAGCCAGTTAATTGACCTATATTTTCCCAGACTACTTCCCTGAATCCTCACCAAAACCCTTGTAAGCCACTTACAGATCAGGAGACACTGAGAGGCGAAAGGACCATATATTACCCCTGGGAGAATTAAATGGGAAAATATACGCCAAGACCCAGCCCTTGGCTTACAATAGATGCTCATTTAGTATTATTTCCCATAATACATTCTCATGTGCTGGTGCAGCCCTTCAGAACAATAGGCTGGTCCCTTTGTCGGGTGCTTTGAGATGATTTTGTGTGACAGAAGAAAGATAAGACTGGGACTCTCCTATCTAGTAGTAATCAAGTAGGCAATTCAGACCAATTCTGTCATGAAACATGCTGTAGGAAGTTGGAAAAATATATATAAAAAGTGAAAATTGGAAAGAAGCCAGCACAAGTTAGAAGATTAGAGGAAAGCAATCAGTGTTAAGTCTTTATTTGGGATGTCTTAGAAAGTTTTGCAGGCAATTGATGCCAATTGGAATGAAAATTGAGCAATTTCCAAAGGGTTTTGATTCTGCAAAGAATGAGCAAGAACGGGAGACTATACCTACCCAAGTTAAAGAATCATAGAGAAGTCAACAGGAGGACAAAAGTGGAGGTCAATGGTGGTCAAGGGTGGAGGGTGCGGGCTTGGGGAGGGATGAATAGGCAGAGCACAGGGGATTTGTGGGGAGCGAAATTACTCTGTATGACATTATTGTGGTGGAATATGTCCTTACAGATTTATCTTAACTCATAGAGTGGACAGCATCAAGAGTGATCCCTAATGTAAACTATGGACTTTGGGTGAAAATGATGTGTCAGTATAGGTTGATCCATGGCACAAATGCACCACTCTGGTGGGGGACGTCGATAATGGGAGATGCTGTGCATGTGCTGGGGCAGGAGCTATATGGGAAATCCCTGTACCTTTGCCTCAACTTTGCTATGAATCTAAAACTGTTCTAAAAAATAAAGTCTATTAAAAAAAAGTGGACAAGTCTAGGTTTTCCTAGCCTAGTGAAAACAAACTGAATTGATCGAAATGGAAGATTTTATCAAGAAGACAATATTAAAGGTAAATTGTACATATTGGTGAAAGATTTCATCATATCTGATAGAACATTTATCAAACACAGAGGGAAAATAGTGACAAACTGGGGAAGGGAAGGGTAGTAGCCGCCTTTCCCCACCGCCCCCAGCATGACATTTCCTGTCCTTCGTTTTGGAAAAAAAACCTGATTGCTACTATCCACCTCCATTACTAAGAGGTGGGCCGTGACTCAAGCTAGGTCATCAAACTCACTCTCAAATCTGCCTCTGGGCTGGGATAGACAGTTTGGGCCGAGCACGTTCATGATGTCGCTGTCCCTCCCACCTCACTGGGAGTCCCACCTGCTGTGGCACCTGCTTGCCAGTTTTTCCTTTGATCCCGTGAGCTGCTACATAGTCTTCTAACACCTTCTGATTTCTTTTGCATGTTTTTCAGAGTTAATTTCTGTTGCTTGCACCCAACTCCTATGGATAAAAAGCCCATTTCAGAAATGAGACGCTACTTGGGAATGCATTTTACTAATGCCGCCTCTGCTGCTGCTACAAGGAAGAAGTGCCTGGGCCTGGGAGCCCCAGGCCCCAGGCTGGGGAGTTCAAGTCCCTCCCTCATCGCAGTATACAGAAACACTTGAAAATGTTAAACTAAACAACCGCTTGCAGGGAATCTTGGCATCGCCTGCCTCCTGGGTAAGGTCAGCAAAGAGAAAGTGGAAGGGCTCTTAAAACCAAAAAACAGCTGTGAATGAGGTATCATCCAGTCCTGATCAAGTAAAGGAAAATGTTAACCTCTGATGAGCAAATAGACTTTGTGTTAGCCACAAGTAACTCTGCACAAAGCATAGAAATAGCCCAAGTGATTATTACACAGAACTTAATATTTATGCCAGCATGAACTCATAGCAATAAAGCTCCATTTCATATCTTTTATGGAATGAGGTGGGGGCATTTATGAGCAAAGGCAAGCATGAATGAATGCAGAAATATACTAAATGATAGCAATAAAACTCTCACTCTTGAATCTAGCTTTTGCTTTACCCAGTACTAGCTGGAAAGTTCTTGCTCAGCAAATACAATCACCTGAGATTACAAATGAGGTACACGAACAGATGGGCATATGAAACACGCTCATGCTTTTCTCTTAAAAACACGAGAGAAATGGAAAAGGGAAGTTGGCAAAAACTCTAATTAAGAATTAAAGATAAAGATGAGCTCTCATTGAAGATAAAAAATAGATGGGTATCATCAGCACCCTTTCCTTGTAAGAGATTCAGAAAGCATTTCCAATTCCATGTTTTATAATAAAGCTACTAAACGTAAGCCAAAAAAAAAAAAAAATCCACAGGCTCCAGGATGTCAAACACTCTGCCTATTTAACTCATGAATATTCAACAGTTCTGAGTCTGTTTTGTGACACTAATTTGTGTCACAGTCTCTACAAAAAATGTCTTGGAGCTCTCCTACTAATAGTTGAGAATCTTTATCAATAGGTAAGAAACCTTAGCTTTAGTTACAGAGATAGAAAGTGTGCCACATGGTTAGGTTCTGGATATTTGCAGAGCCGTCAGTTATGGGGGCGCAACAGGGCCACAGCTCTCCCCAAGTCACCAATTACCCACAATAAGAACACAATGAGATCACTGGGGCAGCAAGCCACTTTGGAAGCATATTCCACAGTATTTTTCAAACATTTTAATTCTAGCTACATGTTACTGAGGGCATAGATTTACATTCATTAAGTATTTCTGTCAATAATAAAAGCAATCTTTTAAGGACGGGGTTATTAATGATACCAGAGGCAAGTCATTAAAGCAATGGGGTCTTCTCGACATGTCCAGAAACCTTAGAAAGGGCCCAAAGCGCCATTTACGAGGGCATGACTGATAGTGGATGCGATTTTCGAGGTTTCTGCAGCATCTGTTTTCTTTCTTCTGGACAGGCCACCTGAATTTGTTTTGGGCAACTGGTCCTCTGTCACACCGACCCCAGGGTTTGGGCAGGGCTGCTCCTGCACCAGTTCCCCTGGCGTCACTTGAGCCTGTGGCCAGAGACTGGTGTAGGCTGGGACCCAAGAATTCTGCTGGAGCCCTGGGAAGGAACTTCCCTGGCCATGCAGAGCTGGTGGTCTGTAGACCAGGAGCTACTGCTAGCTTTTTGCTCCAGGAGGTGAAAGCCTATTTGAGAGTAAAGCTGACAGCAAGGAGAGGGAGTCAAGGTCCCTCAGAGCCCCCATCCCAGGGCTGATGTCACCGGCAGACATCGTTCTGATTCGTTGGTGCCCACAGTTACTGGTTCCTATTTGGATATTTCCCGTGAACACTCAGATCCAACTCTGGCTAAAATCACACCGACCCCTGGATTTCCCAGTTAGTTATGTGAGCTAATTAGTTCATTCTTTTTCCCCCTTCATGCCAGTGCGAGGTAGATTTCATTTGTAACTTAAAGTCCTGACTGATAGGTGAATCCACCATTTATGAGGGTGAAAGTTTAAGTAACAAGCCTTTCTGTCTACGGACTTAAAAATTAAACCTTTCTTTTTGGTGGGGGGTGGGAAGAAAATTTGAGAAATGCAAAGATCTAGTTGGCTTGTGTTTCCTTTCTTAGAAATGCCCTTCCCTCCCCAACGTGGCATCAAAAAGCGTAGTGCTCACTAGGAACTAGCCTGAATTCATGAAGAATAAGTTGAAGTTAAAAGAATGTCATTTCTCATGGAAATGAGGCACCCTCTACCTGGACTCAGGTGAGGCATTTACCTTGCCATGTGGAGAAGACAGCAGATGATGGGGTGACCGACAATTAGGTGAGCTTCTCCTGGTGGAGGGACCGTTTCCAGGGAGTGCTGGATTATCACACATCTATTGATGTGTCAGTGAGGGACCTAGCGTATCGGATAGGAGAGGGTGATGCGAACCTGTGGTGAAGGAAGTACAGAGGTTTGCTCCTAAGCCGGGTTACTTGTTTGCTGCTCGGTGACTGAGACAGAGGCTAACACACGCAGTTCCCTCGCTACTGGCTAAAACTGTAATCAGTCCGCTAGTTAAAAGCCTAAAGATCTCAGATTGTTTTGAACTAAGGACTACGGCCAAGTTTGGAAGGAGTCATGATAGCATTTGAAAGCAAAAATCTCTCCACCTTAAAATTTCTTTACTAGTGGCTTAGAAACATTCTATCACTTCAAAGTCACTTTGCTGAATGTTTTTACTATTTTAATAAAATCCAAGTGATGTGCCAATGGAGTTAATAGAGCTAATTTTTTAGAGAAGCAATGTTGTTCTATACACCTCTCCATGCTTTTATTATGCACGTTTGACATAATGCCTGGCAGAGACGCCGTGCGGTGAACGGAGCAGTCTAACTACCCAGAGCAAAACAATGTCTATAACACTGAAAATCAAGGGTAATATGGTATTTTTCCAGAAAAGGGGAAATAGGTAGACAAATTGAAGACTGTAGGTAAGTATGAAACATCGCCTCAAATCTGCAGTTTGCTGGCTGGTATAGTAGCAGCAACTGGGCTTGCCCACACCTGGAGGGTGCCCCTGAAAACACAAAATAAAACGGAGAAGGCAGATCCTCCCCGATGATTCTTGCCCCAGGACATTTCTTTCTCTAATAGCGTACAATTATTTAGGATAAAGTATGGGCATTTTTATTTTGCCTGTTTTTTTCTCTTGGCTACATGTCTCATTTTCCACTGTACCTGCTGTGCATAGAATAGACATTGTTTCTGAATCTGAATCAGGCCTTTCACAGCTCAGGTGTGCATGGCCTTGGGGCTTGGCTTTTATAAGGTTGTGAGAGTCACAAAAGCTCTGATGGCTACTATCATGCATGAGTCTCTCCAATCCGCCCAAGGCCCCTTTAAAAGGCACAGTGCTGAATTCTAATAGTGTTTATTATGGGCTGAGTTATCTCTCTCCCAAATCCATATGTTGAAGTCCTAAATCCCAGAACCTCAGAATGTGAGTGCATTTGGAAATCAGGTCTTTCAATAGGTCATTAAGTTAAAATGTGGTTATTAGGGTGGGCCCTGATCTAATATGACATGTCACTATAAGAAGAGGATATTGGGATACAGCCAAGCACAGGTGAAGACACAGGCAGGAGGCAGCCGTCGACCAGCCAAGGAGAGAGACCCCCGGAGGAGCCAACTCTGCTGACACCTTGATCTCAGACGCCTGGCCTCTAGGATTGTGAGAAAATACATTCTGTTGCTTAAGCTACGCAGTCTGTGGCGCTTTTGGCAGCCCTAGCTAACTAATACAGTGTCTCGTAAGTACCTGAACACATTCTAGCCAGTGTGTCCCTCTGCCTTTAGGGAAGTCTGCTAATTGAGCTGATTACATTGAGATAAAATTCTCTGAAAGGAACCACTTGCTGTTCTATCACCTATTAAGCCTAGAACAGCCCTCCTTGCATTTGCTCCCCCAGGATTGTTTGTTTACAGAAGGCACTGCACAGATGGGGCTTTTCTTCCTTCAGACCCACCTGATTAATTACAAGCCACATCACCCCCGAAGAACAAGGCAGATGGCCTTTGCAAGGGCATATCTCGAAATCTTCCTGCACCTGAATTCACGGAAACTTCCAACTGGAGATCTCTAGGGAAGGGCCGCTTTGGTGATAGCCCAGGGTGGCAGCCCCTGCCCCAAGTGAGGCAGGGTGTACCGCGATCCTTCTGCTGTCCTCAGGGTCCAGGTCTCTGGGTCTGTGTTCCAGCGGCTGGGAAGGAAGGTCTTCTCCATTTTGAGCCCCACTGCATTTTCCAGGGTTCTTCCCTGTTCACCCCAGTTTGGCCTTTGGCTGATGACTTCCTCCCTCCTCCAGACATTGCAAGATGGCAATCGTGTTTGTCCCTCACACATTCCTTTCCTAGTTCTAGCTGCTTCCACGCTCCTCACATCACCAAGTTTCTAGGCCTCTCCTCTAATTCTTAATAACAAATGTAATAGCGAACATTTAGTGTCAAATGTCATCTGGGTGGGAGGAATCACCCCGGATTAAGATTCACTGTTTTAGATATTTCAGGTGCCTAAAGGTGAGCCACTTGCTTTATACTATTTGGGGAAATCTAAGGTTTTGAAGGAATGGATAATGCTTCTTAAAAATTGCTGTTCTTTCTATGAATCCAGACAGCTAGAGAAAGAGGTGGTTATAATGAACTGAGAAAGAGACAGGGTCAGGAGCTGAGAAGTACACATCAAATAGATTTGTCATACCTCTGATGTCAACAGCAGACACCAAATGCAGAGTGAACACTCATGATCTGTTATATAGGATGATAAAGCAACGAATGAAATGTTATTTCCTTGCAGCAAAAATGAAACTATTCATTCCCTTCTCCCACCTTCATGTGTGGCTAGCCCTGGACAAATACAAATAGGTCTGGTGATGAAAATGTTTTGAGAAGCTCACTATGGATAGCAACCGGACATTGGTTCTCTAAAGAATTAAATAAATGTTTATTGGGCATTTGCTATGTACAAGGACATTGTGGGCACCATGGGAGGCACAAGGATGATTAAGACACAGTTCCTGCGCTGAGGCCATGTTTCCCAAATGCAGCACACGCACTGCCCGTGTGTGGGAGATCGTAGGTGTGCATGGGTGACTGCTGAGTGAGCGGTATCGATCAGAGGGGATTAATGAGGAAATCTCTTCAACTGGAAGAGAGATATAGAAAGAGGGTTAGTGTATAAGGTTCCTATGCCTGCCGTAACAAATTAGCACAAACCTAGTAGCTTAACTCAAATTTATTATCTTATGGTTCAGGAGATCAGAGTCTAAAATTAAGGTGTTGGCAGGGCTATGTTTCTTCTGGAAGCTTCGGGGGAGAATCTGTTTCCTTGCTTTTTGCAGCTTCTAGAGGCCACTTACATTCATTCCTTGCCTCATATCCTCTTTCTTGCATCACTCCATCCCCTTGCTTTGACTATCACATCTCCTTCTCCAGCTCTGGTCCTCTTGCCTCCCTCTTATAAGGACCATTATGGTTATATTGAGCCCACCCAGATAATCCAGGATAATCTTTACATCTCAAGAGCCCCAACTTAATCACATCTGCAGGGTTCCCTTTACCATGCAAGACCACGTGTTCACATGTTCCAGGGACTAGAACGTGGGCATCTTTAGGGACTGGGGGCCATCATTCAGCATAGCACAGCTGGTAGGAAGAGAAGATAGGAAGGCTGTGAATTCAGGGAAATAGACATCCATTACAAATAACTTGGGAAGAATGGAGAAAGGGCATATTGAGGTGTGAGTGAACTGAGAGCAGTGGAGAATTTAAGTAAGGAGGGTGAAGGGAGAGCTTTCACTCCTTAAGTAAGGAGGGTGAAGGGAAAGTGATGTCTAACATCACTTTCAGATGTTAGACGCCCAGGCCCCTCCTTGGGCTAATGACATTAGAACAAGGTCCCAACTGAGTCAGTAAAAATGAGCCATTTTACAAATAAGAATACAGTATTAGAGGGTTCACTTATACCCCATACCACTGAACATTTGAGCAAAGGAGCTGGGATCTGAACTCTGGTCAATCTGACCCCCAACCCCTCCTCTGTTCAGGTAGACCGTGGGCTCTACAGTAGGTTGTATTTTCAGTAAAAGGCAACAGTATTTCTGATCTCATGTGCTCCTCCCCTCCAAAGCTAGAGTCTCATTCCCTTCCCCTAGAATGTGGCCAGACTTTACGACCACCTTGGTGAATAAAATGTACTGGGAGCAACCAACTCTGCATGGCTTCTGGGACTTGGTGATAAGAAGTGATTGACATAGTTTCCACTGGGCATGCTCTCAGGATGCTCACTTTGGAAACTGGCCGCCATGCTGTGAGGGAGCACAGGCCATGTGCAGAGGCTATGCACAGGTATTCTGGCTGGCAGCCAGCATCGGCTGCCAGCTAAACAAGCAAACAAGCTTTTAGCTGATTTTAGCCCCAGCCTTCAGGGTTTCCAGCTAAAGCCTCAGACATTGTGGTGCAGAGATAAGCTGTCTCCACTGTGTCCTCTTCATAATACTGACTCACCAAAACCACAACAGATAAATAAATGATGTTTTAAGCCACTATATTTATGGGTGATTTGTTAATGCATCAATGGAAGCTGAAAAGGGCACTCAACCCTAGGGCAGGTGTATCTACTCTCTCGCCTAAATATGTTCCCAGTTTTATAAAACCTAAGTTGGGATGACAGGTTTTAACTCTGGAGATCACTTGGCTCAACCTTTCCCGCCTTCTTCCCGTGGGGTGTGAGTAGAGTGGAAGGTGCACGTGCAGAGCTGCCTCTTGGTGCCCCACCTGTGCACGACCTCCATGGCCAGCTACAGTGTGTACACTGAGTTTCACCTGCACCAGGGCACCAGAGGCTGCTCTAGGAGGCTAGTGACATGATCAGAATGGGTGTCAGGAGACCATCATTGGCAGGGGTACCAGGCACGGACTGGAAAAGGAAAGGATTGAATTAGGCGGTTATTTCCATAGCCCAGAGGAGGGATGATTAGATCTGGAATCAGGAAAATGCCTTTAGACTTAAGAGGGGTGGGTGGGGGTGAGAACACCCAGGGACAGATGCCCCACGGCACAAAAAGTGGGGTTACCAAAGATAAAGGTGCTGTTGGTGGAGAAAAGACAGAGTCTACCTAAGGGTAGTAACTGACCAAGGGTGTGAGGACCTAGGGATGATCACTGGCCATCTAGTTAATGAAGAAATTTGGTGAAGAGGCTGTCACTCAGTCTCTTCCAGGAAGATGAATCTGGTCTCTGGCTACTCTGGTGACAAACAGCAGGAGTCAGCCCAGGGCATCTATCATCAGGTGGGCACCCAGGGCTGACCCTGCCCTAGATGAGGTACGAAATGGGCCCTAGTCCCATCACTATGGAGAATCAGTCATCTTGGAGGAAATAGAAAATGTTTCCTGAGATAGTAGAAGAGGTTTGCACCCTCAGACTTACAGCAGAAGCACGTTGGCTTGGGTCTGCTCGCTCTTAGTGGTGTGATTTCAAACAAATGTATGTGATCCCTTAGCTCAGCTACATTTTCTGTGAAATGGGGACAACCAGACTGGTATTAGCGTTTTGGGGAAGATGGAATGGTAAAATGCACAGATGATGCCTGGTACTGAGTAGTTACTCAATAAAGCTTGATTCCTTTTTTCTTGGGCTTCCCATCTGATAGCACTGCTTTCCTTTTCAAGTCATACATCTTTAAAACCTAGTTTTCTAGTTTATTTTCCAGGGTATTTCCTAGAGGCAGATACAGTGACCACAAAATCATATTTTGAAAGCACAAGAGACAGAAAAACTCGAAATCAAGTAAAGAATTATTTCAGTTCATTTATCAAGCAATGAAAAGGATGAACTCAAATAACCTTAAATTCCATTCTCATAGTCTGTTTAAGAATCAGAGAAGCATACATTTTAGAAATTTAGTCAAGATACACAATGCCATGGTACTTGAAGGCATGAACGTTAGATTTATAGAAACATCATCAGATATGCCAGAAAAACCTTGAAGTTACTGGATTAGTGTTGGCCCCCCAGAAGGTTCAAACCAAGGGAGCGCAGGCATCACCGAGTGTTGGAGAACGGCTTTGAGGCTGCATAACAAACAGGGTGATTTCACTCACACACTGAAACTATTTTCCTAAAATTGGACCCTTGCTACTAAGTTAATAGAAAAAATTCCAATTGAACTTTGGAAGATTTTTTTCTATTACGGTAACATTACAGAGTTCAATTTGGTAAAAATGAGCACCGAAGGCTTTCAGCAATTTTCTAACGGAGCTTAAATTCAATTTTATGGGGAGTCATTATGTAGTTGGCAAGGAAGGAGTGCTTCATTCCCGGTGATGCGCTGATGGGGAGAGCCCACTCTCCCTGGCACTGGGGTCTGGGGCAGCAGGGCTGTGGCCAGCCGGGCCTCAGAATGATTCCCCTGCCAGTCCTGGCGCAGCCCGTGTTCTGTGGAGTCCACACGCTAGGCACTCGGCAAACATTTCCTTGAACACCCTAAACTTGCCTTCCTAGGGCGTGAGTGTAAACGTGTAATGGGCTTGTTCCATGGGATTTGGAGAACTACCTGAATGTTCATATTCTGACATCAAGGCAAGAACTGTGGTGCATTTTATTATACCTTTTAGGGTAATTATTGTTATTTTTGTTCATCATACCTGTTGTCTTAACAACCTAACCATAGCAGGTTGAAAACCCACCGAAGAGAAAACATGTGAAACATATCTATCCCTTGACGTGTCTCGAGGCAGTTTTATTCCTTCAGACCAAATTGGAAATCACAGCTGCAGATGAAAAGGGGAAATTTGTTTCAAATCCCCGAACATTTTTGAACCATAGCCAAGGTTAGGGATGGGTGTCTGTGAAATCTGTGTGAAGGTTGCTTGCCATTTTTTTAGATGCCAAGAAATGTCCTTATTGAACATTCACAGGAGTAAGTCCTTCTCATTTCTGCTGGTAAAGGAAGTGCTGTCTGTAGGGTTATCTGAGATGATATCATTTGTGCAGCTGAATGGATGTTATGACAGCTGAGAGGGATGTGTCTTAGGCGACAATTGCTAGTTTCTGTCTGTTACAAACTCAGGGACCTGTTGGCCTAGGCCAGTATTCGAGTTTTCATAAGACTGTAGAAAAGGACCATAGTACTTCTGAGGGAGTCTGCAGAGAGACAGGTGGTTTTCTTACAATTTCCTTGTTTTTGTTTCTGTAAGAAATAATTTTTCTGCCTATAAAAGTAATGTGTTCAGCATAGACAACTCAATAATACGAAAGAGTGTGAAGAAAACATTAAAAATCACCAATACATCCAGGAACCTTGGAGGATCACTCTTAACCTTACGGGGTATTTTTTTCAAGGTTTTATTTATATAATCAGGGTCATGTAGTTTATGAACTTTAATATTTTACCTTTTCTACCTCAGTTTATATCAGAAACAATGCCCCTTGGCTTAAAAGTTCTTATGAGGCACAGTTTTAATGATTGCATATTATGGCTGTCCCATAATTTATTTATCCAGTCTCCTATTATTGGACATTGAGATAGTTTTCCAATTTTTTGCTCTCATAAATAAGGCCCCAGTGAAGAGCTCCGAACATAAATCTCTACTTCCTAGTACATAAGCCTTTGACACCATTTCTGATTATTTCTTTGAGATAAATTTCTAGGAGGAGAATTACTGTTGTAAGAGTACAACAGTTTTTAAAAAGTTGGTACATAACGCAACATGTTTTTCAGAAAGTTTGCCCCAATTTCTTGCCTGGCTTTTTTTGAAAGAACTACCAGACACAATGCGTTTTCTTGTCACTGAGATAAGGTTTTATTCAAAGAGATGGGTGAGCCAAGTCAGAAAGTTCTTATCAGCTCTGACATCGGAAGCCAGGACATGTTGGTCTCAAGGCCATGTTTGGGAAGGGTTGGGGTAGGTTACCCTTTACTGAGAAATTCGTGGGTTCTTCCTTCATGAGCTGCTTTATCTCTGCCCCACGTCTACATGCATCCTATACTCGTGTGGTAATGGGCTAATTTTATGCAGTAACATATGTGGCTCAATGAGCGTTGCTGTTACTTGCAGGTCCCTGAAGGGACCCATATCCAGACTCAGCTCAAAGGAAGGTAGAAGTAATTGAACACTGGAAGATAAAGCCAGCACATACGGTTTGTACCCTCGAGCATCTCCTGGACTAGCAGGGGAGATGGGAAGCATTCCCATGGCAGAAACAATTTTAATTTCCACCTGGATATACAGGTAGGTTGCATATCTCAGCTTCCCTTGCAGCTAGGTTGGGGCCTTGATTCTAGTCAAGGGTGAGCAGACATGAAAATATCACTTCTAGATTTGGCCACAAGACCCTTATAAGAACCCCGTCTCTTTCTCTCTTCTCTTTCCACAGCAACCCGGGAGGTCACACACTGAAGAGGCAGTCTGATAAGACGGAAGGAGCCAAGGAGCCTGGGTCCTTGAATTAGCATTGTGGAGCAGAGGCATCTCTCCTACACCCATGCCCCACCATTGGCAACTGAATAGTGATATGGAGAAATACATTTCTTTGTTAAGCTATTGAGATTGAGGGGTTATCTATTATAGCAGCACTACTTATCCTTGGTAGGACTCTCATTGACAATTACAAAACAACTGTGCACGTGTGTGTTTACATATGTGAGATGAAAGCTATCCTAAGTTATGCAAAGAGGGATAGCCACCCTGGTGTTGGGTGTGGGTTATAAAAGAAGGCTTTGAGGATAAGTCCATGTTTGGAATGATTCTAGACAGATTAGCTAATGCATGTTGGGTTTTTACTACATTTCAGAGGCTGTGCTGAGAGCTTTGTCAGATTAGCCTATTTAATCCACCCAATGACTCCAGGTATTATCTTCTTTTACATCCAGAGAGAATGGGGCCAGGAGAGGTTAGGTAACTTGCCTGAAGTCCCACAACTCTCAGTGTAGAGCTGGACATCAGATTCACCATGCTTTCACGGTACTTGGTATTGCCAGCAAATGAGCAGGGTTTAGTCATGTGGTGGTGACTTGGAGGGAGAGGCCAGGGGAAGCAACATGAGTAAAGGCACAGAATGCAAAATACACAACATCCCATGCTGAAGGGCACTGAGCTGTTGGTGGGCACTGACCGTGGTGCTGAAGTGGGAGCTGCGCCGTGGCAAGATCTACAGGGTCCTAGGTGGGAGGCCAGGGTGGACAAGGATGGCACTCGGGGCAGATGGCCTAGCACGCAGTGCAGGCACTGGGGAATGTGACAATACAAAACCACCACATGTTGGCAAACCCAGGCAAGAGCTTGGATGTCCTAGACACATGTACCCTCAAAGGCCTGTTTGTCAACTTTGTGGGAGAACAGCTTCACGGGGCTTGGCTGGTCCTTGGATGTAGCCTCTATGTCTGGCACACAGGATGCACTTCCTAGATAGGTGTCGAGAACACGCTGATGAATGAGACATGAAAAGATGTCATTTAGAAAATAAATGAATCAGAAGCCCTGCGCCCATTATCAGACTTCTTTATGCAGCCACCCATCAGCCCACTGAGCTGCCCCCTGCCTATCTGTTCCTGGATATTGTGACACAGAGTGCCTCATCTTTTTAGTGACTGAGGTTTTCTATTCTGGCTCAGTAACTGCAGCTATCACAGAATTAAGTAATGACAAAGTGAGTTATTACCCAGCCCGGCTTCAGCTGGGGATGTAACCTGCAGCCGAGATACCTCACTGTTAGATCACTTGCATGACTGTCTAGGCAGTGACATGAAAAATGTCCCCTATAATTCCTCAGCTCAGAGCCATACATCCTCAGAGTCTTGACTCTATGCTTCGTGGGGAATAATGTTGTTTTGTTGAGAAGGGGAAGAGGGTATAATTAAATTCCTCTTAAATGTTACATTCATCCTTGTTAATCAAAAATTAGTAGCTCTTAAAAAAAAAATAAACACAACTCCGCTCCCCAGGAAGCTGATAGCAGTTCCCAAGGCCCATTTAATTACACAAAAACAGAACAAAATGTGCTCCTCTGCCTCTGGACTGTGGAATTAACCAAATGAAATATAATGGTGGCCATATCTGGGTGGTGGGATTAAAGGTAATTTTTAATTTGTTCTGTTAATTTTTCTACAATAAACATATACTGCTCATTAAAAAGAATTTAAATAACTCAAAAAGGAAATGTGAGTTTACATTCTCACAACCTGTAAACAAAAGAAATAGATGAATACTTATCCCAACCCCCAACTCTCATTCCCTTCCCCAGAAGTAACCACTGTAGCTGTTTGGACATGCGTCCTTTCAGACAACCCAAGGAATTTTCCATTTTCCTCATAACACCTATTATATTTGGAACCATCATTTTCTTATTCTCTAACCACTCTCTGAGAGGAAGACCTTGTTGGTCTGATTCCCACTATGTCCCCAGTAACAGTGGCTGGCACACAGCAGATGTTTATTCAACAATTGTTGAATGAACTAAAGAAGGAAAGGATATGTATGGGGAGGAACCATGTTATTTAAAACCACAGGATCTTCTAAAGAGTGGGGGACCTTTCAGCCTTTTGACATGTTTCCATCTGTTAGAGGTGAACCTGAAGCTCACTGTGGGCAGGGACTGGAGAGAATTAAATTGCCCCATAGAAGGTCTTTGTTTTTTTGCTCTCAAGAGAGAATAGTGACAACATGGATGAACCCCATCCGTGGTGAGTGAAGGAAGCCAGGCAAAAAAAAAGAGTACATGCTGTAGGATATTCAACTTATATGAAACTCTAGGGAATGCACACTAATCTATGGTGACAAAAAGCAGGTCAGTCGTTGCCTGGGGTTGGGGTTCGGGAGGAAGAGGTAGGAGGGAAGATGACAAAGGGACATTCTTGGGGTTGCCGGGTATGTACAGTAGTTTGATCAGAGTGATGGTTTTGTGGGTGTGAACATTATGTTAGAACTTATCAAACCATACACTTTAAACATGCACAGCTTATTGTATGTCAACCACATCTCTATAAAGCTCTTACAAAATGAGAAAGTGGTGCAGGGGGGAAATTAGACAGAGAAGAGGAGTCACCATGTGTGCTGAGGTTGGGCTACTTTGGGGGGATAATGTGTCCTGGGAAAAATACAGAGGGATGGGCCCGGGAGAAGAATTTGCACATAAGGACTATCTGGGGCTCTGGCTGCAGTAATTTGATGTGATATAACTGCATTCTCCTCCGACAGCCTCAGTGATGTGGGCCATGTGCACAGGATTCTGATGACGATGGTGAGGGTGTATGTGTGTGCCAAGGGGCACCTGAGGGAAAGTGCACCGGGGAATGCAACAGGCTGGCACAGACAGCATAGTGAGGCAATAAAGAAATGGAACTAACTTGTCAGAAGTGGACTTAGGACCAGAAGTGACCCCTAGAAATGCAGGGCCTCCTTCTCCAATCCTCTGACACTTGCATAAATCTTGGGGAAGACTTTGGTTTGCTACCAGGCACGATACCAGGATTTATCACAAGTTTATTTAGGTCTCAAGGGCAGGAAGATCCCAGCTGACATCTGGATGTCACCCCCACACTCAGTGGCTTTTTGTTGAAAATGTACAGGAATATTATTTTGATTTGTTTTCAGAAAAACAACTGCTGCTATTTTGAGTACAGACAACAGGAGGTGCGATGATGGATGGGCTGTCATTGGGTGGGGCTCAGATCACCTTTCATCCCGTTGGCTTGTTTCACAACACCTGTGTTCTGGGGGCAAATTATGCATTTAGCAGATGTTGGCTGATGGCTTGCTACGGGGTGGCCATTGTACCAGATGTCAAGACGAAAACAGTGACTGTAACTCAGGCCTTTCCCAAAGAGCTCACAGTGCAGGATAGAACACAGACCAATAAGATACGATCATAGGGGAAAGGTTGTACTTCAGGGGTTGGAAAGCTATGGCCCACAGGCCTAATCTGGCCCTCTGCATGCTTGTGTAAATAAAGTTTTATTGGAACACAGCCACACCTATCTACTGATGTGGCACCTTTCAACAACAGTAGTGTGTAGCAGTGAAGACAGGCTGTGTGGCCTCCAAAGCATACATTAGTTATCATCTGATCCTTCAAGGAAAAAGCTTGCTGACTTCTAATCTAATGGAAGACCAGATGGAGCAAGAAGCTATGACTGAAGTGACAAGCTTAGGAGTTAGTGACCCTGCTTGCTAGGAAATCCAGTGCTCAGTGTTCCAAGAGAGTGGGCTCAGTGAGGAGTGAGAGTCTTCCTCGTACTGGCTTTGCGCTTCCGTAAGAGGCAGCATGGGCCTCTGAGCAGCCTCCTTCTCCCCAGAAGGAAGGGACATATGGGGGCTCATGGTTCCTCATCAGATTTCTAAGGCAGCAGTGCCCTGAGCACCTGGGTGACACCATCTTGGCCAAGGTGGCCTCAGGGAGACTCAGCAGAGCAAAGGTGCCTGGCCAGGGACACAGGTCGAGAGTGGAGACTGAGGAGCATCTTCTGTCATCCCCTTAAGTCCCAAGGGGGGTGCTCAAACCAAAGAAGAGTGTCAAGTGATAATTAAATAAAGGTATTTAATTAGCATTCGTTCACAGACTGGTGAAAATTTGTCCAGATTTTGTAAAGTGGTATTCAATACTAACCTCGAATGATTCACTATAGGCTACAGCCTGGTTAAAAATTGGCTTTAAAAATCATTTCTTTGCAATTTATTCATTAGTTAAAAATTTATCAAGTGTCTACTGTGCGCTAGGTGCTGTTCAAAACCAGTGTGGTCCCTGCTCTCCAGAGGCTTCTAGACCAGGGATGGGAGACAGGCAGTGACAGGCGGGGCAGGCAAGTGCTGTTCCTTCCCATTACGTAGTTACAAAGCCATCTCCGATGCCGACCAGCTAATAGGAACTGATGCTCCTAGGGGGAGCACAGAGTTAACTTCCTGGGAGCCTCATCAACTGATCAATCAGTCAATACATCACCATCAGTCACTAGACAACTTTGTTTTCTGTGTATTTCTGTTTAAACATATCTTTAATGTGAAAAATGCGGCATCAAATTGACTGCAAAAAGCACACTGTTTACAGTATCAGAGCCGAGGCAAGAAGGCAGAGCGTGGTCTCTTTTGACCTCAGTTGGAAATGTGCGTATCGGGCAACTCAGGTTTTTTCACCGTTCTGCACTTGTCTGCAAATGACCGTGAAAGCACCACAAGTATTTTGGGTTACAAATCAATTTTAGCATGTAGGTGAATTTCCACGTACAGAATGAGTGAATAATGAGGATCAACTGTGATTCGAGGCAGAAAGAATGACTCCTGCACAGTTCCTGAGGGTGAAGATACTTGAGGAAGACCACATGGTGGGAGCAGAGACAGCCAGAAGGAGACAGAAAGGAGAAAGGTCAGAGGGAGAGGCCAACCAGCATGACAATGTGGCTTAGATCACTTCTGTGCAATGGAGTTGTAAGAAATGCATAGACTGAAGATATATTTGGAGATGGACCTGCTAAGACTAGCTGGTGTGTTTTTCCAGTAACTAGGCAATGTATTTTTTTCAGTATTTGTGAAATATTTACTTTTGGAGCTAGAGATGTTTAATTTTCAGACATTCAGGGTAAAATATCAAACAGTAATCACTCGCCCACAGATGCTCTTTGGCAGCTGCTAAGGGAACAGCTCATTTGTGGGCGTCCCGTGAAGGACGTTCAGATGACACCAGTGTGGGCTCCACAAGCGTCTTTTCATGTCCTCCTCGCACTACTGTGCCCCCGTCCCTCCCCTCGTTATGGATTTCAAAAGAAGCCCTAGACACAAAGAATTCAGTGATTGCAGAACAGAGGTGAAACTGACCCTCTGGGCACTGTCAGCTCACCTGATGAAAGCAAGGTCCCACCCGGAATTGAATTTTAAAGAAATTTTATGGGAACTCTATTGGGCGCAAATTTTTATTTTTGTTTTATTTTATTTTTTTGGCTGGGTGAGTCAGATTTATTATAAAATTTAGAA
Organism: Mormoops blainvillei; assembly: GCA_004026545.1. NCBI lineage: Eukaryota > Metazoa > Chordata > Mammalia > Chiroptera > Mormoopidae > Mormoops > Mormoops blainvillei. The sequence continues at coordinate 98,767 of PVJD01000410.1, forward strand.
AAAAGGTAAATCACCCCCCAAATACTACCCAAATAAACCCTACCATAGGACAAAGTTTCCCAGTACCTAAAGCCCCCAGCTCACTGGATTATGTCATAATCAGTGATGACATCATTGGGGATATTCTCAAGTTGCCCTCTGGTTTAAGCCTTTCAGGTCTTGAGGCCAGTGGGATCGAGGAACTTCCTGAGAGTGAGATGGCTCTTGACAGCACGTGGGGCCCGCAGGCAGCGGTCATGGAGGATGGGCCTGACAAGCGAAAGGGTGAGCAGGCCCCCGTGAACACACAGGCCCTCCGGACCTCCTCCCTGAAGGATGGCCCTGCGAAGCACGCAGTGTGGGTCCGCCGTACCTCTTTGGAGCCAGAGGAACACACTAAGTCAGCAGAAGCCAAGGAGAAGCCCAAGGTAAAGGTGACCAAGGCCGTGGTGGTGGACCTTGGCACTGGCTGTTGTAAATGTGGCTTTGCCGGGCTGCCAAAGCCCAGCCACAAGATCTCGTCGACAGTGGGCAAGCCCTACATGGAGACTGCCAAAACGGGGGACAATCGCAAAGAGACATTTGTGGGGCAGGAGCTTGTCAACCCAGAGGTGCGTCTCAGGCTAATCAATCCTCTGCGGCATGGCATTGTCGTGGACTGGGATGCAGTGCAGGCGATCTGGGAGTACCTCTTCTATCAGGAGATGAAGATTGCCCCAGAGGAGCATGCGGTCTTGGTCTCAGACCCAGCCCTGAGCCCGCACACCAACAGAGAGAGGTTTGCTGAGATGCTGTTTGAGGCCTTCGGCACCCCCGCCATGCACATCGCCTACCAGCCCCGCCTGTCCACGTATGCCTACGGCAGGACCTCCGGTCTGGTCGTGGAGGTCGGCCACGGTGTGTCCTATGTGGTCCCCATCTATGAAGGTTACCCTTTGCCCAGCATCACGGGACGGCTGGACTATGCGGGCTCTGACCTGACAGCCTATTTGATGCGCCTGATGAACGATTCGGGAAAATGCTTCACCAGGGACCAGATGGGCATCGTGGAGGACATCAAGAAGACATGCTGCTTTGTGGCCCTGGATCCCATCGAAGAGAAGAAAGTCCCAGCTACTGCACATACGATCCAGTACACTCTGCCGGACGGGCAGGAGTTAAGCCTGGGCCAGGAGAGGTTCCTCTGTACAGAGATGTTCTTCAAGCCGTCTCTGATCAAGTCCATGCAGCTGGGCCTGCACACCCAGACGGTGTCCTGCCTCAACAAGTGTGATGTCGCCCTCAAACGGGACCTCATGGGGAATATCCTGCTCTGCGGGGGGAGCACTATGCTCAGCGGTCTCCCTAACCGCCTGCAGAAGGAGCTGAGCTGCTTGTGTCCCAATGACAGCCCCCAGATAAACGTGTTGCCTGAAAGAGACACTGCAGTGTGGACGGGTGGCTCCATCCTGGCATCGCTTCGGGGCTTCCAACCACTGTGGGTCCACCGCTTTGAGTACGAGGAGTACGGGCCGCTCTTCCTCTACAGAAGGTGCTTCTGAGCTCTGGTGAAGCGGGGCCGCTGGGGCTGCCCGTGCCCACTCCGCTGGGTGAGCAGCCTCCCGCGCACAGGAGCTGAGCCAGCACGGTCACTCGGGCAGCATTAAACAATCTGTTCCCCTCCACTGTGCTTCTCTACTTCCTGACTTACTGAGAAGATGCAAGCAGCTCTGCTTTAAAATACACATTTGCCGACACAAAGGCAGAGGTCGGGGGTGGACGACAGAAGAAAAGCACACGCATCACATGTCAACTGCTTAAACATTCTTGGGGGAAGCTGACTCTAAAATCATGCTGTCTCTTATTTTGTGCATTTCCCACTTTAGGAACCACTGTACTGTTAAAATCTGCTTGGAAGGGGAATGTGATGATAGGTTATATGCTGTTGTGATGTGTACGAAGATCCCTTTTGATGAGCACCGACAGGAAGTGTGCTGTCATGGTTCAATGTTCCACAAAGCACCTGACTATCAGTGTCTGGCCTCCAGAAGATGACGACAGGAGTTGTTAGCATTATCTTGTAGGCTTCTATCTCTAACACAGGAGCCCAGAAGTCCTCCTATGGTCTGGAGTCTCCTGTACACCCCTGACCCCTGCCGGGCAATGGCGCACACGTTCAAGCTCTCACAGCAGAGCGGTGGCATCTCTACCATCCCCGGAGAGAAGCCCCACAGAACCACCTTCCTAGCCTTCGGGTTTGCCTAGACAGCCCTGAAGGACCTATTTATAGGGCAGACCCGGGATCCAGGCCTGGTACGTGAGCACAGCTGGCTGGCACCAGCCGCCGAGGTAGGAAAGCAGAGGCAGCCACAGACAGGCGGCTGGAGTTCCTGCAGTTTGGCAAGGGTGACTCAGCCTCACCTTGGAGTGTCAGGAGATCAGCTAGGAGTTGGTTATAATGACATGGGAAAGAGGTATATACTGTTCATCTCAGTTTCTGCCCGCACCACTCAAATGTCAACACACTGTGCACATTCACTGATGGATGGATTGAAGGTTGGTTAATTCTTGACCTTTGGACCTCTTTGGCAGGGTGATGAAGCCTGTGTACCCTCCCCTGAATACTATTTTAAAATTCACAAAAAAAAAAAATACATAGGATTACAGTGGAAAACAATCATGCAGAAATATACTGTCTTCTGGTCCATTAAGGGACTATGGACCCAAGTCAAGAACCCCCCAGAAGTGAGAATCTTGATCAAGGGGAGGCGTGGGAAGTGGTTCTGGAGGACGGGAATCTCCAGGCCGTCCTAGGCCTAAGCATTATACTGTATTTTAAAATGAAAAACATCAATACGCAGCTAAACAACTGTGTAGTCTTTTTGAAAGCACTTCTATGAATTTCCTCACCCGATCCTTACACAATCACCCTTGTAGAAAAAAATAATCCTCACACAAAAGCGAGTATTTTTAGTAAGTATTTGGAAGTCATCTTAGTCTAGTGGTTCTTAAATGGGAGAACTTTGGACCCCTAGGGTACATTGACAATGTCTGAAGATATTTTTGGTTGTCATAATGGGAGTGGGGGTTAAGGTTAGGGTTGGCATCAGGGTTATGGAGCAGAGAAAACCCAGGAATCCAGAGCAGGGCTTCAGTGCTGCCGAACGTCACAGTATTGGCTCTGGCTGGTCTACAGCATCTTGCGTATCTATGGTTACCTAGCTTCTAGGATGTTCATGCTCCCCCCAGTTACTAATAAACATAACAGATGAGAAAAGACAACCAAAGATTCCCAAGGGCTTGTCCAGGAAGTGCTTCTAGTGGAGCACAGGTGTGTATGGGACAGCAAGCCTGGGGCAGGGGTAGCTAATTTTGCTTCCCAAACTTGTAGTTCCCTTAAATTACTAAAAGTTGGTAGTGTTATTTATTTGTTTACTTATTTATTTTTATTGACTGATTTTAGTGAGATGGGGGTGGAGAGAGAAAGAGAGAGAAACATCAATTTGTTCCACTTATTTCTGCACTCATTGGTTGATTCTTATATGTGCCCCGAACAGGGATTGAACCCACAACTTTTGCATATATAACATAAAAGGAAGAAATGTTTTCTTGTTAAAAAATTATTTGGCATAGACCTGTCTGGGTAGCTCAGTTTGTTGGAGCACTGTCCTGTACACCAAAACGCTGTGGGTTTGATCCCTGGTCAGGGCATGTACGGGAGGCAAGTGATCGATATTTCTCACATCAAAGTTTCTCTCTCTCTCTCTCTCTTTCTCTCTCTCTCTCTCTCTCTCCCTTTCTCTCTTTAAAACCAGTAAGCATATCTTTGAGTGAGCATTAAAAAAATTATTTGGCATAAATATATGTAAATTTGAATTCCATCCCTTCTACTCACAAACTATTCAACCCTCGGCATAATGTGAGATCTCGGTTCCTCATCTACAGGACTGAGGTGACCACCTCCACTTCTGGCAGCCCGCAGTAGGAATGGGCTAAGTTGTGATTAGATTTCTAGATAGCATATTTAGTTATTTTTCACATTTCCCTTTTCTGTTTCATTATGCTCTATTTTTCATTGGTGGTTTCTACTTTTTTTCTGAATCATTTTAAACACAATCATTTTATAGTCTAGTTTTTTTTAAGCCATGATTTCTCTTCCTTTTCTCTTGAGCCCCAATGTAGATTTCCATTGGTAAGGGGGTTACAGCTCACTTGCTGTTTCTCACTCTTGCAGAAAGGGCATCGACCGCTGGCTAGCCCACCAGGATGCAGGCTCTCGTCTGGCACAGAGGACCTTAACCTTCATCCCTGCTCCTGAGCCACAGAGCTACCGCACTTTTCTGTCCCACCCCTTGATCTGCAGGAGGAATGGGCCCGAAGTGGAAAGGACGCTTTCACAGCATTGTGCTGAGTCATCACAGAGCTGGTTGCAACAGGAAAAATCAGTAACATAATCCCAATTCACTTAAAATTTTCGAGACTTTTTAAATCATGAATTCGTGTGCTCATTTCTATTAAAAAATACTGCATTAAAAGATGGCCTATCATGATAGCGGAGATTCTGGCACTCCCTAAATAAGGGTGTGCCTGAGGAGAGCCTCATTCTCCTCGTTGGAGTCCCAGCACCAGGTCCCCGGCTCCCTGCAGCCCTCCTTCTCTGCTCTGAGGGGCCACCCCGCTCAGAGCCTCGCCAGCCTCCGCCACGGGCCACACGGCCTGCTCCGAGTCAGTCTCTGCCATTGGTGCCTTGAAGGTTGACAGGCCTTTGCCCCACACCGCCTGAGCTTGCTCTGACACGGACGTGCTCTCGGTGCGGTAGTGCAGTAACTGAACGTGCAAAAGTTTGTCCCTCATACCACAGGCACCGGCCTCGCAGAATGCTACGGGGACAGTGCTGGCCCGAAAGTTTACACAGAGGTGGCATCTCCCTTCTGAACAAACCCCTGTTTTGTACAGTTTTGGTGGTGAACAACCCACTCTTGTTCTTGCCCAGCTGCAGCAGCGGTGGACGTGGGACAGGCTACCTAGCTCCAGCACATCGGATGCTCTTTCGGGGAGTGATGTGAGTGGCGGGGGAGGGATGGTGGGTGGAGTTCACATTCATGGCATGGGAAGTGGAAGGTGAGAACCAGGCTATGCCCTTTGTGGGAGTCCCTACTGTCTCCCCTCTTGAGTTCTATTTGGTACCCACTCCTTTTTCTCCATGTGTCCTCTGGCCTCCTGCCCATTCTGTGATCCCCAATATCGATCTAGTAAATTCTTATTTTATTCCACTTAACATAGCTGATGGTTTCTGTTGCTTGCAGTCATGGATCTGGACAGATTTTGTACTGGAAATAATTAGAGGTTCTGAAGTGTGAAGTCCTCTTATGCTCGTAGGTAATTTTTTCACTTCATCTCACTTTACACATTCAACCAAATCCTAAACTTGTTTGGGTGACAATCTCTGCAAGTCATGGTGCTTTTTGCATGGCATCACATGCTTTGCAGAGCATCTTAAAATATTGATAAATTTAATCCCAATGCCCAAACCAGAAACAGTTTTACTAGCAGAAAATATGACTCTGTTCATGTACACTCCAGAGATATTGCAAAATCAAGCTTACTTGTCCACCAAAAAGCCAAGCTGCAAACCTTCAAAAATCAGCTGTTTAAATCTTATCTTTAATAATGGTTCATTGTGTATCCCTTTGCTGTCATCTCCGAGGACTTGCTTGCAGGCAAGCAAATGGCAGATGACAATGTTTAGGGACTTCTATCTATTCTCTTCCATTTTCCCAGGAGTGGGGAGAGACTGCCCTCACGAGATTTTAGCAGTGAGATACCCTGGGCTGGCTTGTGGGCCACCGGCAGGGTTCTCCAGGAGCAGAGCTGGAAACCCATCGCCCCTCTTGGGAGCGGTGCCTACCTTCCGCCGACATCGCTACTGGGCGTTTCATAGATTTCTTTGATGGTAAGTCCATAACCCATGAAAACCACTATCAGAAAATACTCCTTTCATTCTCAAAGAGTCACCTTTAGAGAATGGCAACACATTATACTCTTTGCTAAGAGGGATAATCAGTTCATTAAATGCCTACTATGTGCTATACACTGTCCTTCAAGCACTTTACTGACTCACCCAGTTTATTCTTCATAGTGACTCTATAACCGAGGTATTATTTTTCACCTTTAAAAAGTGAGGAAACTGAGGCCCAGAAAAACTGTCTTCCCAAGGTTACACATGTGGAAAATGAATGAATGGAGATTTGCACTCAGGAAACCTGGAACTAGACTGGCAGTTAGATCAGGCAACTTCCCTTTGGAAGGCCAGGAGCCTGTCCCTTTTCAGTGCAGCCCCTTGGGGCAACCCCTGGAGGTAAGACTGTGTCTCTGATGGAACGGAAAGTCAAGATCTCTTTCCTTTGCATCCGCTGAGAAAACACATCTTTCGGTTTGTGATTTTCTAACATCCTACGATAAGTTTGGCCACGCCCTGACCAGGTGGCTCTGTTGGGTGGAGCATCTGTTGGTTGTGCATCAAACAGTTGCGGGCTTGATCCCTGGTCAGAACCCAGACCTAGCTTGGGGGTTTTATCCTCAGTGTGTAGGAGAGGCAGCCGACTGATGCTTCTCTCTCACATCGATGTTTCTCTCTCACTCTCTCTCTCTCCCCGCCCACCCCCTCTCACCTCTCTCCCTCCCTCTCTCTCTAAAATCAATAAACATCCTCAGGTGAGGATTTAAAAACGTTTGGCAACACTAGGAGGTGACTGTATGATGGAACACTGTTCTCTCTAAGGCACAGGGAAGGGATGTGAAATAATTACAAGGAGGACACCCTGTGACAGAGGCAGCCAGGACAAACGTTTAGTACTGTCAAACTTAACGTAGGTGGTGTCCAGCAGGGAAAGCCATCCCTGTCAAGTGACAACAGGAAGAGCTTCTGTGCTGTGGGGAAGGGCATGGCTGGCTGGACTCGTGCACCCCGGGGGCCTCCTGCAGCCTCTGGTCCAGGCTGCTCTACCCAAAGCCCCGCCCTGTGGTGCTTACGGGCATCCAGGCAGCAGGGATTTTTGTGTTGGATTCAGTGGTGAAAGTTGTCCTAGATTTCAGGACTATCAGCGGGCATCAGAACTGGAATGGACAATTTTACTCTGAGAAATTGAAATATGGTAAAGCTATTGGGCCAGTTGTAATTGCACATCGAGGGCTGAGCTTCTCTGGTTTTGACTTAGGAGGCGGAAGAGTAGAGAGGCGAAGAGGCCTCCTTTGTGATCAGACTTCCTGCACGTGAGTCCATGTGCCCTTGGGCAAGGTCCCGACCCTCTCTGAACCTCATTGTGCTCACCTGTGAAATGGAGCAGTCCCAGCACCTCCCTCGCAGGGTTGTTGTGAAATTAGAGGCGATCATACATGTGAGGCACAGAGAATGGTGCCTGGGAGGAAGTAAATGCAGATATACTCTGTTGTGACCATGATCACGTCAGCACAGCTCTGAGAAAGAGGCTGACTTCGTGTGACCGTGGTAGGGAGCTGGGCTGGAGGGGGAGACACAAAATGCTGAAGAGAGGGAGGTGGACAGAGCCAAGCCAACACAGGGCAGATCAGCTCCAGGCTGAGAGTGGCCGCTCCACCCTGGGGCCCAAGGAAGCACACCTGAGGAGACTCTGGGCCTGCTACCATAGAGTAACGTGTGGTATTGAACTGCACCTGCGCAGTCAGTCTCCGGAAGCAGCTCCTCAGGCCAGGCAGGGCCACTCCTCGGAACACTAGCATGTCCCGGGGCTTTGCCGCTGAGCCTCCTGTCTTGTCTGTCTGCACTCACCAATATGGGCTTCTCAAAGGCTCAGGGATTCCAATTCTGTCTGAATGTGGATGATACCCAGGCTTTTATCTCCAGACCAGACTTCCTGCTATCCAGGTCACCTGCTCTCTATCCCTGTCCCAAACTCTGCATGATCAAAACCAAGCTCCTGATATTCCTGCTCCGCCATGCCACTCTAGTGCGGCTGCGTGTCTCATAAGCAGGCCACCCGGTTCTTCCAGGTGGTTAGGACAAAAGCCTTGGAGTCAACCTTCATTACCTCTCTCTCTCCCTGCCTCTCTCTCTCTCTCTCTCACGTACACATCTCACACAGCTGGTTGGCAAATCTTGCCGCCATTACCTTCCGAACACGTCCAGGATCTGCCAGCTGCTCACCGCTCCCACTGCTCCCATCCAGGCCCACGCCCACAGTGCCCCTTACCTGGGTCACGGCAGCATCCTGCCTGCTGGCCCGCCGTCTCCCTCCCCCTTAACCCTTTCTCACCTCCTCTTTTCTAAAACCACCAGAGCATTTAATTTCTGGTGCTATTCAGAGTGAAAAGCCTTACTCCTGGGTGCTTTGGCCTCCTCTTCCTCTTCTCCCCTCCCCCGCTCACTCCGCCCCAGGCACACAACTCGCTCGCCAGCCTCACACCCCTGCCTCAGGGCCTTTGCCTCCTTGCTGCTTCTGATTGGAGGACTCTTCCCGGATATCTGCACGGCTCACCCCTTGCTTGCTTCCGTTCTTCACTGAAATGTCATGTCATCGTCAAGGCCTTCCCCGGCCCCTGTCTAGAATTACAGACCCCCACTTCTTTTGTAGAGGGAATCAAGGCCCATAGCAAAGATGAAATGCTATTTGCCCTGACTAATGCTGTAAACGCTTCTCTCCCACCTCTGTAAGCCCCTTCGCGCCAAATCTATACCACGCCTCCCGAGAGACCCTCCCCATTTGGCCCAACGTAAAAGGAGTGCAGGGCTATTGTTCTGGGCTCAGAATTTGGAGTCTGTCTCCTCCGGGCTCGTGCACGTAAATAAAGATCGTGCCCCTAAACCCCTCGGTGTCCGGTCGTTTCATTTTCCATAACACTTTCTCTGCTTTATTTTCTTTCTTTGTGCTGATCACCTGCCACTACGCTATTTATTTTCTTGTTTGTTTTCTCTCTCACATTGGTATATAATCTCCATGATGACAGGTATTTTTAAGTGTCTCTGCTGCTGCTGTATCCCCAATGCCTAGGAAAGAGCCCAGCATGTGATAGGTGTTGATTAGACATCCGTGGAATGAATGAATGATTCAGTGACTGAAGAAGTGGCTTATCCCATCCTAACCCTAGTTCACATCCAGAGGTCCCATTCCACATGTGGAGCCCTCACAGAGTGGTCCTGGGCTCCTGTTTCAAGACAGCTATGGAAGGTCCGAGCTTATCCCGAGATTCCTGCCAACACTGTTAGCATACATAAGAAAAGCCCTGAGACAAACATGTGCAGGAGAACTCTAGTTTGCAGTCTCATCACCTGAAAATACCAGCTTTGAGATTCCTTTGAAAGGTGAGCTGGGTGCGGGTGATGAAACGCATTCCTTGAGTTACTTACATGACTCACTGGCTACAGTTTCACTGGTTTCATTACCTGGGTTAGTGCTGAAGCCACAGTGAGCCCTTCCTGAGACTCCAAGGTGAGTGTGTTGGCTGCCGGTGTTGGTGATTGACAGCCCACTGAGATAATAAATAAATCAGCTATTTCCCTATCCGACTGACTTCTATTGTAACCCTGAAATGCGTAGCTTTCTCTGTCAATGCTCTATTGGTCGTTTCTATAGCAAACCTCATCTATTTCAAATGCCTTTATTAAAATTTAAAAAAAATGGCTAAGCAGGTTTAACAGCTTGGAAAACACTGGGCCAGAAATAATATTAACATTGGCCAATATTTTCTATCTTGGTTCTAAGAATTAATTTCTCAGGCAGACAAGAATGACCATCATAATTATATTCAAATGCAACCAATTTGAAACCATGCTTTCAATAATGGAAGTCTGGTCGATGGCAAATTTATAGCAACATACATAATTGAATGTTAAAATGGTAGTTTCAACGGTTTAGCCACATGGCCAGCTGTTTTATATTAACCAAAGCAAACACCTCTAATTGAGGTTAATAATGAAAATCTTCCACCTCTAGATCATTATAAAAGTCAGAATTCTATTTTTATCCAAGAAGGTATTAAATCTTTAAAAACTCAGTTGTTTAATTTATTAGGCCTTGTTTCCCACTAGCTTCTTCATAACAGAAAATCTGACCACTAAAAACAAGAGTCAGCTGTGCTAATATATTTAGATAAATAATTAAAAATTCTTCAGTGGAGTAAGCAATAAAATGTATTGCCACCATAAACTTCCGCTGAAAGAACATCACTTTAATTAAAAATTACAAAGACACAACTGTAAATAATTCATTTATATTTCAAGCTCTGTGTGTGTTGACTCAAGAAAGAAATAACTCATTAAAAAAACAATAACAACAACAAAACCAGAAATGATCTCACCCCAAATCCTGTTATTGAGGTCAGTTGCCACATTTAATTAAGATGAGATGTTAATAATATATTTGAGTAGAGAGAGGCTCTTCTCTTAATTTCCCCGGGAAGAAGTGTTATTATTTGGCCTTTAACTTCTGATTAAAATTTAAAAGGTGGGTTATTTTAAATTAAATTAATCGGAGTGACATTGTTTCATAAAACCATATAGGTTTCAAGTGTACAGCTCAATAAAACATTGTCTGCACACTGCGTCCTGCACCCATCGCCCCAAGTAAAGCCTCTTCCGGTCCCTTTGTATCCCCCTTCCCCCACCCCCCTTTCCTCCTGACTAGCATTGCACTGTTTTCTGTGCCTATGTGTCAAATGTGTGTGTGTATGTATATATATATATTTTGCTTAATTCCTCCACCTTTTTTCTCTAGCCCCTCCAAATCCCCCTCCCCTCTGTCAGTCTATTTATGTATCTATGCTTCTGTTTCTGTTTGTTTGTTAAATTATTTTGTTCATTAGATTCCACATATAAGTGAAAAAGAGTCCATGATGATCCTAACTCAGTAACAACAAAAAAAGGCGGGAGTCACCCCAAATTAAACCCTTAAATCTGCTTTTGAAATCTCTCTCTTTTTTCAAAGCAGGAGTCTGAAATCCTCCTTTTTCCTCCTAATAAATGGTAAGCTTCTATGCCTCCGTGTTTCTGAGAATGCTAATGATGACAACATCTGAATTTTCAAGTGAACTGGTTTTTGCTGTCTATTTCCAGAGGTCTTAGAAAATACAGAATAAAATGTCCCATAGCCAGCCAATGATTTTTGCTCAATTTCCTATCATTTTTTTGTAATTTCCTCAATGGGCTTCAATATTAGATTAAACAAGGTGTTAAAGAAAAGGGCTTGATGACTCACGGGAAGACAAGCAAAAGCCGAAATTGGGCATTTTAACAAATCTTTTGGTACTGAATTTTCATCGCTGCATGTTGCAATCTACACCAGTGTGCACCCATGAACCCCTCCCCGAGCCAGAAAGCCTCCGTGTCCGAGGAGGAGGGCAGGGAAGTAACTTCAAAAGCCCTGACGACATCAGGACAAAGTAGGCTGCAGTTTTCAGAGAGATGGGGATCTAATTTGGATCTGATTCAGATATTCTGTGTTCAAAGAATAGGCTCAATTCAGACCAAGACTCCGGAGGAAGAGCCAGCTAATGGATAGGACTCTTAATGTACCTTTCAGGGACCTTGGAAGTCCAGCGAGAGGCCCGTCTGTCCTGCTCAGGGCTCCCTCCTAGAATTGGTTTAAAACAGGGACACATACAAATGTTTTCATGGTTGGCAGACGTTAGTCAATGTTTGACGATGAAAAAACAAAACAAAACAATAAACTATGTCTGTTTGCACACAGACACTCCCAACCCAGCCGCTTTTAGTCCATATCATACCTATTTAACGAGCACTCCCCTACGCCAGGTCCCGGGCCGGGCTTGGGCTCTAAGACTTTCTAGCCTCTAAGAATGTTCTCTGTTTCTGGTGGTCTCATCCCAAGTCATATCAAGCATGCTGAAATGTACCCACATTGAAAATACATTTTTTTTTTCTTGTGAAATGTTGGAACTGATTAAAAAAAATTTTTTTTTTTTGCTTTTGGAATTATTTGGCTATGAGGGCTATTTCATTAATAATTTCCTATGATTTCCCTAGTGTACACTCAGACATTCTTGCAATGCAAGCTTTACAAATGGTTTGCAAATGGAAAGCCATTTTCACAAATGTTAAATTTACCTGCTATGGTTGTCATGGTGCTACGGACAGTCGATATTTATTCATTTCAATTTTGCTCCTTTCATATTTTGGAGACCATGGATTATGTGTTCAGGTCTCGGTGCTGGGCCTAAAGTGCTTACTTAATTAAATGGCACTGATGAGGCCCCAGTGCTTTATCAGGGAAGGTGATAAACGCAGGTTGTTGCTCTCAGAGAGCTTGAAATTTAGCAGGAAGGTGGACAATTAAGACTGGAATAACGGGAAAGTGTTATGAGGGTTATACTAGGTGTTCAGAAAGCGCTGGGAGCGTAGCCTGAAGGTCAGGGTAGCCTACCTGTGGAGGTCATGCCTCATCCAACATTGGAAGGATATGCAGGGATGGGCACAGTGTCTGGTGAATGAAGCACCAGGAGTCCTCATTGCGGCCTCTGCACACCTCACTCACATGGCTTCCTTCCATAAGCGGAGGCTCAGAGAGGCTGCACTTTCTTTATCAGCAAAAAGGGAGACTGAGAATATCTCATTTGCAGGGTGGTTGCAAAAATTAAATGATTTTGGCAACAGTGCTTTGGCAAACTTTTATAAAAAACGTTAGGCACAGTACTTGCAATATTATTATCATCCTCTTCAAAGTACATTTCTCCAGGGGGTTGTGGACATTTTTGCCTAGTTTGGTCTGGACCCAGTTCCCAGGAGACAGAGATGTGCATGAAGGCGTGGGGATAGTGGGGTTTCTGGGGAATTCAGGACTCTAGTGACAAGCGAGACCCTCAAGATGCTTGGAAACAAGCAATTTCTGTGGCTTGGTTTTCCTCCCCAGCTGAGGATCCTGGGTTCTTGCTCTCCAGGGGAACAGTTTATTTCCCTCCTTCTTTCACCTGCCTCCCTTCCTCTCTCCCTCTTCCTTCTTTTCTGGGACTGTCACCATTTGCAGAACACGGTCTTGCCCGTGTGACTATACACTCCTTGGAGGCTGTAGGTAGAGACCACTTCTTCCAGCCATGAGTACACAGCAGCTAGTGGCATCAAGCCCACAGTGGGCTCTAAATAAATACTGGTAAAGGAATTCGGTAAGTGAATGAATGGACAACGATAATCCTTGTGTTTTTTTTCAAGCAGTTGTCTTTAGAAACACACATCTATTATTTTGATTGTGTAAAAACCCAATGTCATGGCATGTTTTTATCTTTCAAAATTTGCCCATAATTTTTTATTACATAGAAAGGCTCAAGCCCTATGAAAGAAACTGCTAGTTACCTCACAATACCCACTATTCCTTAGTAAAGATATGATCATATATCTCAGTATGCCAGGCAACTAGATGTGGCCACGTGACCACTTTTGGCCAATGAGATTTAAATAGAAATGTGGTTGACTCCCAGAAAGTCTCGTTTAAAAAGGAGTCAGCCCCTTTCTTCCCCCTTTCCCCTTTCTGCTGCAGGAATGCAGATATGAAGGTTGGAGCACTAGCATCACAAGAGAGGAAGAGAGGCCATGAGGAAGAGGCCTCCAGCCTGGGGGAGGGAGGATGGTGAGCAGGAAGGAGCCTGGGTGCCTGACGGTCGTGTGCAACGGCCACATGAGCCCCGGGCTGCAGTGCCTACTCTGGACGTATTTCATGTGAGAAAAAAAAACAACTTTTATCTTCTCTGAGCCACTGTCATTTTGAATGTTATTCTTATATTTAGCCAAACTCAATCCTCACAGATACAGTGCTTCTTGGAACACACGGGCTCCCTAGATGAATGATCCTTTCCAAAAAAATGTTGAGCAGTGATGGGTAATTTTACATGCGCAGGGACAGTATTTTTCCTCAACACATATCTTGTATGTTCAATATGCAGGCAGAAGTCTCTGCTGCAGAGCTGTTTACTACAGACCCTGGACAAGATGAGATCTGTCTGAAAAATATTCAGGATAGAAATTGCTACTTGGTTGCCTCACCAGAAATCCCCTGATTGTTAAGAGAATGCAGTAAGTTCTCTCTGGCCATTCAAAATTATTGAGCTGCGGGGTGATTCCCAAAGTAAGCAAATCAAAGATGCAAGGGTTAGTCCCTGTTACTCATTGTTTTTTAATTGTTATTCTATTACAGTTGTCCCAATTTTCCCCGGTCGCTCTCCCCTGCCCCAACCCCCAATCCTACAGTCAATCCCCACCCTGTTGTCCATGTCCATGGGTCATTTGTGCCTGTTTGTTGATTAGACCCTTCCCCTTCTTTCTCCACTTATCCCCCTCCCGCCCGCTCTGGTTGCCGTCGGTCTGTTCCTTGTTTCCATGCCTTTGGTTCTATTTTGCTTGTTTGTTTGTTTTGTTCATTAGGTTCCTCTTATAGGTTAGATCATATGGTGTTTGTTTTTTACCCCCTGGCTTATTTCACTTAGCATAATGCCCTCCAGTTCCATCCATGCTGTCACAAAAGGTGGGAGTTCCTTCATGGAGAATGCTGGGCAAGGGCAGTCATTGCCATTTTAGCATAATTATCACAGAGCTGCTCTTTCTGACAAGAATTAGCCAACAAGTTCAGTCGCACAAGTCTGCTCCTCATTGGAGACACTATAATGTCATTGTGAAGTGCCCCGTTCCTGTCTTGTGTATGTGGGAAACAGGTTCTGTCCTGAGAGTGGAAGAGAGTCTATTGTCATTATGTATTAAGAGGACAGAGGGTGAGAACCAACTCTGCTTTAGGACATGTCAATATTTACATGACTTTGGAGCAGAGAATGACTTTCTAACCAGGACATCAATCAAACTCCTAGGGAAAAACATCCATTTGATTGCTTAGGTATTAAAAAAAAAAAGAATTCTTTATATGAAAAAAAAGTATTAATGTTAACACTTTTGCTCAAGTAAAGTATTTTCTGAAAATTCTTCAGAAAATTAATGACGCATTAAACAATTTAGCTACCAGCATGCCCATTGACCTTTTTCTTAAATAACTGCCAACAGTTGAAACTAAATATCTAACAGTAAGGGAATGAATAAATTAATGAGTATATTCATGTAATAGAATAATAGAATAATACCATTCAGTGATTTAAAATAATAACTATCTCCTGACATAGAAAGCTGTTCAGCATACACTGAGAAGTAAACATAGCAGGTTCCAAAACAGGATGGATGATGGGAGCCAACCTGGGTAATAAATAACAAGAGTACTCAGACATATGATTGAAGGAGATACACTCAAGTTTGTAAAAGGGGGATTTCCTTGGGAGGAATGATTACAGATTTTTAAAATCTTTTTGTCTTTTTTATTCTTAACTGCCTTTTCAAAAGTTTCCTCCATGAACTGTATTAACTTTATAATAAGGACAAGAAGATGCAAGTTATTAAAAAGAAGAATTTCATCTGCCGCTACAGCACTGCTGTCCATTTTGATTTGGCTAAGAGCACAGTGCGACTAGCTTTGTAACACGTTCTAATAACGCAGGCTTTTTAGTGAGAATATTCACTCTGATGCCTGGACACCTCCTGTCTTTAGACTTACAGGCTTCTTAGAGATCAAGGCGCCTTCACTGATTTTAATGTTCCCTGGTGAGATAAAAGGGTGCACGAGAAGGCCAGCAGTGGAACTGTTGTGCCTGAGACGTGCTTTTCATCACAGAAGACAAGACGCAGGCCGGAACCAGGGATCTGTTAGAAGTAAGTTCCTAAGTTTCGTGGGGGCTGGGGGTGGGGAAGAGGCTTCCCATTTTAGAGCAGAATTGGGCTGGCAGGTTCTTGGCCAGGTGGGGAATTTCTAACTGTGCTAAAAAGCCTTGAGTGTCTGGTTAGTCATTTGAGATGAAATGGGGCTATTGGAGCTGAGTCACAGAAAATCTTGGAATAAGCTAGAGCTAGAAAAAGAAATGGAGATGGGGGAGTGGGGAGAGAGAGACAGAAAGAGAAAGAAGGAGGACAGAGGGGGAGGGAGGAGAGAGAGAAGTGGAGGAGGAGTGGGAGTGGGGAAGAGAAGGAGGAGGCAGCAGAAAGAAGAGGAAAGGTCTGGGCAGAAGGAAGGAGAGAAAGGGAGAGAGGAAGAGAGAACCAGAGACAGAGAAGGACAGATGGCCAAGAGACAGAGAGCAAGATGGACTTAGAGGGAGAAGATGCAAACAGAGACAGAGAAGGGGAGGGAGAAAGGGCAGAGGCAGCCAGAGATACAGAGAAGGAGACAAAAGAAATGGAGAGAGCAAATGGTATGCCCAGAAAAACAGGCACAAGCAGAGAGAGACACAGAAAAAGACGCGTGGATGTATACGGAGTCCCAGACAGGGACGCCCACAGTAGCTTGCATGACCGTGGAACCCGATGCGGTGCTATTGCTTAGAATCAAGCCCGTTAGGGCCAGGTGGCTGGGACAGCATCCTTCTGCGTGTGCCTTTGTCAGCTAAACTCAGAGCGTTCTTTGTGATAACAATAAGAGTTCTCAGTGTCAAGTTCTTCCTTCTTTCAGTGTCTGCTCCCTGAAGAATCACTAATTCAGCAACGACAGCAACACCACTCACAAGGCCACAGTGTCTTTCTGAGAATCCTGGGGATTCCAAATGCGGAGCCCCTCCCTGCAGCTCTGCTCAGCCCCTGCACACAGAGCCCCAGGGACAGTGCTTCTCAGTGTACAGGATCAAAGGCGGCAAATAATTAATGAGCCTTTTCTTCCAGAAGAGTTCCTGTGACAATAGCTCAACCTGTCAGCGATGTTATCCCTGCTTTTGATGAGCTCAGAACTAGCACCAGGAGACAAAGGGTGGAGGGGAGGGGAGAGGAAAAGGAGCGGGGAGGGGAGAGGAATGAGAGGGGAGGGCCACTCAGCACCAACCTGAAAAAGGGTCATTTCTGGCCACTCTGGATCCCAGCAGGAAGGAATGTGTCTGAGGAGTCAGGCCAGAGAGAGAAATGTGTGTCACACACACACACACACACACACACACACACACACACACATTTACTTTGCTTCAAGGCCGGAAAAGGATCTGTCCAGACACTGCACAGCACAGCAGTTCGTGCCTGCCAGAACTCTGAGGGCGCCAGCTGCAAACGCTCGGCTATATATTCTGAGAGGATTCACAGAACTGCACTTGGTCCCAGTGGCTCTCTATAGTTCCTGAAGACTTAGCACCCGTTCCCATCTTATGGGGAGAGCCTCCTGCATTCCTTTGGGAAACCACCACACCAGGCTGTCATGGAGGGGGCTGGGGTCCTTGGTGGGCTCCTGGACCAGCACTAGCCCACAGGCGCGTTCCAGCCCCCAGCTATTCTGCCTGGTTGAGATGCGCATGTGTTACAGTTGGCTCAGTGAGATGCAGACCCAATCCTGGGGCTAGTACTACCACGGGGAAGTGTCTCTTTCTTTTGGTAGGACCCAGGGACTGTGTTGTTGGTAGCCTCATCCATCCACTGCCATACAGATATGGCTGGGGATGCAGCCGACCCAGCGAAGGACAGATCCAAGAGGGGGGGCAAGAATATACCCCGAGAGTCTGAATTCTCACACTGGATGCCCTAGTCCCCATGGACTTTTCAGTGGCATGGGCTGACACATGCATTCTTGGCATAAATCACTGTGAGATGGGTTCTGGCAATCTGTGCCCGACTGGGGTCGTACCTGTGATGACCAACTGCAGAAACATGAAGGTCTACAAAGCTTTCTACGTTCCTGCTTTTCCCCGCAAGCCTGACCTCATGTAATTTACAAATTGTGCCTCTGACCTTGTCTCACACAGTGGGTGCCACTGACATTCTACCTGTGATAGAATGGGGAACCATTGTACCCCACTTCCAGTAACTAGGTCTTTGTTCTCTATGTCTCAAATCCTGTCCTTGATGTCCCTCAATGTCTTGGCTCTCACCAGTCACCCTCTCCCTCTGCAGGCTGAAATCCTGTCCCCCGAGGCAGTTTGCCGAGACCGTTTTCTGCATCCTGTTGCTGTACTCCAAGCACCACACTCTGTGGTCAGACAGGATTTCCTTCCCCGTCTCCATCAGCTGCCCACGGTAGGGCGCAGCCACAGCTGAGGCCACCCCCCCTGCTGACTGTCACGGCGCACTGAGTCAGGAGGCTCAGGACGCCCACTCGGCGAAGCGGGTTCCCTCCTGGGCGTGTGAACCGTGAGCTGAGAGACCCCGAAACGGCTGGAGGTGGTTAATTTTCCTGTAGGATCCTGACCTGTCAGCCTGTATGTCCCACGCCTGGAGACTCAGCGATGTCCTGCGCAGTCCTGGGCCTCATTCTGAACGTATCCTTCGGTTCTGTAAACTATCTGTGAATCTTCCAGCACGTTCTCCCTTTGCCTGAGTCAGCCAAAGCTGGTCTTAAATAACTCTTAACCACCCACCTGTCCACCTGTCTGTCCCACCATCGAGGGACCTCTCCTCCCAGACACGTGCATCTGCCCTTTCCCATCATAGCAACACGTTCATGCCTGGCAACATCCCAAGTTGTGCAGCCATGGCAGAATCCCAGGTGTGGCAATATTAACCCCATTTCAGTTCATTTCCTCTCTTTCCCAATGCCTATTGTTGAAGTCCAAAATGACAGTTAAGCCCCAATGAAGACACCCTAAATTTGCCCAACTGTCATACAGTTTGCTAAGCTAGAGCTTTCCTCGTCTAACTACTTACAGAAAGTTTTCTTTTTGATGTTTGAGGTGCATGGTTCCTTTGCCAGATACCAAAAAGAAAACAAAGTTAAAAGAAATGAAAAAACAAAGATTGGCTATTCCAGATTCACATTATTATAGGATTTGGTATTATTTCACACCTTTATCTAGCTCATCTAGTATTTCAGAAAGTTTCATTGTAAAAATAAACCCCCTTTTGGTGTAAGGACAGTCTATTCGATAAATAGTGGTGGGAAAATTGGATATATGCAAAAAAATTGGAAATTAGACCACCTTCTTACACTGTGCACAAGAATAAACTCAAAATCGATTAAAAACTTAAATGTATGACTTGAAACCATAAAAATCCTAGAAGAAAACATAGGTAGTAAAATCTCGAACGTTTCTAGTAGCAGTATTTTTTCTCATATATTCCCTTGGGCAAGGGAAACAAAAGGAAAATAAACACACGGAACCACATCACTCTACAAAGCTTTTGCACAGCAAAGGGAATCATCAACAAAATGAAAAGACAACCCACTGAATGGGAGAACACGTTCACCGACGATATAGTACATCTGATAAGGAGTTAATAAATTTATAAATTTTATAAACAACTTAACTGAAGAAAAAAAAACCCATGATCCAATTAAAAACTGGGCAAAGGACCTGAATAGACACTTCTCCGAAAAGGACATAAAGATGGCCAAAGAACATGTCAAAAGATGCTCAATGTCACTAATCATCAGGACGATGCAAATTAAAACCACAATGAGACATCACCTCCCTCCAGTCAGAATGACCATCATCAATAAATTAACAAACAACAGTGCTGGCGAGGGTGTGGAGAAAGGGGAACACTCGTGAACTGTTGGTGGGAATGCAGACTGGTGCAGCCACTGTGGAAAACAGTATGGAGTTTCCTCAAAAAATTAAAAATGTTTTAAATTGGATAAATGGTGACAGAAAGAGATGACCTTGGATGGAGAGCACACAATACAAAATACAGATGACATATTATAGAATTGTACACTTGAAACCTATATAATATTATTAACCAATATTACCCCAATAAATTCAATAAAAAATTTTAAACATCCCCTTTTGGGACTGAAAAATAATTTCTGCTGCTTGTCTGCCTGCTTGCTGCACGGTTGAGGGGCTGATGTGGGGACCGTGGCACATTTTCAGGTGTTTCAAATCAGGAAAATAAGACACATGTTTATTAAAAGTGTGTCTAATACTTGATTATCTGTACCTCAGATGAGAAGATTAGATTTTGGAAGAGAAAGATTAATAACTTTCTTTTGCAGAGATAAGTGTGCATTTGGACCTGCATGCTGATTGTTTATTGTGAAACAATGTGCCAGTGAAGGCACCTTCTCTTCACTGGCATTAGATGCCCTGTGGGTAACGATCATTTAATTAAATCTCATTATGAAATACCTTGTTTCTAAGCACGGGACAGAACCTAAAGCAAGACAGAAATTATTGAAGACTTTATTTTTAAATCCTTAGCTGAGGATATGTTTATTGATTTTAGAGAGAGAGAGAGGTAAAGGAGAGAAAGGAGGGAGAGAGGTAAAGGAGAGAAAGAGGGAGGTGGGGAGAGAGAGGGAGAGAGAGTTTGGTTGCCTCCCTTTGTGTCCCGACACCTAGGTGCGCCCCCTGACGGAACCAAGCCCACAGCCTTTTGATGTACAGGATGACGCTCCAACCCACTGACCCACCCGGCTAGAGCGAAGACTTTTTTCCTGGCCTCCCACTCATCAGTGGAAAACCCACCCCCAGCAGTCCGTTCCCAAACACTAGGCAATGTTAGCCCCTCCCCCTCGGACAGTTTAGAGTGCACAGGACTTAGCAGAGCACAGACTTTGCAGATTTGTCTTGTTTTCATCCAGATTCCTCTGCCACTAAGCTGGACAGTCTTGAGCAAGTCACTGAACCTCTCTGAATTCATAAGACCTTTATCTGTACAGGGAGTTAGCCGATGCCTTTTTCATAAAGTCGCGGTAAAAATAAAGCACGTCAAGTGTCTGAGATTCACAGGGCCATCCATGGTGGCTCCTTTTTCTCTCCCTTCGGGGACTGTGCTCAGTGCTGGCAGACACCTCTGGCCATTTGGGAACACAGCCCCGAAGCCACTCTCCTCCCGGGCTGATCTGCTTCTGGGAATCAGGTGTGGGGGCAGCGTCCCCATTTAGCAAGCCCTGTCCCCCGGAGCCTTTGGCTGCCAACTCTTATGACACACACCTATCACTCACCCAGATCATTAACGAGTTTAACTTAATGGTAGTTTGCTCCTGACAACCAGCCCTTGTGCCTGGGGAAGAAAAGCGGTTCGTGCCTGCCCCCCGTCTCTGGCTGGGGGGCCGCTCACCCACCTGATGGTCTGATGCTGCAGGGAATCGGGGTCCGTGGCGTTGACCGTCAACAGCAGGCTGCCCGCGGAGATGTTCTCCTGCCGGGTCACCATCATGGGGTTGGGGTAGAAAACCGGGCCCTCGTTCACATCCAGGACGGTAATATGGACAGTTGCCGTGGAGCTGGGGCCATAGGAGACATCGGGCACCAGCGGGTCCTCGTTTTCCACTTTGATCAGCAGGGTGTGAAAGGCGGAAATCTCGTAGTCCAGGGGCTGGAAGGCAGAGAGCGGGGCTCAGCGCGCGCGTGTGCCACGGAGACAGGCGCTTTTGCCTCAAGTCCCCCTGACATTGCACGACCATAGGCGGGTGTTTAGGGCCGGATCCAAGTTTTGTGGGCTAAGTTTCATGCAATTTGAGGGGCCTCTTTAAGAAAAAGCATATGAAACAAACAGGTACAGAGATTTGGGGTCTCCCTCCTGAGACCTCTTTCGGCCACTCACTGGCAACCTGGCATTGAAAGGCCCCCCACCTGTAATTTGTGACTCCACAACTGCGGCACCCAAGGGGGCTCAGGTGGGCTAGGGGCTCGGAAGCCTCAACTTCGTCAGCTTCATGGCATCCCTGTCTCTGTCACCATGGGAGGTCCAATGGGAAAGGCAAACCAAGGTGTCCTGCTAATGTTTCCCACTCACTGGCCATGAGGTCTAAGCACTGGGGGTTCCACTGCACTTAAGTACAGGACCTCCTGGCTCAGGGGCCCGTTTCCCAGTAGGGGGTCGCGTAGGGAAAAGAATTGAGAGGCTGAGACATGTGGGGTAAAGCTGCTGGGCTTTTTCCCACCTGAGGGCATTTAAAAATATGTGCGGGCATTTTTAATGGTTGCCGTAACTGGGGGCGGGCTCTCTGGACATACACTGGGCAGGGGAAGTGATACCAGACACATAGCCACGTCTGGGACTGTTCAACACAACGATGGATTGTCCTGCTCTCAGGGCCAATGGGCAGCCCTCATGAGACAGTAAACTACCTGTCATACCAGGAGGGGTTTCTACACATGATTCTGATTATGACCCAGTCCTCTGCCCAGCCTTGGGTTGCCGTTCATGCCAAAGCAAAGGGCTTAGGCGAAAGTGCTATCTTCACTCCCAAATACAAGGAGGGTCAAGGTCAAATTCTGGTCCTGTCATGAATAACTATAGAACTTATAAAACCATAGGCAACCACTGCACCCCCCAGGCTCCCAGCCTTCCCATCAATAAAGTCCCGGTACAAAGGGCTGCTGTAAAGATTAGGGGAGATGATACATGTTGAACCCTTCATGCAGAGACTGGTCTGGAGTCTGATACAATAACAAGCTGTTAAGGTTGTGAGAAATAAGAGCGTGGAATCGAAATAGCGGGAGAGTGACTGCCCTCCTGCCTGGTTTTTCATGTTTGTTTCCAGGCCCGCATCCCCTAAGCAGCATGCTGGCTGCAGAGGAACCGAGAGGTGAACAATGCCACTGAGATGGGGAGGGCAGATGGGGGGAGAGCCCCGCAGTGAGAGACTGGCTTTTCTGGAGAGCAGAACCTCCCTAGCGTTCACTTCTGTTTGCACACTGCCCTGGGGGATAGTTCTGGTTGTACGATGCGCTGGTAAAACACGGGGTCTCTGCTCCAGTCCCTCCTGAGGCCTGCCCTGGGGCTTGTGGGATTCCGAAGCCCTCTGTTGCCTTGGGCCTCTGACCCTATTGATATGACTTGGCTGGTACAGGGTCTCTGTGTGAGGGGTGGGAGGAAATTGAAAACACAATAAAGTTACAGAGATTCAATTCAATGAAGATTTCATCACGTGTCAAGAGAGGGAGTGAACCGCTGTCCTGGAGGATTTAAAGGCTGGAAAAGCTGGGCCACACGGGAAGGGTGAGGGAGCTGGGGTGTGTTGCCTGGAAGAGGGAGGATTTAGTATTAATCCAAGAGTGATTTTTAAGTTTGATGGACCCTGGCCGGTGTTGTTCAGTGGATTGAGCACCGGCCTGCGAACCAAAGGGTCGCCAGTTCGAGTCCCAGTCAGGGCACATGCCTGGGTTGCGGACCAGGTCCCCAGTAGGGGGTGTGCAAGAGGCAACCACACATTGATGTTTCTCTCCCTCTTTCTCCCTCGCATGCCCTCTCTCTAAAAAATAAATGAATTAAAAAAAAGTCTGATGAGATTGGGCATCGAGGATGCCTGCTTTCCTGACGCTTGCTTCTCCTCTGAGGGCAAAAGAGAAAGCAGACTAAAGACGCAGGGTGGGTTACATTCAGCTAAAGGAGTAACTCTGACATTTTGAAATAGGGTTACAAAGCAACTAAAGAAGTTTCTGAGCAGGAAGTTTTGAAGAGGAAACAGGTGCTCATTTGCCAGAATGGTAGGATTTGGTCGTTTAGGGAGGCAGGACTCCCCCGGCAGGCCACACAATCCCAAGCCTTCCTCTAGTTCTTCAGCGCGCTGGCTGCTGACCGGTTAGGGCAGGACTACATGCGCTGGCTGCCCCATGGCTGTGCCCACCCTGCTTCCCCCGTGCCCACCTCTTACTGCAAAGGCTTTCCTTACAGCTAAAGGTGGACGTGTGTCACCTGGCCAATGACATGTCATGCAAAACTGTCTGGGTAACCCATGAAAAAGATATTTTCTTCTCTAGTGAGAGGATAGGCACACACAAGAGCTAGCACTCTCTCCCCCTCCCTCTGTCTGTCCGTTGCTCTCACTTGCCTGATTGCCTCTTCACTTCCTGTCTTGTACCACAGCACTGGGAAGATGTGATGCCTGGGGCTTTGGCAGCCATTTTATTCCATGAGGAAGAAGCCAGAAGCATCTGCATTGCCCCTTGCTGTCTCTCTGACACCTTGAGTTGCCAGTGAATCCCAGGCTTCCCTACCTTCATTTAGTTTTGGAGATCATTAAATTATCTTTATTATTTAAGCGACTGTCAGCCTGGCAGTCTGTTATCTGCAGCTGAAAGTATTCCTAACAGATGCACGAGGTTGCTGGCCAAGTGGAGAGCATGGAGACCGTGGCCAGGCCTGCCTCTACGAGGCTGTCCTGCGGCTCTGACCCAGGTGTGCTGGGAAGCAGGGGCAGCTCAGTGCTTTTACAGGGATTCGTGTGGCAGGCAGATGAAGGGAGGGGAGTCCCCACCCTAATTCTGAAGCATAGGAGGTCCACTCACTAGGAAAACCAAAGTCCAGGCAGAGCGCCAGGCTCCGTGGGCACTGTGTCTCCAGGAGTCTGCAGGTGGAAACTTCTCATCCTATGTCAGTACCCATCCACAAGGCAGTGTCCTGTGACTGCCAGCATCACCTGGGTGCCTCTCCTTCACGCTCCGATTTGCAGGTGTGGCATGAATGTGGCTTGCATCTTAACCAGTATTCTAGGCGATTCTTCTATATGCTAACATTTCAGCGCGGAGCGCTGTGCAAACACAAACATGTGCCAGGAGAACTGTGCCCCTGCAGGGTTCAGGAGGGGGTGTATTTACCCAGGCTTTGTCTTCCAGCGCAGTCCTGGAAAACTGCCTGACGCTGTTTACAGATCCAGGGCTAGCTGCAGAGGACGGTCGGTGGCTGTGTTATTTTATGACTTTCACAGCTTTGAAACTGCAGCGGTGGCTGCAGGAGGGCAGGGTCAGGGTCTCCTAACAACTCAGCCATTGTCTGTGTCATTTGGGAAGAAGAATTGGGAAGACCCAAAGGCTGCCCTTTCCAGCCAAACATTTCAGGTTCATTGCGGGTGAGGTACTGAAGAGGGCAGGCTTGGGAGGAGCCCAGAGCCCTCATGCCCTGGAGCAAGCTGGAAGCTCTCCAGGATCTCTATTCCCAATGACTTCTCCTCCCAGGGGCATTGTGGAACTTTGTGGGGGTAGTTGTTTACAGGGCCCCAAATACTAGTCTGAATGACCCCCAAATATGTCAACCATTCTAATCCCACAAACCTGTGAATGTGACCTTACATGGCAAAAGGGTCTTTGCAGAGGTGATTAAGCTGAGGACCTTGCGAAGAGGAGATGACCCCGGGTTATCCTGGTGGGCCAACTATCATCACAAAGGTCCTTAAAAGAGGGAGGCAGGAAAGTCAAAGGAAGAACTAGATGTGATGATGGAAGCGGGATGTCGGAGTCAGAGGGAGATGTAAAGATGCTGTACTTCTGGCTTTAAAGATACCGGAAGGGGCTCTGAGCCAACCAATGCAGGTGGCTACAGGAGCTGGGGAAGACGAGGAAACTGGTCCTCCTGTAGAGCCCCCAGAAGGAGCCAGTCCTGCACCTTGAGCCCCGTGAAACTGATTCTGCAGTTCAGGCTGCCAAAAACGTAAGAATGAATTTATGGTTTTTTTGAGTCACCAGGTGTGTGGTCATTGGTTACAGCAGCCTCAGGAAACGTACACAGGCTCTAATGCCCACCACTGTTCTAAATGTTTTTACATATTAGCTCATGGGTTCCTCACAACAGCCCCAATGGGTGGGTGGTATTATCATCCTCATTTTATAGATGAGGAAACTGAGGCACAGAACACACAGTTAGGTATCTTGGCCAAAGGCACACAGGGGGGTAGGTAGCAATGTTCCTGCTTTGTCTGTGGCTACAATTACTGTAAATACAATTACTCCCTGCTCTTGAAGCAAATGACTTCACCCACTCGGAAAGAAGCTGTTCCAGTGAATGTCCTGGTCTGGCAGAAGCTCCCTCCACAACTTCCCAGAGAGAGTGGAAGTGTGTGAAAATCCTTTTTCTAGGACACCCAGGCTACCAGTATGTTCTGCCGCCATCTCCCTCCC
Organism: Mormoops blainvillei; assembly: GCA_004026545.1. Classification (NCBI taxonomy): domain Eukaryota; kingdom Metazoa; phylum Chordata; class Mammalia; order Chiroptera; family Mormoopidae; genus Mormoops; species Mormoops blainvillei. The sequence continues at coordinate 124,546 of PVJD01000410.1, forward strand.
ATCAGGGTTTCCGGAGCACTCGCTGGAGCCTAGGGCGTGACATTCATTATCATGTTTTCTCCTCATTCCACCTGCAAGCAGAGAGGGTCAGCACGAAGGGCAGCAGTGCTCACAGAAGGTTTCACACTGAGAATTAGCCCATGGGTGTAATTATCTCCTACTTTTAAGAGAATAACTGAGACTCTGCTAAGAAAGATGAAGAAGAAACGTAATAATACCCATTTTGAGCACAGATCATTAAAAAACCTTCACATATTCCATTTTTTGCATATCTTTGATAATTCATTATCAAACACATGGAGAATTTCATTTAAAAATTAAGTTGGGGTTTTTTAAGGTTACACATAAGTTTGAGTTTTCCGGAACCTGTAAAACAGGTTGGCTTTATGACTGTGAGGGTACGAGTACACCCGTAAGCCATGAACCCTTTTCTCCTGAATTCCAGGAGGGAGAAACTGGGGCTGACAAGTCTCTCGTTCCCCACGCAGCGTGGCCATGAGCCCCATCGTGGGCCCTCAGAGCTCATGTGAGGAGGGAGGAGCCACTGGGAGCCCCCTCACCTTGACGACAGAGAGCATCCCCTCGTTGGTTTGTGGGTTGGTGTGGATTTCAAAGCTCTGGCCAGGGTTTCCGTTGATGATGGTGTAGGCGGCCCTCCAGGCGCCTGTGGTGGGGTCATCCTTGTCTTCAACTGTCAAGTTGACAATAACACCCACAGCTCCTTCCTCGACTGTGGCTTGAAACTGCAAAGAAAGCAGACAGGTACCATCACTGTTTTGGAAAATAAAAAAACATCAGGGAGACCATTTATGGAACATTGAACCATATGCCTGGTTTTAGGTACATTCCCATGTCATCTCATTTAATGATAAACAATGACAGAGGAAGATTGTGATGGAGAACAGGGGTGCCTCTTCGCTGCACGCTTCTCCTGTCTGCCTGAAGGTAGACAGCCACAGGGACCCAGGGGAGAGTTGGGTCACAAGGGGCGATAGGTATAGGTCCCCGAGTCACAACGTTGTGGGGAACAACCTGGTGGCCAGGAACAACTGCCTGAGCTGTTGATGAATGCGCAGCAAACTTCGATTGAGTTTGAGCTGTTATGCAGTTTTGCTTGCCTGTGTTCCTGTATTCTCACCTCCCCTAAACAACAAGGTGACCAGATAACCAAAATGCTGTGGCTCACCAGTGAAGGGACTGGAATGGAACCCCTGTGTTTGACTCTAGAGCCTCTGCTCAATTGTACCATGTTCTCCAATGAAGAAAGCTAATTTCATCCCTCCCACCCCTAGCACTCAACTAGTGTGACTTTAAAAAGCTATCTTCTAAGGAAACATATAAATCAAGTGTTTGAAGCCTTGTTTTACCTGTGTTTTTATTGTAATACATCTCAAATACTTGTTGCAAGTAGGTGCGGTAAAAATAAATCAATAAATGAAAAATTGGCTTTCCCATAGATAGAGAACTTCACAAGCTATTATTAGCACATTCTTTGAGATGGAAGCATAAAGTATTGTTTTGGTGCTTACCTCTGACACAGTATAGGTGAACAGTAATCCATTTGCAAATATTTTGCGAACAAGTAATACCAATAAGCTGACAAGAAGAAGCAATATCTTGGAATTTCAATTAGTAAGAAAGTGAGTCTAGAGACAGTAAGACGACGTGAAAAAGCCCTTGTGTTCAAGAGAAGTAATTTGAGAAATGAGGTTTCAAAAGCAGTGGCTGATTAATTGACTTGCAAATCATTAATCATAAGCCTTAATCTTGATGATTTGGGGGTGGAGAGGGGACAGGAACTAATTTGTCTATTGCACCTTGGCGAACCTGGGCGAGTTGTTTCCCTTCCATAAAAAGGGCGCTGGGAAATTCTTAGAAGCCATGCCAGATGGAAAGTAGCTGAAGTGAGGAGGGCCAGGGAGGGTCCTGTCACATAGAGACAGCTCCAGGAGACAATTGTTTTAGCCCGATTCCTCTGATTCTTGTTTAACTGAGTCCTATCTTGTGTCTTTCCCACCTCCTCAAGAGAGTCATAGAATTCCCAAGCTGGAGATCTAGACCGGTGGTTCTTAGCCCTGACTGCCCATTAGCATCTCTTTAGGGGCTTAAAAAAAAACAACCCAAAACTAAACCTGGGTCCTACGGTCCTATTCCAATTCAGCTGTTCTTGGGTAAGGCCTGGGATTTAGCATTTTCTTAACCTGTAGGCATAATTGTAACATGAAGCTTGAGGTGAGAAGCACGACTGAGTCCAAGTTCAAGGATGGAAAGCAGTTGTCAGTGGAGGAGCCAGCCTTGTGTACTGGTGAGCTCGGCGTGGAGGGGCCCGCAGGAAGGAGCGCTGTACCATCTACTGCTGTCTGCCATGTGTCCAGGAGCAGGACATGGTGGCACATGCGCTGTCTATTCCTTTCATATTGCAGATGAAGATGTAGGGACAGAGAGGAAAGGAAGGAAGATGTTCATCCAGAGCTGTTTAGTGAACCTGAGGTCAGATCCAAGTTTCCCGGATTCTGGTAATCTCTGCTTTCAACAAACTCTATGACACATGTCCACTCAGGGGCCACATTCCTTATGCCAGTCCTTCATGCTCTGCTGTGGTCCAGACCCAGAGGACTAGTTAGTTCTCTGTCCCTGTTGATCACAGCAGACCTCAGTTTATAAGTAGTTCTTGTGGCTCTTCTGACACTTGTATGTTAGAAAACCAGGTGGACAATTAGTCGGATATGTGGAATGCTAAGACCAGAGGATGCTGGGAACTATCCGTCGGGTAGACATGTTGTTACATCTAATACCTAGCTGAGACGTTGCTTTGTCAAAGGAGGTGAGTGTCATGTTGCCGAGATGAAGACACTGTAAGAGCAGATCATGAGCCCTGACCCGTGTAGCTCAGTTGGTTGGGCATTGTTCCACAAAGCAAAAGGTTGCAGGTTCGATTCCCAGTCAGGGCACATGGCTTGGTTATGGGTTTGGTCTTCAGTTGGGGCGCGTACAAGAGGCAACTGATTGATGTTTCTCACTCACACTGATGTTTCTCTCCCTTGCTATCTCCCTCCCTTCCCATCTCTCTAAAAATAAATAAATAAAATCTTAAAAAAAAAAAGAAGCTGGAGGCTCTATGTGCACCTGTCTTGTACATGGCTTTATCTCCAGCCCCACACATGATGCTAGGTACGTAGAAGGGACTCAGCAGATGTCTGTTGAGTAAATGAATGGCCATAAGTATAGGAAGTGGAACCTGGCTTCAAAAGCGAAGGCTGGGAGGAAATGTGAAAAGATAAAGCTGCGCAGGGGTGAGACTAAGAGGGACTGGTTCCCTGACTGATGCTTGACCCTGCCACTTCCCTGAATGTTCCAGAAAGGTGGGGAACGGACTGACCGCTCTTGTTGTCTAGGACATCTCCACAGGGCTGCGTGATGACTTTTGTGGGCCTTAGGTACTCTTGCCTTCATTGGCCCCTTCTACCATATGTTTTCATGGGCTTTAAAAATTTCCTTCTTTTCCCTGATGTGAGGAAACAATTAAAACTTTATTTGACCCTGAAAATTCTTTTAAAGTTGATTTTAGAACCCTAGGCATTGTATCTATGGTACCTGATGGATGATTCAGTCCTGATGCCCAGTACATAGCACAGTGCTAGATACATGAAAATCTGAAGGGTGGACCGGTGGATGGATGGGTGAATGAATGGCCGAATAAACAAGCGAATCTGTAAAATTAATGTTTAGGTCGTGTCTAAGTGAGACAAGTCTATGCAGCTTCACCCGAGAACATTGTTTTCGTGACTGCAACACCCACCAAAGGGGCTGGCACCGAATACGTTTTAGTGTGTGAGCAAATAAATGCCAGTGGAATGAGAAGGTGGTATTGTTCTAGGAATTCTCAAAGTTTGTACTGTGGCCCTAATGTGTCCTTAGATGTAGGGATGTAGAAAAGTAGACATGTTTACCTACTACCTGCCTACCCACCACCCACCCATCCAGCGTTCACTCATCCATGCACCCGCCCGTCTTCCAGCTGGCCGGGCAATGCGTGTTTGGTGAGATGGCTTCCGCATGCCGGGCATGCTATACCGTTATGTTCTAGGGATACACTAGTAAAAAAACCAAACATGGTATATGTATAATTATAAAAATGTGTTAAGTGCTAGGAAATAAATAACGTATCGTTGCTGGAGTGCCCGTTATCTTACAGAGGTGGTGAGAGGAGGCGGATACCCGACCCACACTGGGGAGGGTCATTAGGGAAGAATTCCCTGGGACTGGACAGAAGAGGAGGAGGCAGAGAGTGAAAGAGAGACTGAATTCCTGGCATGGGGAGCGGCAGGTGCAAAGGCGAGGGGCAGAGGGAGCTTGGCACACTGGTGCAGCACAGGGCAGGTAGCTGTGGCTGGCGTGCAGGGGAGGGCTGAGGAGAACTGTTTGCTACTGGAGGATGGAGGAGGATGGAGGCAGATTATGCAGGGCCTTCTGGGCCATGGGAAGACATTTGGAATTTACTTTGAAAGAAAGTGGAGTCTAATCAAGGAACTAGATTATGTTTAAATCTATTCCTGAGAGAATTCAGAAAAAAACCTTTTAAATATAGAAAACATTCAACACAATTATTATAGTCTTTGTTAAGACCATTATCTGATTCTTGCATAAACTATAAAGCCAGTTTCCTTGAGCATCCATTTAGAAACTCATTATTGCTTAATTAAATACTCATTGTATTAATTCTATTCAATGTTTTAACCCTATTATGTAATTTAAGAATGGAAAATTAAGTAGATTAAAATGAAATAGTACCATTTTATATTTCTATAGCAATGCTCACTTTGTGATTTAAAAACAATAGACAGACATTAATTTACCACACCAGAGAAGGAGGAAATATTTATTGTAACATTACTTTCTTTAATTAGGAAAAATAGATAAAATTACTTTCCTGTTAAACTGTGTGGCAAATCAAATAACAGATGCAAAGTGCCTTTTTACATAACCAGTGTGGGCAATTGGCTTGGGAGGTACTCAGGCTCATGAGCTCTCTCCTCTAAATTCGGAACAGTTATTTCATTCTTCTTTCTTTGACAAGATGGGGTGAGTTTTGTAACGGATGTTTATGAAGAGCCTGCCTGGACTCGCCACAAAGGCCACTCATCGCCAGGGGCAAGAGAGGTTTGCATTTTATTATATACCAGGAATGAATGGTCTTTCGCAAAGAGCAGAGAGTTTGTCTTTAGGTTAAGTTAGCCTGGAAGATAAAAATAATGACTAGCAGGCTTGAAAGCTGCATGTGGGGAAGAAGTGACAGTAAATGACTTTATTGGACTGGACACACGCAAGCTGGAATGCTTGATGGGTGGAGCCTAGGTTCACCAGCTGCGGACCCTGAGGTTTCGCTGGGAACTGACGTTGAAACTTGAAAACTGGGAAGCAGTCGTCCGGACCCCGGCTTTGGAATATTAAAAGCTAAATAAGTTCCCAGGAAGTTTTGTAAACCAGTTTCTATTTGTGAGGATAAAAGGGCGAGGGAGAGATCATCAGAAATTTAACTTGCAAACACTTTTACGAACTAATATTTACGTAAAGGATACAGATTTGGGGGGGAAATCTAATCTCCGGCTGATAGCCTGGTGGATAGAAACTGTGATTGATATAAATAAGATAATACTTTCAAGGACCTTGACATACTGACAGGCATAGGTCAAGAAATACATATTTGTTAGTGACGATGATAATGATGACAACGGGTTTCATTCTGTATGACATGAAATTCTTAGAAATAAATCGGAGGACGTGGTGTAAGCACCTCTGATTCTTTCTGTTCTCATTAGTCTGCCTTGTACTATAGTTGCCTAAGTAGTGTATCGTATTTCTCCGGGTCAGTGTGGAAGAAGCTCTTTCCTCTTTGGCTATGTGTACCTGGCCCTCCCATATTTGCTTACTCCTCTCTTGCTCTAACAACAGGCCCTTCATTGCCAAGGTGCATCACGTTAATATAGCACTCATGTTTAGAGGGGTGGAGAGCTGGTTTCCTTCGATCTCTGATTAGAACTCACCCTAGGACAGCAAGGTGCAAGAATGTAGTTTAATAATTATTCATCAACTGTCTGCTGTGTGCTGTGGCGTCGGCCGGGTGCGGTGAAGGCACAGCAGTACGCGAGAGGAACACTGCACTCCCCTCAGTGGCCTATGGCCTTGTAGGCTGACACATTCCCTCCCAGCCACCCCACCTCTTCGTAGGTTTTGATTACCTGTGACATATCCAGGCAGTTTGTTTCCTATCATTTCTCCACTGTCACACATCCAAGGCTGCACCTGTGGCCAATTAGGGAGGCTTTTATATTTAGACGTAATTTAGCTTCCAGCTAATGGCCATTTCAATAAGTGGTGCCAGACTGACTGAATATTCATGTGGAGAAAACAATGAATCGTTAGCCCTACCTCATACCATACACGACATGTGAAAGGTAAAATGATAAAACTTTTAGAAGAAGATGTAGGAGGACATTTTTATTCAGCTTACACAATGTTTATGTTCTCTTTATATATAATGTTACGTATAATATAATATGAAATATTTAAAAATATAAAATGAGGTGACTACCAGAGGGAAAGGGGGTTGGGGGGAGGTAGAAGAGGGTACAGGGAGGATAAATGGTGACAGAAAGAGACTTGATTCTGGACGGTGAACACACAATACAATATAAAGATGATGTATTATAGATTTGTACATTTGAAATCTATAAAATTTTATTATCCAATGTCCAATACCACCCCAATAAAGTCAATAAAAATAAAATACAAAATAACGTAAAGGTATGAAAATGTAACTGTATGTGTCAAGTGCACATAACATATATATTTAAATTAAATTTTAATAAATGTACAGAATTCTAAATAAAGTTCAGCTCATACCTTAAAGAAACCATTTTGTCTAAGAAATGATTAGCAATTGAGACCCGTAAGGCACTCTGAAGTTGCTTGGCTGAGAACTACAGTCTTCCCTCGAGCCCGACCTCAAGATGCCCAGAACCTACTGAGTCCTTCCCCATCCATATCGCAGTGGGAAACCCATAGCTGGACCCCAAGGTGAATGTAGGACAAAGCTGGGAGGAGAACATTCAGGAGCCTGCCAGGTCATCATGGTCCCAACCATTGGTGAACATCTTTGACTTTTTCACCATCTATTTACAATTTCCCAAGTGCTTTATTCTCATTGAAGGTAAGGAGAGGTACCAAAGCTTTGCTTTTCAACACTCATGGGAGACAGTTCATACAGTGAAGACGTAAGTCAGATGCTAGAGCTAGAGCTTCCCCAACCATGGGCATTCCTACCCTTCCAAGCAGAGACAGCCTGGGGTGTGCCCTGTCCAGCCCTGAGCTCAGAGGTTCCCCCAAACACCCAACACCAGATCTTTCATAAAGTGAGAGCATTATAAGTAGATATTAAATTTTAGGATCATTTTATCTAGAGAATAAAAACCCATGAGGGGAAGATGATAGTGTACATGCATATGCGAGGCTCACGATGAGAATATATTGTCACTGAGAAAAAGAAAAGCAAACTAAATTGTAGATCCAGTGGCAGAGATGATAGAATTTCTAGGTGATAAGTACAGTTCAGTGTGCCTGCATAATCTATGAAACATTTGGAAGGAACTATGCCCTCCCCAAGCTGCTCCCGAATAGAGTGTTACTAGGGGTTGTTTTGTATCACGTGATCCTAACTTCCTTGGTCAGAGTTCATTGGACCCAGGTGACCAATTCACTGGCTGCTTCAACAACAACCAGATGATTTCTCTAAGCATTTGAGCTCAGGGATATAGAGGCTATAATCAGAGAGTAAAGGGTTCTTAAACACAACGTTTCGGAGTAGTTGGACATGGGGTGGCCATTTTTTTGCCATTTGGACACTGATGAATTATCAGATAAATACAGAGGGCATAGAAGCAAAAGAGTGGAGACACTGAAAGAAAAACTGAAGAGAGACCTTGAGGTACTCAGAGACAAAGGAGAGATTAGGAAGTGTCCCTGATCTCTTCTCCCAGTCCCACACCATGAGGCTCCCCGTGCTTCTTGTCTGTAGGGTGCTCTGTGCCTGCCAATGACCTCGTCTTCACTCCAACCATCTGCAGTGGGCTTCTACTCCTTGGAACTAATGGAGTCCTGGGGAAAACAAATCAGACGGATGCCTGCCATTCTCAGCAAGTATATGCGGTCCTTCTCACGGCGATTTGGGTTCTATCGGTGTTTCCTCAAATATATTTTTATTTTTCTCTTTTACACCTTGCTATGGAAAATCTCAAACACTTAAATAGGCAGACAGAATAACGAACCCCAATGCCCACCAGCGGGCCTCAGAGATCTGCAGCCTCTGTCCCCGCTGTGTTCATCTGCACACCCATGCCTTCCCATCTCAGTATTACTTGGAGCAAATCCCAGACATATCATCGCATCTGTGAACACTTCTGTGTGTATTTCTAAAAGATAAAGACTCTTTTTAGGAAAACATAATTAAAGTTTCTTCTTGATCCAACTAATATTAATTTCTTCTACTGTCAATCGTATTTTTCTTTTGTGCCAGATGCTTTGGTAAAAGTATTTGCATGTTGTCTCTATTATGGAAAGAGAGAGTACCTACCAGCCGTGGTAAAGGACAGTTACAAAGGGGCCTATTAGACTTCTCCAGTTAACGAACTTCCCAGTTGAATGTTTTAAGCTAAACGGGTGAGGAGACACAAAGCAAAACGTGGAGATAGTTCAACAATAATAAGGGATAGCAGTTCAACTGCGAGGAAACCTGCTTGTGAGTGAAAGCACTCTCCAAGATTCGCTGGCATTCAGGCAATGTGGTTCTTAATCCAGGAGGGCCAAATGGAACATCACATAGTCCACGTGACCCACCCACCCGGGGGAGTCCCGGGCTAGAAGAAGAATTATGTTCCTGGAGGGCTGCCATCTGTGGTCCCACTCCAATAAGGAGAAAAACCAAGTATCTCCTAGCCTCCTGGCTCTACAGATACAGGGAGACGAGCCAACAGGAAAGAGAGGGAATCAGTATTTATCTACTGGTCTGGCAGGAATGGTCCCCCTTCCCTCTCAGTGCATACTCCTCTGTGGTGATTCATCTCCTATGAGGAGCTTTCACGTGTTGGCTGCAGACGCCTAGGAGAGCCGGGTACACGACTTTTGAGGAAGATGCTGGCCAACCGCTTGCTGTCTGGGGGCCCGCCAGTCTACTTTCTAATGACTGCCTTTTTCTTCTATGTGACCTTGCCTACTAAAGCTCCTTAAATCTGCCAAACACAGACACACACATTTGCAAAACTGAGAAAAGGAGTATTCGGGAAGATGAGACTCAAATAACAATGCATGTCTTTTTCTGTACAAAACAAAATGAAAACACATAGCCCACCAAAGACTGACAGGCATTTAAGGCAGCTGGGCAGTGGTGTTTAAACTACATCCCTGGGAACTCGGAGTGCTTGAGAGATGGTACAGAAGTCGTACCAATGCATCAAGTATTTTTCCTCTAAACAATAAAGTCTTAAACTGCTGGAGGAATCTGTAATTATATTTTATCTGTTTAGTATATTAGATTTCCTGCCTCAGATTTTGCTTGAAAACAAAAGTTTTGCTGCTAAAAAGAAGTTTGAAAATAACTGCCTTAGGGCCTGATGAAATAAATATTACATTAGATGGTGAGAGAAAAATAAAAACCGAGGGGCAAATATGCCTGCATTTTTTTCCTCTAAATGCCAGGCATGGACACTTTATTTTATCTTACATTAACATCTTTTCTTCAGTTGAGCTTCTCTCTTTAAAAAAATGAAAGAAGAGCCAAAACACATTTGTACAGCTGACGAGATAATTGGAAATAGTTTAATTTTGAGAAGCAAAGAGATTTTCTGTACAGATACGCATTCAACCACAAACATCCGATTTTGGATGAAGAATGACATTTTTTGGAACAATAGCATGGTCTGTTCTAAAGACTTTGGCATTTGGTTTATGCAATTCTGCAGATTTACAGGAGTGGAAAATTCAATGAAATGGGGCAAGTTCTGATCTACCTCTAACTCACGGGTAAATTCCTGGTAAATTCTGTAACTTCTCTGAAGCCCAGTTCACTTGTCTAAGTCAGATGTAGGGTATCAGGCTAGAGCAGAAGTTCTTAATGCTGACTACACATTAGAATCACTTGAAAATCTTCAAAAACTACTGATGATTTGGGATCCTATATCCAGAGATTTTTCTTGACTAGGGCTCAGGTATTTGCATTTCTAAAAAGTTCCCCAGATGATTCTAATGAACAGCCAGGGCTGAGAACAAATGCTCGAGATGACTACTGAGGTCTCTGCCTAGTGTTATAATCAAACATTAAAAAGATCTTTGTGATCCATACCAGCTTGTGTTGCATCCTAACAGGTGAACACCCAGTGTTCGGAGCGCCAAAGAATGCCACTGCTAGAGAACCTTGAGAATCCTTACAGTGCTGTGCCCAAGGAGTTCATGGGGGTTGCTAAGCAGGCCAATGTAATACATCTGCCAATGAAACCACAGGGTTATCTCCTGGGAGTCATCTTCACAACCTCAAAAGTAAATCCCATACCCATTAAACAGTCATCCATTTCTCTACCCCTCCCAGACCCTGACAACCGCAAATCTTCCATCTGTCTCTATGGATTTGCTATTCTAGATATTTCATGTAAATGGAATCATACGACCTGTAGTCTTTTGTATCTGGCTTCTTTCACTCAGCATAATGTTTTCAGGGTTCATCCATGCTGTAGTCTGTGTCAGTGCTATGTTCCTTTTATGGGTGAGTAATATTCCATTGCATGGACAGACCACACTTAATTTATCCATTCTTCTATGGATCAACAGCGGGTTATTTCTAGTTTAGCTATTGTGCAAATGCTGCAGTGAACATTCATATACAAGTTTTTGCATGGAATTAAGATTTTATTCTCCTGGGTAGATAGCTAGGAGCGGAATTGCTGGGTCATATGGTGATTCTATGTTTAAGGTGGTATGGATTTAAGTAACTTGTCAACATGTAGATTACAACCGTGCTGCACCTTTCAGGCATGTGAGGCTGGGTACCGTTTGCCGGCTTCCCAGAACCTATGGCTCCCTGGTTCCTACAGGAGGAAAGGCAATTATTTGAGAATGAGGCTTCCCTCTTTGGATGGCACTAGGGGTTTGGAGGGAGAACTATGAGAGGCTTATCTCTTCTGAAGCCTTTGACTAACCCGCTTCAAGCAGGCTCCTTTTCCCCAGTTTGGGTGGGGGTATTGTGCAGGCTAATGCTGAAACTAGACAGGTTCCCCGGAGCTCATGGAGAACAAGCTGTCCTCCTTCCTAACTAGAGAGAGTACATCTTTAATCTCCTGAGCTGTAGGGAAATTGACACACTTGGTTAGGCTCTTGATGCTAACAGCCCAGTACAAATAAGAACAAGAGAAGCCTTCTGCTTTCATTACAAGGGCTTTGTATATATTCATACATGGAATTGACTTACAGCTTCTAATTTATATTTAAATCCCAGTGTCTTAGTCAGAAGAAACTGCTCTAAAGCCATCCTGTGTGTCTGTGCCATTGATTTTCGTTTCAAATAGACCCCACTGGCGCAACTGTAATTCCCATAAGCACACCCACTTTTTTCTTTCCAGAGGTGGCTTAAGGAGTTCCTGAGAACATCTGAGTCCTACAGGGGGAAGTGGTGAATGAGACTCATTCCCTTGGAAATTAGACCTGATGAGGGTGGGGGGCGGTGGGGAGGAAAATTATTCTCTGCCCACCTGGACTCTGATCCCAGGGTGGACTGACATAAAGGAAGCCTGTGTGGGGAGAGAGGTGGCCCAATGGCACTCTTTGACACTGATAAAGACAAACCAGGGAAAGTTACTCATGTTCAACACCGCATTGAGCTCTATCACATATTGGCTGTGTGACCACGGGCCAGTCACTTAACCTCTCTGTTCTTGATTTCTTCATCTGCAAAATGAGAATAATTATAGCACCTGCCCTCTCAGGACTGTTACAATGACTAAGTGAGACTATAACTGCTTTGACGAGTGTCTGACACATAATAAGCAACACATGCTTATTGTTATAATGAACACAGACAAAATGGGCCAAGAAGTGAACTTTGTTGCAGTGCACATCATTAAAAGGAACAAGACCAAAGAAATAAACTTTGCTCTTTTGGGGGTCTTTTTGTTGTGGTAGGCCAGTCTTTTGCTAAATAATATTTCTGCCAGTATAAAAGTTACCTTGTCTAAACTACTTAGAGTTGGTATCACTTATAATCAGAAGTGTTCTCTCTAAGGTTTTTTCACCCTGATTGTATTTTTTAATCGAAGGGTGTCTCAACCTCAACACTATAGACATTTCGGGCTGGACAATGGCTTGTTGGGTAGGGGCTATGCTGTGCACTGTGAGATGTTGATAGCATCCCTGGCCTCTACCCAGTCGATGCCGGTAGCACCGCCCGAGATGTAACAAGCAAAGCTGTGTCCAGACACTGTCAGATGTCCCAGTGGTGTGTGTGTGCGTGCACACAGTCCTCCCTGGGTGACGATCACTAATCTGGCTAAACCAGGTCAGGAGCTCCCTACACGCATCTGCCTGTAAACAGCAGCCCACAAGCTCCCGCAGGGTAAGATTTACCAGCAAGTTGGTCCTAGGCTCAAGTCTCATAGGAAAACACTGAAATAGCATAACAACATTTTCCGGAGTAATTGAATCAGACATTGCCAGAAAACCTTCAAGGGTAAAACGAAAGACTGTAATTATTATGAAAATTATTGTGATGTAGTTTTCATTACTCTCCAATTTTTGAATTAGCAACTGATAATCCCTTTTATGAAAGCAGAAAGGTAGTTCTCCTTGTTTTCCATTCTTCCTGACATTTGCCTGACTCCCGCTTTTCAATAAACACATTGCATGCCTGTGTATGCTCAGTGGACTCTGGTGCAACAAACAGACCCATGGGCTAGCTCTGCAACCCCTCCCAGGAGGAGGGGCTCGAAAGGGGGGCAGCCCTGCACCTGTGGGGCTCTCTCAATGGGCTTCAGAAAATTAGAACAAGGTATTTTCCATTTGGTCCAGTTAGGACTGTGTTCAGACTCAAGCCTTTGCCACAATGAAGATTTATTGTCTGTGGTCCATTTTCCACTCCCAGTTCTCTAAACTCTTGCTGCTGGAAGTGTGGTCCCTGGGTTTCAGCTATTAGGAATCAGAAATGCATAACCTGGGGCTGCACTCATGAGGTCATGGGTGATTCAGTGTTACATCAAAAGTTAAGAAGAATGCTTCTGACTCCTTTTGCCTCTTCTCAGTGCTGACCTTTCTGTCCAATCCTCAGGGTCAGAGAGGCAGGCATGCAGGTCTCTCTGGCATTCGGCACAGCCAAGGCCAACTGGCTACCCCTCTCCTGGTCCTGTCTGTCCTCTGGCTAGAGGGGTGGACTCCCTCTGCGCCATGTGAGCTCCACGTGAACTCCACCCTTTGGGTCCCATCCCCTCCGTACTCTACTCAGGTCCTGCTCCCCACCCACCTGCCAACTGCTGCCTCGTCTTAAGTCTATAAGCACATTGAAGAGTCTCCAATTAAAAAACAAAACACACACAACAAAGAAAAGGGCAACCCTCAACTCTACTGCTCTCTCATCCGCTTCACCAGAGGGGCCTGTATTTCCTCACCTCCCACTGTGTAATTAAGGTCTTAGATATATTGAAAGTGGCGATCCAGGCTAGGGGAGCACAAAAATAAGCATTATGAATTGACTTGCAATCAAGGAACAATATAATTGGTCATTGTCGAGGGGTAATTACAGGAGAAAACATGCTGCTCAAGAATCTTTATCCAGTCGGCTGAACAGGTGCCAGCAGGCTTTTTATGAAACCCACCACGTGTGACAGGCAAGACCGCCCAAGGCTGCCATAACCGGGCTGCCCCGCTCTCCAGAGGGAGGACGTCAAGGGAGGGGGTGAGGAGGGTATAATTTGAAGATGAAAAACAGGTGTTCTCACAGAGTTAAGGAATTTTAAGGAAATAAGTGAGGCCTTTCAGCTTGATTTTTCCCTCCCTAGTGACAGGGTGGGGCCGTGGGAATTGCCAGGTAGCCTTGGGGAATGTGTGGGAGTCAGAGAGAAGCTGAGGGGAGGGAGGAGAGAGGAGATACACACAGAAATAAATAGGTAGAGAGAGAGAGGAAGAGAGACTAGTGGGGAAGGCGGTGGAGGGCGTTGCAGAAGGAGGCAGGGAGAGGTACAGATCCACTTATGAAAAGTTAGAGACCGAGAAAGAGAGACAGATCGGAGAGACAAAGAGGAGAAATAAATAAGATAGAAAATACACACATACAGAGGGTAGGAGTGTGGGGAGAGAGAGAGCGAGAGAGTAAGATGTGGGGGGCGGTGGTCTAAGGTTTGATTTAGCTTTTTCTTAAATAAGAACACCTGGGCACATCAAGCGAGGTGTTCCAGCGCCTTCAGCGTTCTCAGGGGCCTGTGCCAGTGGAAGCTGAGCAGGGAGATTTCCACGTCAACAGAAGCCCTGTGGTTGCAGCCTCCAGGGTAACTGTGTTGAGCAAGTGCAGATGGAGAAATTGAGGATTCAGTGCACAAGCCCTGGACCCCTGGGAGGAGGGGCCTAGTGACCATGGCCAGGCCAGATACTAGCAGGTCCTGGGCCCTAGGCATTGCCTCTACATTAACTACCAAGAAACCCAATCTTTTCGTGTCAGCTTCTGAAATCAGTTTATTAGGCAAAATTAGATAGGATCAAAATGACCTTTGAAAGTCTCCAAAAGAGCCCATATGGAAGGAAGGTTCTTCCGGGCCTGGGAGGGCTGTCCTGCTCTGGGGACCACCTTGTCTGAGAAATCCCTGTGTGACTCCTAGAACATACAGCCAGGCTTGTATAAGCTAAATGTTGGCATGATGAGTGTCTGTGCTTCATTAACCCCATATAGGTCTTTTCTAGGTGTGGGTTTGTTTTCTCTTAGCTCAAGCTTTACAAAATCCTGAATCCCAAACATTCTTTGATGGAATATTTAAGGAGAGGTTGTGAATCCAGGAACCAACCAAAATCTGTGGTCACTGGCCTCCAGTTCCCTTATGTGAAGTTTGCATTTATATGCATGTCAGAGGGCCTGCTCTCAGCACGGGGATTGTAAGTGGGACCATGACAGGGCTGGTGGCTGTGAACTGGGCTGGCCAAGCAGATGCCTGAGCCGAATCTCTTCCTATTTGGCTGTAGGTCTCCCATAAACACGCAACTGGAACAGAACCTTGATAATGCCACCACTCTGGACAACACGTATTCTTCACATGGCACAGATGTTATGATTACTGAGGATAAAAAGATGGGCTGCTCCCTGGGGATGCACATCCCAGACCCTGACCATGGAAACGCCCATTGTTTAGTCTTCTCTGTGAATAACAGCAACTTCTGAGTGCAAACAGAGTCCCTTGACCAATAGGTTGCAAGGAAGCGCATAAGTACCTTGATGCAACGCACACACTCACACATGTGTGCATATATACACATGCACGTGCACACTCGCACCTTTTGCAGAAGAGAGTGCTTTCAAAGTGCGTCAACATCTAGCACCATTGCTATGGTAACAGTAATGAAAGAGGGAGAAATCTTCACAATCGAAAAGGTAAGCTTCCTTCTGCCTTGTGTGCAGCCTCACCCATTCCACAGTCAGGGTGTGGGTGGGAGGTTAGTACAGGTTAAGCCCCAAGGAAGAGAAGAAGCCTGAAGCCACAGCAGTGTGGTATTGACCTCCCAGGAATAAAATGACATCCAGAGCCACGAGTTCCAGGGATCATCGGTAGGTAAACGGGATAGATTGGTGGACGCTGCCTGCTCCTGATACAGCGGCTGGGAAAGAAGTCCCTAGAATGGGGCTCATGGCCCCACAGTTGCTGGAACAGGCTTCAGGATGGGGGTTTGAGCAAACTCAAATGACACGCCTTTGTTCTGAAGAAAGCCATGCTCTGCCATCTAAAAGTAGCAAAATGATTATTATTGGAATGGTAATAATAAAAGCTAACATCTGCACACTTCCTCAATGTCATGTACTGGACTGTTTGCTTACCCAGTGAGTTGGGTGATTCTATTATGAGTTCCAACTTATAGATGAGGAAACTGAGGCATAGAGAAGTCTGGTCACTTGCCTTGGGTGGCAGTTAAGAAGCAGAGAGACAGGATTCACACCCAGGTTTGACTGTCTAGAGCAGCGATATTTAACATTGTTCATCTCATGGCACACATAGACTAATTACTAAAATTCTGTGGCATACCCAAAAATATGCTTTTTGCTGATCTGACCCAAAAAATAGGTATAATTTTGATTCATTCAACCAGATGGCTATTATCGTGTTGGCTATGTCATTTTTTTTTTAATTTGACAATTTCAGGGAAAGGAGGTGAGTGCCCCTGACGAAATAAATAGGCAGGGATCGCATGTTTTAACAATTCTTGCGGCACATCGGTTGTGCGTGTGCTGCCCTCTGTTGGTGGCTTGCACAGCTGATCCCATGTTTCCAGGGGTATCAGGGGAGGGTATCATACCCTCGCCCTTCACTGCTCCGATCTGCGCAGCACCAAGCCTTTTCCCACTGGGGAGCAAGTCAACAACAGGCATTCCCAGGTCATGTGGCTGTGGTTTAGGAACAGGAAAGGATATGCCATCAATTTTCTAAGTAATTGCCAAAAGATTTTTAGTTCCATTTTTGCCTCCCTTTTCCTTGTGCATGATGGGGGAGGGTCCTTTTGACTTCTTTATTTATTATCCCCATTGTCCAAGCACAGCAACCCGTGCTGAATTTACAGGAAAGGAAGCCGTCTCCTGTCCCGGCTGCCCCTTCCCGTACACCCCACGCTTCCGCTGCGGCACCGCTGGTAGGCCACCTGCCGGGCTAGCAAGTTCTATTCATCTGCCTGTCTGGTGGTCAGCAGAGGTGCCCCAGTGAGTGGGCGGGGGCAAGAGGAGGTGACTGTCCATTACCTACAAGGTGACTTCTCTGCAGAGGTTTTTGGGATGCCACACCTAAGGGGGCGGTGCTTGGGTGCAGTGGCCCTTTTGATACAGGGATGGTTAGAGGATTTGGGAGTAGCTGAGGGGTAGGTGAGGTGTAGAAGGAAGCTCAGGGATTGGATTAGTCCCAAGAGTGAGAGCTTGTGGGTTGGGGTCCAAACAGACAAGAGCTTAGAGGATCTAGCCCCTTGCCCATGACCATTAGCCCCTGGGTCCCAGGTGAGCAGCAAGGCCGGCAGCACCCTTTATGCCGGCAGCACCCTTTATGCCTGCTCCTGCCAGCCCACCACAGCTTGGCCTTCGGCAGCTTCTCTCAGGGGCTTCTGCTGCAGGTTCAGGCCCACACCCACGGAGCACAGAGCACAGTGACCCTCACAAATGGTGTGGCCCTTGGGATCCCACTGCCCTGGGCCCCCACTATAAATATGAGCCCTTTCCCAGGTCTAGAATTCTACCTCTGCTCTGTGCCTGAGTGCCAGGGGCTTCCCTGCACATGAACCTTCACCTCTGTGTCCCCACTGGCACCCATTTCCAGTAATTCTAAGTAAACCAAGAAGTCAGGCAGGCTTTCCTCCATTGTCAGCTTGGAGTCCATGCAAGTCCAGATGCCAGTGTAGCTTAAGGGATGAAAAGGATAAAGATAATCTAAAAGTACTTTTGATCATATTAGAAAAGGGCTCTATATTGCAATTTAAGGTGCTCATACTTTTTGGACCGGGCATCTCAACTTGTGAGAGTTCATCCTACAAAAACCTTCATACCTATGCATGAAAATACACATTCAAGCATTATTATTGCTGTGATGTTTATAAAATGAGAAACCAGGAACCACCAACGTGTCCATCGATAGGGAATTGGTCAAACTGTGGAATGCCTATGAAACAGGACGTGCTACAGAGCCATTAAAATGAATGAAGTAGTTAATTGTTTGGCATTATTGACCAGGAGGGAAATCTGTTTTGTGGGATGATGCAAACACCTAGGGTTCGCTTAGTAGAAATAAAATGTGCTAAGTTAATGAAATTGGGAGGAAGTGGGCCATTCAAGGGGGCACATTTGAAGGCAGAGCTGCGATAAAGAGGGGATTCCAGAACCTTTAAGCTCCTGGACAATGACACCGATGGGATTCACCCAGCTGCTGCGTGTGCTTCTGGGGGCGAGTGGGCACCAGTGCAGGGCTATTTGGCAGGCTCTGCCCCTAGTTGTCTTGGTCAAAGCCCCCTCCTCAAGTTCAAGGTATGAAAGTGACACAAGCCATCTGAAAGTTCAGCAAACGGTCTAGGGGTGAGATAACATCTTTCTGCAGGGCTCCCACCTAGAGAAGGGGTGGGTGGAGTTTGTGAGGGGCAGGTGCCTGGGAGGTGGACAAAGGGTAGGATCATGAGGGGCTCAATTTGAATCATATATAAAGGCTGTGTTAATTCTGGGAGGCTGCCGACATGCTCAAAATCACCACTCATCTAAGTAAACCAAGAAGTCGTGATACCCCAGGTCTCATTCATTCCAGCTGGAAGGAACCTTAGACTTGGAGATGGAGGAACCCATTCTCCTGGCAGCTTCTGTGACTTGTCTTGAATTACTAAACATTGTGGAGGGTTTCTTTGGCCTTTGCTTCCACTGAGAAAGTCCAAGATCACCCAAAGCAGGTCGCAAAAACAAAAATAAAAATAACAGCAACAACAGCCTATATTTACCGAGTGATTATTATGTGGCAGGCATTGGGCAAAACTCCCTACATGCATTATGGACTTTAATCCTCACCACAGCCTGAGGAAATAAGGAGTATTACTTCTCACACTTTACAGATCAGGACAGAGATATAAATCCTGACAAAACTGCAACACGGTATGCATAACATAATCTCATCTTTGTAAATAAAAAGTAGGAACTTCTTAGACGCAAAGGGAAAAGACACCTGGAGAAGTTTAACCAAAATGTTACCAGTGGTCATCTCTTGGGTAAGTGGAGAGAGCTGGCAACTTACCTGGCATTTTAATGTTTTGCTTTTACAATGGCAATGAATTATGTTTTGATACAAAAATCATTTTGGAGGGAATAAAATGCTCTTGAGTTCTAAGTACATTTAAAATTAAGTTGTTTTTTAACATGCTTCAGTAAGAGAAGAATAAAATGGAAGGAATCACTCTACTTGGTGTTAAGCCTTGCTATGTAGCTACAGGAATGAAGACAGTGTGCAACGGATGGAGGGAGAGACATAAAGGTCCATGGCACAGAATAGAAAACTAGACAAAGACCCACACAAATACGCCCAAATGATCCCCAAGAGCAAGTCAATGAAAGATTGACAGGCTTTTTAAAAAACTGTGCCGGCTCAATCACACATCAGGCTGAACCTCATGTCTTAACACAAAAATTAGCTCCTAATGGGTCATGGATTTAAATGTAAAACCAAAAATTATAAAGCTTTTAGAAGAAACATAGGAGAAAATCTTCAGGACCTAGTGTTAGACAAACAATTCTTAGAGCTGACATCAAAAGCCAAATCTGTATTAAAAAAAGAATGATAAAGTAGACTTTATCAAAAGTAAACACATTTGACTTCTGGCCAAGATGGAGGTGTAGGTAGATATGCTTTGCCTCCTCACACAACCAAAAGAAGGACAATAACAAATTTGAAAACAAAAAAACAACCAGGACTGCCAGAAAATTGGACTCTATGGAAGTCCAATAACCAAGGAGTTAGAGAAGGAACATTCATCCAGACTGATAGCAGGGGTGGAGATGGGCAGCCGGGGTGGAAAGGATGTGCAGCAAGGCGGTACCTGGAGGACCAAGCAAGGTGGCAGCTGGTGGACTGGGTGGTCCCACATTTGTGTTTGGGTAAACTGGGAGGAGCAACTGGGAAGTGAGACAGGTTGCTCAACCCAAGGTTCCAGCACAGGAAATGAAAACCTCAAAACCCATGACTGTAAAAACCTGTGGGGGTTGAGGTGTGGGAGAAACTCCCAGCCTCACAGGAGAGCTCATTTGAGAGACCCACAGAGTCCTAGAATGTACACAAACCCACCCACTCAGGAATCAGTACTAGAAGGGCCCAATTTGCTCGTGCATAGCAGGGGAAGTGACTGAAAGCCAGCCGAGAGCCAAGCAAGTTACATTATTCCCTCTCTGACCCCTCCCCCACATACAGGGTCACAATGAAGCAATGTGAGTTGCCCCGCCCTGGTGAATACCTAAGGCTCCACCCCTTACAATGTAACAGGGGTGCCAACACAAAGAAATATGGCCCAAATGAAAGAACAGGTCAAAACTCCAAAAACAGAACCAAGTGATGAAGAGATAGCCAACCTATCAGATGCACAGTTCAAAACACTGGTAATCAGGGTGCTCACAGAAATGGTTGAGTATGCTCACAAAATAGAGGAAAATGTGAAAGGCATGCAAAGTGAAATAAAGGAAAATATACAGGGAACCAACAGTGAAGGGAAGGAAACTGGGATTCACATCAACAATTTGGAGCAGAAGGAAGAAATAAACATTTGACCAGAACAGAATGAAGAAACAAGAATTCAAAAAAATGAGGAGAGGCTGAGGAACCTCTGGAACAACTTTAAACGTTCCAACATCCAAATCATAGGGGTGCCAGAAGGAGAAGAGGAAGAGCAAGAAATTGAAAACTTACTTGAAAAAATAATGAAGGAGAACTTCTCCAATCTGGCAAAGGAAATAGACTTCCAGGAAGCACAGGGAGTCCCAATCAAGTTGGACCCAAAGAGGACCACACCAAGACACATCATACTTAAAATGCCAAGGGTTAAAGATAAAGAGGGAATCTTACAAGCAGCAAGAGAAAAGCAGAGAGTTACCTACAAAGGAGTTCCCATAAGACTGTCAGCTGATTTCTCAAAAGAAATCTTGCGGGCAAGAAGGGACTGGCAAGAAGTATTCAAAGTGGTGAAAAGCAAGGACCTACATCCAAGATTACTCTGTCCAGCAAAGCTCTCATTTAGAATGAAAGGGCAAATAAGGTGCTTCCCAGATAAGGTCAAGTTAAAGGAGTTCATCATCACCACACACTTATTACATGAAATGTTAAAGGTACTTATCTAAGAAAAAGAAGATAAAAACTATGAACAGTAAAATGACGACAAAATCACAACTATCAACAATTGCACCTAAAAACAAAAACAAAACCAGAAACAAATTAAGCAAACAACTAGAACAGGAACAGAATCACAGAAATGGAGATCACATGGAGGGTTATCAGAGAGAAGGGGGAAGGAGGAGAATGAGAGGAAAGGTACAGGAAATAAGAAGTATAAATGGGAGGTACAAAATAAGGAGAGGTTAAGAATAGTATAGGAAAGGGAGAAGCCGATGAACTTATATGTACAACCCATGGACATGAACTAAGCAGGTGGGGAATGCTGGTAGGAGGGGGAGTGTAGGGCAGAGGGGGATACAGGGGAGAGAAAAATGGGACAATTGTAATAGCATAATCAATAAAATGTACTTAAAAAAATAAACACATTTGCTCAGTGAAAGACACTATTAAAAGGATAAAATAATAAGCCCCAGATTGAGAAAAATATATGCAAACCATGCCTCTGATGAAGACCTTGTATATATAAACTATGTAAACAACTTTCAAAACTCAACATAAAAATATGCTCCAACTGAAAATATTTTTCAATATCCCCGACTAACATACATAATGGGACAATTCTGGGGCTCTTAGACAATAAAATCAACCCTGGTGCAGCCTTTATTCACCCAAGAGTGATGGGATATCTCTTAATCAGACTCAGTAATGCGGGTTCTAAGGTGACAAAGTGTCACCATCTATGGCTCTCCTTGAGGATAATTTCTAATTTGTTCATGACAAACCAGCTGTAACCTGGGCATTTTACATAACCTTGCTAACTCCTGGCTTCCTAATCTGTGAACTGGAGAGACTAATAGAACCTATCTCATAAAGAGAGAATGAGAATTAAATGCAATAATACACAGAGAGCACTGTGCCCATTATCCTGCACAGAGATACCAGCCATTGTCATCAGCATCCGCATGTCACAGGTGAGGAAACTTAGGCCAAAAGAATGAACGAACTTGATTTCAAGAGCTGATGAATGATGCAGGTGGGACTAAAGTTAAAAGTCACCTGATACCCAAACCATCTCCACACATCACCCACCCTGCCTTGCGAATAAAGGAACTCAGAAAGGAAACTAGGGTTTTGAAGTAATAAAAACAGTCCATCTAGTCAAACCAACAGTGTGAACAGAGAGACAACCGGGAACCAGACAAATTAAGCCCTTCTCCCGCTTGTCTCCTCCTCAGATTCTATCCTCTGAGACTCCATGGGTAAAAATAATTGGGTTTGCTATTTTTAAAAACCCTGTACTCTCAAACCATCCCATTCCTGTCAGTGGCATTTGCTTCCTTGACGGAATTTCAAAGTCCCAAAGCAGCCTTGTATGGACAGCTTACGTTATTACTTTGCCCAGCTGGTGAATGATACTTTTAAATCTTTTTGGGGGGTCTGGGATCCATGACCTTGACACATGGTTTGGTCAACCGGAGATGAAGGAATTGCCTAGGGCCCCGTATCACTCAGCAGCCTACAAAGCGGCTACACGGTTGCTTTAATCAGGGGGCTATTGACAAGTACACAAGTGGAACTCTGCCAGGAGCTGTTACGGGGCACGAGGGCTGGCTCCCCTCAACAGTATTTTATTGTGCGAATGCAGACAAATGGCACTCCAATGGCTCCTGAGGAGCCATCTCACCGCCTATCCTGACGTGCCTTTCCTCTTTGCCTCCCTCCCAAAGTATTACTGCTCTTTGGGGAACTTGCCCTGTTGACACTGTCCACGTGAAGCTACATCTCTGCTAAATGAAAGAACTCCATCATTTTTATGCCAGACTTCCAGACAGCAGGAGAACCTACCTTCCCCTACCAAAATGTCACATGGGGCGAGATAAGCCATGTTTGAAATTACAGGATGGTCATAGAGCTCCAGCAAATGAAGTTAACATGACGTCTTTCTCCAGGCAACAGGGCCGGGGAAGGAAAAAAGAAAACCCACAGAATCTTATTAAAGCCCTAAACCCAACATGCATTTATAGATGCAAAACAGATTTCCATGTCAACCGAGAAACTCAGGCAAGTTTTACTGCTCAGTTATGGCACAATCTCATAGAATTCTTCAAGGTGCAGTGTTCTGTCAGATAACCTGAGGACTTCATTCTGTATCCTTCCATCTTACACTCATTAATTGCATTTTCTGGGTATAAAACACCTTCCTTATGTTTTCCTTGAACCATGCCCGCAAATGGCCAGGACTGAGGGAGGGGGCCGCTCTGTAATTCCAGCCCAGCTGTTACGGAGCTGGGATGTGTCTCCAGGAGGCTATTATCATCACCGTGGGTCCTTTATTGAGTCACACGCTATGCGCTCCATTGAGATGCTCTGTTTTATTTAATCCTTATTACAAGGTGGGTGCATTTATCTCTATTTTTCTAATAAATAAACAAACCAGATCTCAGAGAAGTGAAATAATATGTCTAAGCTCATACAGCCAGAAAAATGTCAGTGCAGAGATTTAAAGCAGATCTGAGATTAACACGTGGCTCTTCCGGGCTTGGCTACATGTCCATTAATACTGCCGGTCAGATAAACAGGCAAGTGCATGGAAGTCAGGGTGATCTGAGGGTCCTATTAAAAGCGGGAGCTAAAATACATTTCTGTGACCGACATTGCTTTTTAATGTTGACTGTTCTAGACTGCCTTGTCTGCCCCAAGAGATTCAAAGCTTGTCTCGCAAGCCCCGCCCCCTAAAGCTCAGGGGTCAGCTCACGTGACTCGCTCGTCAATCTTCCTCAAAGATGGCGGGGGAGCTTTCCAATTGGACATTGGGCTGTTCCACTGTCTTGCTCTCGTTGAATAGCCTTGAAGAGATGGGATTTAAATTGTGTCGAGGATATTAGTCTAAAGTGAATGAAGTGGAGAGTAGACTTCTCCTTTGTGTCCCCAGAGTGATAAATGAGGGAGTGTAATTTTTTTTCTAAGGCAAAGAAAATGGGAAACCAACGTGGATTTCAGACACATGAGAAATAGCTTATGAATTTAGATGATAGCTCGGCAGAAATAAATTGTACATCTGTTCATTCATTTTAATAAAGTGGAGAGATGGCACGCTGCTGGAGCCCTTGGAGAACCCTGGGTTTTTAAAATTATGGTCCTATAATAGTAGCATTAAAATTTGTAATGCAGCCAGTGGTTTCTGAATTGGAGGGAAAATTCATTTATAAAATAAAAGTTCAGACTTTGGAATGTAAATGGGAAAATGCAATTTTTCTTGGCCAAATATGAATTAGTCCTGGGAGGGTACTGCAACATCTTGACCATAAAATATATTTTTAAAATCTTATAAATCTTATAAGAAAGTTTTCAGACTGCTGACAAAACTTCTCTGAGCAATCTCTATTTAGGTAAATTGTGCCGGTATAAAACATCCTGTAAAGTGGCTTTATTGCTGCCTTGAACTTGGTCCTTCTTATACAAGGGCAATTATGGATTACTATTTACATTTGAAATGAGTCTAGTCTGTTAAAAAAATACAAAAATTATTTTTACTCACCAGTAGAAATGTACAGGAGAGGATTTTTAAAGACCAGCAATTACCAGTTACTATGAAAACGTACTCATTCAGCAAATAGTATTTTCTTATTATGTGCGAGCCTTATACTTGATATTGGGGAAAATACAACAATCCTGATTGTAGGTTTCCTGCTGATTTTAAAACCCAGAGAATTATTAAAATTTCTTCAAAACAAGCATGAGGCCTACAGAAAGCTTTTAGGCAGAGTAGGCAATTTCGACTTTATTTTACAAATCGGCACTCAAGGGTTTAGGTGGGAGAGGAGTGTAAATGAGTGAGCAGTGCAGCTGGCCATGGAGAACAGTCTAGGGAGGAAAACCCCAGGCTGCCTCAAACAGATTTTATTTGCTTCCTGATGGAACACTGAGTGGATAGAGGTGACACACTTCAGCCTATAGCCCTGCGAATAAAAAAACTCAGATCATGAAGAGGTCATGTTTAGTCTTAGAACTGAGGGCGATTAGCTATTGTTGTAAGTCAGCTTTTGCCCAAAGGTGTGAGACATTCTCCCCAGGTCTGTAGGAATAGCAGATATCTCATGAGAGCACATGGATAAGAGGCTTGGGATCTGACTCATCCACGGAGGCAACAGAGATGGGACACAGGCAAAAAGCATGCTTGCAGGAAGGATGATGGTGTGGGAATCGGCCAGATGAAGGAAAAGACTTCAGAAAGGTTTGCAATTAACATCTTTTGTTACCCAGTGCTTAGACTTGGAACTCATTAGGTCAGAGGCACCTGGGAATTCTATTTATATCTGTGTCGATCTATGTCTGGTTTCTTAAGCTGCATTGCTGGAAATGAGTTTAATGGGTCAGTGAATAGGAATATTTTTAAGGCTTTTGGTAGTATATAGATCCAGACTCTACCCTTGGATCCATTTTAAACTGGAAATAGGGGGCAAAATCATCTGCTGAGAAAGAGAGATGGGCAAAAGAGAACTTTGAAGTGAGCAGGGAAGGCTGAAATCAGCCACCAAGAAAGTAGCGAAAGGGGCTATTTGGAGTTAAATAGAAAAAAAAGGAAGACTCCACTTCCACATAGGCTAAAAAACCGTATGTTTATGACTTGCTTTCAAATATCAGTTGATTCACTCATCTTTAAGTTCCCCTATCTCAGTGCCTGGCTTGTAGTAGGTGTTTAATTAAGGCTCATGGAATACCTGAGTGTCAGCTACATTCTAAACACTTTCAGATCCCTCATGCAGTTAGCTCTCCTGCATAATGTCTTGGCAACACAATTACAATCACATTATTCAGAGAAAGTCCCCAGGACAGATCCATGTCTTAACACGTCCAAATGGCTGATGGTTTCCCTGCATTCCTTGGGCCTTTGGCATCAACTCTAGCCTCAACACAGTTGCAAAGAAGAAAAATATGAAACAGCCACATGCTTCATGACAAAATCAGCTAAAGAAATAAAAAATGCCTAGCAATAGGAAGCAAATCTGTTCTCTTGCATGCCACCTGTGGCAGAACTGCTCCGAGGGAAAGGCCCGTGATTAATCTGACTTAGAGATGTTACGTTTTCTGTCCTGTCTCAGTCACACAGTCACTGTGTTTGTCTCCCACTACCCCACAAGTGCCGACTGACCTTGCCTTTTCTGATTCCCAGGCCCGGGGGCTGAGCTGCTTCCTGGGGAAGGCTCCCGTGTGGAAGTGCAGGGAGGGGATGACCGGGGCTCCTGGAGCTAACGGCAACTGAACCCTTGGGGAAGTTGGGCTAGTTGTGACCTGCCTTAGTAACACCTGAAGGACACCCACCACTTTTTCAAAGCAAAACTGGCAATTGCTAAGAGAAGATAACTTGTTTTCTATAGGCCTCAGAGGTAAATAACAAATCTCAGGACAGGCGGAGGAAGTAGACAGTCCTGTCACAGTGAAACCAGGTAATGGGTCCCCCTCTCAGGACAGAAGCTTTTTAGTTATAGTCATTGGCATGTGGGACGGGGATGGAGAGAATGAATCTACCAAATATAAATAATGTCTCTCCCACTGTACAGGGTACGAAAGGGCACCCTTTAAAGACATGCACATCGGGGGCTCCCAAAATCAGGAGTCAATAAACCAGACTGGTGGAATTAAATATCTCCTGAGACCATGGATCTTAGAAGAGAACAGGGACTCCCCGTCTT
Organism: Mormoops blainvillei; assembly: GCA_004026545.1. Lineage (NCBI taxonomy): Eukaryota > Metazoa > Chordata > Mammalia > Chiroptera > Mormoopidae > Mormoops > Mormoops blainvillei. The sequence goes on from PVJD01000410.1 coordinate 151,352, forward strand.
AAAGCATGCGTGCTTTATTTAGATTTTTATTTAGGTGAGGAATAGGGAAAAATGATAACTTACACACAGTGGTGTGTTGGTATATGTTTAACACCTGGCTCCTTAGGAAAAAAAGAGCCCTGGTGTGTAGCTCGTGCCAACTTCTGTGGTGTAAATACCCCCACCGTGCTGATTTCAAGCTGCCAACATGATGTCACCACACACCGACATGGGAATAGATGCGATTAATCAATTCTTGTGCAGCTGGTACAAGGCGTCCCCAGCACACCCCTGCTTATGACGACCAGACTAAGGTAACTGACTCACTTTCACACAGGTTCTGGAATAGATGGAAATGTAGCTACAAACAGTGGCATCCCTTTCTTTGGGGAACCATCGCACCCCATCCCTTGGGGTCCCATTGGTGCTGTCAACCACAGGCCATACTTTTTCTTCCTCAAACCCAGGTTGGACCAATTATCTCATCATGCCCTAGCACTCGGTTTCTGGTCTGAGGTGGCTTTGCGACCCATCAAAGGTCACATCAAAGTCTCTTTGTGAGTCCGTTAAAGTCTTTCTATGAGATTAGTGTTTGCATCTGCGCAAGAGGGTATGTGTGTCTTCTTTTTTACAGAAGCCATGGGGACATGAACTTAGAGCCACCAGAGGCCATATTACCTGACAGAGAGGAGAGTCTACCGGCGAATAAAGCCAACTCAGAGAGACAAGCATGGCCAAGAGATGGAGTGGCGTTCTGATGCTGCTGCCTGAGTCCTGGAGGCAGCACATCGGATGCCAGAAAGCCCTTAGACTTCCCAGTGATGAGTGTCAATGCATTCCCTAGTGACGAGTACCAGTGTAATGCCCTATGACAGTACTAATGTAATGCCCAGTGATGGGTACCGATTCTTTCCAAAAATTTGTTCCTGCTACTTCAAAGCGGGTTTCTGCCTTCGACAACAAAGTGAGAGCAGGCTGTTGCTCTTTAACTCTGGAGAAACTACAAGCAGATTTTCTTGAGGAAGAATAAGCCTCTAGTGTCAGCCTTACTCTAACTGATTTATCTTTTCAATTTCCCAGAGATGAATGAAAAAAATATTTTGACCATTTTTATATGAGGTGGTACAAGTGGTCACTTTGGTTCCCCTGGGGTCTGTCGAGGTTTCCCTCTGGGTGACAGGGTCCAGTACCTGTCATGTGGGAGGCCAGTGCTTGGCTGTTGTAAAGCAGACAGCTAACCGGCTCTGGCTGTGACATACAGGTTTACAGCACTGAACCGAGCTCTTGTTAAACCATGCATCCAGGGGCAATTAGCAAAGGCATCTGTTCTGTTTGCAGAGCTGCTGGGGAAGAGTGCTGTTAGATTTGATTTAATGCAACAGATATTCTTTGGGCTCCCTCTGTGTCCAACGCTCTGTGACCTAAGGGAAGACTGTCACAAATGAAGTTGTGTCTGCCCTCAGGGAGCTCCAGTCCGGAGGAGGCAGAAATGGATACTTACAGCGTTGATCCAATGCATACTGGGAAGAGGACTGTGGTTGAGACAGGAACAAAACGCTGGAGGAGCACAGGTTGAAGAGAGCCAGTTACTTCTGGCTGGGAGATTCAGGGGAGCTTAAGGGAAATGCCTGGCTTCCTGAAGTCTGTCACTGTCACTGAGGGAAAAGAGGGCGGGCCCCCTCTCCTGCCTGTCTTGTGCTTATAGAGCACATGCTAGCCCAGTTCCTCCTCTCTGCCTCTCAAACACCCCTTGTGTGGCTCAGTGCATTTGCACAAACTGTGTCGTGCCCTGACCAGAATGTGTGTCCTAGCACCACCTCTCGTCATTTAGCAAAGCCAAGACTTGAAGGATGAACTGGCCTTTCCGGATCCCAGACTAGGTCTGTTTTCCTTAGGCCATGTTCCCGCAGCTCTGAATTTATCTGTGGGATACACCCCTCTGGCAATATTTTAATATCTGTCCTCCCTGCTAATGCTCAAGAAGACAAGGACTGCCCATCTTATTTAAATCTCCAGCCTTCGGCTCACTGCCTGTGTCAGATAAGCGCATGGTGAGTACATGAATGGAAGAGCTGAGGCCATGTTCAACCCTGCTAACTCAGAACAAGTATATCAAATGCACAAAGACGGGTGAACTGAAGAAACACATTATCTCACTAATGATTATGGAATGGCAGTAATGACAGTCATAAATTTAAAAGATTTAAAAATTGTTATCAGACATAGCAGACTAGTATAAAAATGACCCTAGTTAATGAACCAAAGTTTTTCTTGCTTTATAAGCCTTTGCCCGAATTCTCCAGTGAGTAAAACCTGGATTTCAATCGAGATAGCTGGTAATTGGTGTACCCTTATAACCTATTGACAGCAATGGAGGAAGATTTCAAATTAGATATGTACATGAATGTATATAAAGTGGACGTGTCAATATTTTTTTAAGGCCGTTGCTGTGTTCAACATAGGTGATGTCCCTTGGCCGTTGAGATCTTCTGTCCGAAGGCTAGCTTGTCGGGGCCTGGCTTCTTTCCTTTCTGAGTCCCGTAGCATCGGGCAAGTGTAGAAACTCAGAGGTGAGTACAGCAGTGGCAGAGCGCTGGGCTCTGGAACCAGATGTCCTGAGTCGGCAACTCTGCTTCACCACCCTGTAACCTGGGGCGTGTTTTTCCCCAAGGCCTCTGTTACCTCATCTATGACAGGGGGATAATAAGATTACTTATGCCATAAGGCTGTTGAGAATTAAATGAATTAAGATGCCTACAGCATTTAGAACAGTGCCTCGCACAGAAAAGCACTTAATAACTGTTAGCTTTAAAAAGTTGGTTTTATGGGTGAAAACATTTTTCAATCTTTGCTCCTAAGAAATGATTATTATATTTGCCCATTAGATCAATCAAAATAAAGACACAAGCCTTCTAATCGAGTTCACCGGCTATTAAAAGACCGTGCCCCATTTTTAATTTGAAGAAATTGTAGAGGGAGGAACGATAGCTTAGATGTGCCCTGGTGAGCCCAGGGAAGCATTTTTTTTGAGTGCTGTAGTTATATCCAGAGTTTGCCCAAAATATTGTCCTCATTTGAATGGAGAGGCGGGTGAAGCAACGGGAAGGTGGAAGGCAGTGAGTCAAAGTTTGGAAAGTTCAAGTAGAGATGAGACTGGAGGTTTTAAACTCGGCTTCTTCAACAAGCCTCTGGTGCACAAGTATAACGACAAAAACCAGTGGAGATTCCCTGAGCCCTGGCCAGCAGTCCTTGACCAGAAGGGCAAGAGCATGGAACAGAAATATCGGAATTGTGGCCGAATCCCGCAGAAGTGCTCTGAGAATTGGGCCTACCGGTGCTGAGCTGGCAAGTTGTTAACCCTTTCAGGATACGGAAGTAGCTTAGTGCTGGGCTGAGAGGATGGTATCTAGGCTCTGGGCAAGTTCTTCAGCTCTCTGAGTCTCAGTCTCAGCACCCATGAAATGGATCTGACCGTAATAGTACCTGCTTTAGAGTGGGCAGGAGGAGTGGGTGACGGAGCATAGATAAAGCTCTTGGACCCTACCTGCACAAGATAAATGCTTTCAGGCGTTTGCAATGGCTCCTGGATGTTTATTTAATGACAAAGAGGACAAAATAGCAGGTCCAGAAATGTTGGGCAGATAGAACTTCTGATAGAATGAACAGTCTTGCCTTTGATAAGAACTCATTGCACATTTGCTGTTGTTGATGGGACACTTGCTGCTTTTTAGAAAAGACATGTCTTTGAATTTGCCGGGACAAAGGAGATGTGAAGTTCAGAATCTCAACCTCTAGTCCTCCTGTGTCCTTGAGAAGGAATCAGCCCACTGGCCCTCAGCTTTCTCACCTGCACAGGGGTGACAACCAGACCCTCTTGCCTGGACTGTGCAGGTGTTAGGTGAGGCAAAGTATGTGGCATGTGGAAGGACTTCATAAGCTTAAAAATGACTATGTAGATGTCTTCCAATGTTGGTTTCTTGCTGTTGGTATCATTACCAATTCTGTGAAGGGTATCAGTGGAAGGGTATCATGTGACTGTTGGCATGGTCCCCAGCAATCTCCTCACCAGTGATTCACCCCCATTGACAATATTCTGGAGCAGTGTCGGGGGGCTAAGTCTTGGGAAGTTACCTTCTACCCGCTGAATGGTCTGCCAACGTCTTCCCACTGCACTTTGAGGAAACCCACCCCCTTGCCTTGCCTGCGCCATCTGGCCCCTGCCGTCCTGTCTAGTTGCACACCCCTAGCATGGTATCATGCTGTTCCAGCCACGCTGATGGCCCTCAGACCCTCAGTCAAGACTTGCTCTTCCTGGCCTCAGGCTCTTCACACGGACCCTCCCAAGTCTCACTGGGTTGAATTGTGTCTCCCCAAAAAGCTATGTTGGAAACCTAACTGACAGAATCTCAGGGTGTGATCTTATTTGGAAACAGGGTTTTTACAGAGGGTCAAGTTAAAATGAGGTATTAGAGTGGGTTCTAATCCAATGTGACTAGTATTCTTATAACAAGAGGAAATTAATACTCAGTCACACACACAGGGAGAATGCCACGTAAAGGTGAGGGTAGAGATCAGGTGAGGCATCTACCAGCCTGCAAATGCTACAGGTTGTAGTAAACTACCAGACACTAAGACACAGGTGTGGAGAGATTCCCTCTCAGAAGGAACCACCCTGTGGGCACTCTGATCTTGGACTCTGGACTACAGAATTGTGAGAGAATGTCTGTTGTTTAAGTCACACAGTGTGTGGTACTTTGTTATAGCAGCTCTAGGTCACTAACACAGTCATTGTAAATGTCACCACCTCAGAGGAGACCTCCCTGAACTCCACAGTAGGGGCCCCACATTGTCCCCATCTGCAGAGATTTCACCATGTTCCATCTTGTCACTAGAGGCTATCTGTAGCTATTTGCTTGGTTGTCCCCACTTCAGACTGTAACTTCACGAGGTCGGGGACTATGCCTCTTGTGCTCACTGTACTGCATTCCAGGCTGACACAGTGCCTGGCAAAGAGGAAGCATGGAGTACTTGTCTGATGGAGAGGCTACTGAATGAATGAATGAATGAATGTCTGGATAAAAACAATTTGGAAAGGAAGAGCATAATGTTATCATGTGTAATGCACAAACATGGTAGATTCAGGTAAGACAGGCTGATGAAGACACTTTTAATAAATTCTTATCTTCTCAGGCGTGGGCAGGTCAAGAGTAGAATAAAATGCTGCCAAGACCAGAAACACTGATATTCAGCCTGTAACTGAAGTAGATTTTAGCTTGGAAATACGAAAATCAAATCTGGATTTTTGTGTTTAATCCACTTACAAGAATGTACCCATGGACAACTCTGGAGCTGTGGAATATTTTCTCTTTCTTGTTTTCAAGTTTGCAGGATACTGTCTCCACTCTAACGATTCCTTTATGTATTATTTATTAACATAGTTTTCTTCCTTCCTTTCTTTTTTTTTTTAACTTTATTGGTAGGAAAGTAGATTTAGGGCTCTCTGCATGTTATGTAGATTTGTTTATTCCCATCTGGAAAGGAGGTTAACTCTAATCCTCTCAGCTCTCAGTGCACCACAGTAGAATGATAAGCCTGGTGATCAGTTGTGACTTCTCTGTTACTGCAGGGCCCTGATTTCTCACTGGCAGCAGCATTTGGTGCCACAGCAAACTGGCCTGGGATCTGCCATCTCTCTGCCTTGACCTGTGACCCTCATCTCTAGAACCCGGGTGTTGTCTCTCTCAACAACATGCATCTTTAACTTTTCAATCGTTTCTGTTGCTTACTGTCAAACAATTCATTGATCACTTATTCACTCATTTATTCATTTGGTCCTATGCTACATGCCAGGTTGGGTGCTGGGGCCAGAGCCAAAGCCAAAGCCAAAAGAACAGAGTTTTTCATGAAGCCAACATTCTAATTTGGGGAGAGTGATAATGAGAGTAATAACTGAATTATATGGCACATGAGAAGGTGAATACTGTATGTTGTATATCAGAATATGTAATGGAATATTACACAGCAACATATAATGGTATACATGTAACACTGTACATAATGTGGAAAAGAATAACATCTAATAGTATATTAGAAGCTGAGACACTACAGGCTGTACTAAGTATTTGCTGCACGAATAATAAATTTATCTCTAATAATACATTTGACATTGCCCCCGTACTTGGCCCTAGAGTCAGTAATAAAAAGGACATAACCCTACATATCAAGCATTCAAACGGCATCATGGAGATATAGTATGGGTATGTAACTAAAAGGCAATGTCATAATACTATATTGGGGGATGCCTACTATGGGTAGGAAGAAGAAGCAACAACCTGGTGGGGGATTTATGATTTGTATGTTGCAGGATAAATTGGAGTTTTCCAGAGATGAGAAAGGGAAAGGCATTCCAGGGAGAAGGGAACAGAATGTGCTATGGTGTTGAGGCATCCAAAGCTTGGCATGTTGGAGAATAAGTAGAACTTTACTTGACATGAGATGAAGGTAGGCTGTGACCGGGTAAAGAGTGTTTCATTAAGACCATCCATGCGTAAGACCCAGTGATCTCATTTCTAGCACTGCTCAGCACAAAATGGTTTCCAGATGCTCCATTTTTGTTGCTCTTGGCTTTGTAGTTTTGAATTCAAGTACTCATTCTGCAAGTTATATTATGGATGTGTAGTAATGTTACATTCTTAGAGTGAAGACAAATAGATGTTTTATAGCTTTGTGGTTGTTGCTCTTAGTGTGAGGATATTGTCTTTGAATAGAAGCAGACGGAAGAAATCTTCGGAGGCCACTGTGCTCTGCAGTGGCTCCATGGTAAGACTCTGCCAGCTGTAGTAAAAGATTGCTTTTATTACTACTGAGTTGCTCCTGACCCTCTGAGCATAAGCAGAGGGTTAGCAGAAGCACATAATTTGCATAGAGGTCCACACAGGAATGATGAGGATAAATACATCATGAATATAATTATAAAAGAGTGATTAATGCAATAAATCATCTGGCTGTCTGGTCTACCACTGCAAGTGTCTTGAAGAACCAGCCACAGGTTACATTTTTTTCACTTAAAAAATATCCAGATATTTTGACATCACACAGTTTGCAATCAGCACGAACATTTTCAACAAAGCAAAATTTCTCATCCTGCTGCCTATGAACAGTTAAATCTGGGAATGCACCCACTACCCATCTCCTTAGCTGGAAGAATCCTGTTTGGATGAAGGCTTCTATTTATAGAGCACTGATTATATTTGCACAAATGTTTCCCTTCCCTCTATTTTAGTCAAGAAATCCAGCTGTAGACCTGCTGTTTCAAGTATCTCTGAAATTTGAACACTAGGAGATTGAATTGATGATTTCATGTTTTTCTGTGACCTTGGTGCAGGAGAAGAGAACAATAAACTCACCCCTTCCAAGTGAAGATAAATGGGGGATGTGGGTGTTGGTTGTTTTGCAGCTAACCCCTCTTCTGTTAATATCATGGGAAGTTGGGAATGCAATTTACAATAGATGGCTTCCAGAGTCCTTGGACAAGGTATTGTCTTGGACAAAGATGGGGCAGGAACCAATGTAATTGTGAGTGATGTTACTGTTTGCACAGCTAGAAATTGGTGGTACCTGTGCACTGAAATTACACTATTCTATTCTCTCCAAATATTCTATTTCTTTTCATATTAGCGTTCCCCCATCTCCTATCAGACTGTACCATGACATGGGATAAAGATCCCATATATATTTGGTACCATCAAAAACTTCAGCCACATAGAAAACTGTCAGATATGTGATTTCACAGCATCATAGAAAAAGGTCTCATATATTTCACCATTATGGCTGTAAAAAGCTTCATGGGAAAAGGAAGTCTGGACTATTTGGAATAACATTTAATCATCTTTAAAGATTTAACTGGTTGTTAAAATGTCTTGGACTCCACCCTCCAAAAAAGTCACTTCAGTTAGGTAATTGAAATAGGTTCGATCTTCTAAGAAATATGTGGTTGGCTTTCTGGATTAATCTCTATTGAAGAAGCAGAATGTGTAATTACGTGGTCAGTGTTAGACATAGGCACATTGGAATTTAAAGGGCTCTCCTGAGGGAAAGAAACTGTTATGGAGATAGGAGAGTTTCACTTAAAGCACTCAAATATATTGCATGGAATCCTGGAGGAGTGGATAAATATATTTGCTTCAGTTAGACTTTTATCCTATCCATAGTTGGAAACACCAAACTACCAAAAACAAATGAAAAAATTCATTCAGAAGAGTTATGAAAATTCCATATACTCAGGTCAATCCATATGCCGAGGGACCAGAAACAAAGTCTTCTCTGATTATGTAGTTCATCTCCCTTGGGCGTAGAGTCACTTGATTATCAAGTGATAATCAAGGAAGAGAAGCTAAATACTTTTAAATTTTTTACAAAAATGACTTGATTTTAAAGCAAATGATATGAGAGTGGGTGGGCACTGTCAAATCATTTCACTATATTTCTTCAATCCATATTTTTATTGGAAATATTATCAGGTTTTGTGCCACAGTGAATTCCATATGCACAGTGTCTCCCTTTTTTCCCTGATGCTCCAGATGAAAAAAAAAAAACAGCCCAGATTTCTCCCTTTGCTTATGGTAATTTGGGCAAGCTTCTTCTAGACCATCCCTCAAACCTAGAATGGCTCAAGAATATGGACAACAGAAAACACCCATCTATCTGAAAGCACCAGAGAACTACCTAGGCAGCTGTAACTTGAGGGTCCAGGGCCCTGCAGGGAAGGGAAATTCACTGAAGTGAAGCCAATATTCTATAAGCTTTTGCCCTCAAGTCATTTTCTAAATTGTAAGGGCACAGGGACAAGAGGCATAGAATGTGAACAGGTAGTACTGGCTCAGCAACTGGGAAGCTGAGCAGAGCTTTCAGGGGCCCCATGGGGCTGAGAAGACAGTCCCTAAAATTCAGGATCTTGAAAATGTAAGAGTCCTTGTAGCCATACCAGACTTTCAGTTAGGACCCCAGAAAGGCTGTCCCTGAGGATTAAGGGAAGCCAGGGTAGGTAGACTACCCTCATAAAGGACTGTAATGCAATATGAACTCACTCAGCCCAAGACTGATTTAAAGTCATCTTTTTCCATCCCTATTGCGATACAGAAAACAAAAGTAAGTCCTTTTGGGAGAAATATAAGATCAGCTAGAGAATTATCTCCAACCATTTTTCTTATGTTGTTCATAAATAAATAAAAAAAATTTCTAGGCATACCAAGACCATAACAAATGGCCAACAACTGAAAGAAAATATTAAAAATAACAAGAGACCTAGAAATGATCTAGATATTAAAGTTTTCAGGCACTGAATTTAAAATTACTCTGAGTAAAATATTAAAAAATAGATAAAATGGAAAATTTCAGTAGAGAATTTCAATCTATAAAATAAATGAAAATTATATTTAAAATATAACAATTAGAATGAAGAAATTAACAAATAAGTAGAACAGTCGATTAGACATAGCAGAAGAGAGGATTGGTGAACTGGAAAGAAGATCGACAGATAGAAACCTAACACATATATCATGGAGTCTAAGAAGAAGGAGAGAAAATGGGTCAGAAGAAATAAATGTTATTAAAAGCAGCCAGAGAAAAGAGCCACATCTCTTTCAATGGAAAAGAAAGTAATACTAACAGCTGACCTTTCAATAAATAGATGTCAGAATTCAATGAAATGACATCTTTTAAAGAGCTCCAAGAAAATAACTGTAGACCGAGATTCTGCACTGAGTGGAAATATGGTTTAAAAACTCAGGCAGGGGTGGGTGATGGAGACGTCTGAAACAGCATCAACAATCAAATAAATAAAAAACCCTCAGGCAACAAAGTTGCTTTTAGAAAAGCAATGAATGAAAGAATCTGTTGCCAACATGCCTGTACTATTTTTAAAAGAGAAAGGAATTCTTTATAAGAAGGGCAATTTTCCCACATGGAAGTACAGACACATGAAGGAATAAATAACAATATAAAGGGTATATAAATGGGCACATGTAAGTAAATATTTATTAAATAATATTTTTGTGAAATTGAAAATATATGTAGAATTACAATATATGACAACAATAATATATCAAAAGACAGGGAATAAAGTTAGTTCAAATGTTCTAAGGACTTTGCAGAATCCATGAAGTGGTAAAATGCCTATTTATATTAGGTTGCATAAGTCAAGGATGTATTTTTCATGAGCTAGTATAAGAATATGAAGTTTAACAAATAAGTTATTTCTCAAAGTACTGTAAGAATATCAGATGAAGTATAACAAATAAGTTATTAGAGCAGGATGTGAAATGATAAAAATAATTAATTCAGAAAGAGGTAGAAATGAGAGAAAAAGAAATATTTAAGAAGTGTAACAAATAAATAAATAATAGGATTGGTAGATTTAAACCCAAGTATTTGGTACTTGCCTTAAATTTAAATGGACAAAAATAGTCCAAGTGAGAAGACTAGACTTACCAGAATTGATTTAAACAATTAAAGGCCCAAATATGTACATTCTAAATATAAGACTGCAGAAAACTTGAGAGAAGAAAGGATGGAAAGAAATATACCATGATGGCAATAATTAAAAAACAGCTAGGGTAGTAATTTTAATACCAGATGAGGTAAATGAAATGTCAAAGTAAAAAGCACTTCCAGAGATAGGAAGGTAAGTTTTGTAATAATAAAGGGTCAATGCATCAGGAAAATACAAGTTTAAATTTGTATTCACTTAATAACACAGCTTCAAATACTCAAAGAAAAACTTGATATAATAAGATAAATAGGTATGTCTATACTAATAGATACCATAGCTACTCTTTCAGTAACTGACAGACAGAATAAGATTATAAAATATATAGAAGATTTGAAAAAAAATATTAAACTGTGGAATTCACATTATTTTCCAGTGCACATGGATCATTTATCAAAATTTATCACTTGCTCAGTTGTAAAGCAAGTCTCAACAAATATCAAATTACTATAATCATATAGAGTATATTCTCTAACCACTGTGGAATTAAGCTGAATATTAATAATAGGAAAATAACAAGGAAACTCCCAAATATGTGAAATTAAGCAATACACTTCCAGGCAGTGGTGGCTGGGAGGGGTTTTAGGAAGATTCTGACATGCTGATGAAGCTCTGTGTCTTGATTTGGGTTTCACATTTGACTTGAGGATAAAAGCACTCAGTATTAGTGTGCTTTTTTTGTATGGAAGTGTTATGTTTATTAAAAAGAAGTCAGTGAATCTTGAGTAAGCCACATTAATTGAAATTTAGATAGACAGTTTGAAATGTTTCAGTAAAACAAGTGAGAAATTTTTTTAATAGACTCCTAATTTGGAGTAATGTTATGGGTAACTTTTTCATTCGAACTATTAAGGAACTGAGAGAAAATTTATATAGATAAAAACTTAATGGATTGTGCATGAATGAATGTTCATGGCAGCACCGTTCACAATAGCCAAAAGGTTGAAACAGCCCAAATGCCCATCAATGGATGGATGGATAAACGAAGAATGGTATATCCATATAATGAAGTATTACTCAGCCATAAAAAATGAAGTTCTGGTAAATGCTACAACATTGAGGAAACTTGAAAACATGCTAAGTGAAAGAAACCAGTCACGAAAAGTCACATATTAGGTGATGCCATTTATATGAAATGTCCAGAATAAGCAAGTTCCCTGGCACATGAAAAGATGAGTGTTGCCAGGGGTTGTGGGGGTGAAGAGTTACTGCTAATGGGCATGGGGTTCTTTTGGGGGGTGCTGAAAATGTTCTGAAATTAGATAGTAGTGATCACTGGACAACTCTGCGAATACACTGAAAGCCAATGAATTGTACATTTTAAAGGGTGAACTTTATGGCATGTGAATTATATCTCAGTAAAGCTGTTATTAAAAATTAATGGAATATGAAGCAAAAGTGATAAAGTTAAGGAATGAAATAAATACATGGAATCCTGACATCACTCAATATCAGATAATTCACTAAGAGGAAAAATTTCTAACATGAGAAATAAAATAGCTCCTTGAATGCTGGATACTCGTAAACTTACTAATGAAGGGAAGTAAATCATAATAAGCACATTGGTAAAGATTTAAATTTCTTGCAGTTTGACCTGCCATACTAACATCAATAAAGATAATATAAAACTCTTAATGAGCCTCAAAACAAGGATGTGAATGGCATGGTTAACAAGTGTCTTCAATTTAAATATTAGTCTTTACACAAGAATATTTGAAATTGCATAGCTCATATATATGTGAAATTTGATATTTTCTCCAATTTAACAACAGTTCTCAAAATTTATATGAGTTTTTCAATAATGAAATGTGTTGTGAAGGTGAAAAAAAATGTTTCCAAACTCTCAGTAATACAGAGCAAGTTTCTATCAACCTGTGAGGGAAAAGACTAGACTTTTTGTTCTTTTTCTATAGAAAAAAGGTGTTACATAATTATTCTATAGCGAAGATACCATAGAGTTTGTAGTCAAACACATAAGAGAAAAGCTGTTATGGGGTGAATTAGGCAGTTAACTAATAAAATATTTTATTGTAAAAGCTAATAGTTGAAATAAAAATAAGATTCCTGAGGCATCAAGTTCTTGAAGACCTGACCCCTGGCTTTCAGAAGTTGGAGATGGGACCCCAGCACCCGCTGGACGACCTAGCGCGAGTGTCCGCCGGTGGCCCGGGTTCAGCCTGCCGGCCTCCAGCCGCGCCATTCCCCTTCCCCTTCATGAAAACGGGAGCACTCGCCCGTGCACCGCTCACCTTCCAGCTGGAGGGCAGGACCTTCTAAGTTTTATGCCCTTTTTTAGTACAGGTATTATAAGGTTATAGTTCAAACACTGAAATTTTTACCTTAGAAAGAATTCATCAAATGGGAACTCCCCCCCGCCCCCAATTATTAAGTCTAAATTACTGGTTGGTATTTTAAGGTAACATCTGAAAAATCAATGGATTGAATAAATGAAGAAAACCTCAATGTTTAAAAAAAAATCTCAAAATCGTTTGCAAGCACAGTTAAAAAATTAATAGGGAATTTATTAGCCCTCATGATCTAGAGTTTATATGAAAATATGAGTTAGTCAGTAGTTGTTAACATCAATTATGTCCTAGGCACAAATAAGAAGTTTAAAAAAATTTTAGAGAGAGGAATGGACAAGTCACTTTGCTCTAAATAAGACTGAGGTTCTCAACAATGATTCAGACTCTGGGTTTGGAGACTTTAGCTAGATTTCCTAAAATCATTTCAAAATACCTAATCTAGAAAAGTCAAAACTAACATTTAGTTAAAGCCATGTGTTAAAAACTATTAGGAAAACTCACAGAAGACCCTCCATAGGGCGACTCATGCTCCTAATCCACATTTTTTTTTTGAAAGTCAATGACTAAAAATGGGTTTCCACATCTCAGTAGCAATATTAAGTATGACCCTGGTTCATCATACTCAGAGACGCAATTCCCAAGTTAAAATTATCTCTGGGAAACACTGGGAAAATGCTGAATTTCTGAGTGCCCACTGGGATGCAACAGTGAGCAAGAGGTGCAGGCCTTGCTTCTCAGCAAGCTCGCGGTCAGCTTACATAAGCACAAAGGGAACAATAAATCGGTGTCCTTTGCACTAAGAACTCTTATTGTTTTAAAGATTTTATTTATTTATTTTTAGACAGAGGAGAAGCGGGGGAGAAAGAGAGGGAGAGAAACATCCATGTGTGGTTGCCTCTTGCACGCCCCCTACTGGGGACCTGGCCCGCAACCCAGACATGGGCCCTGACTGGGAATTGAACCAATGGTCCTTTGGTTCAAAGGCCAGCACTCAATCCACTGAGCTACACCAGTCGGGGCCTGAGTGACCACCATTCTTATCACCACTGTCTTCATCACCAACACTCTAGAGAATAGGAGGTGACCAGCACTATCTCAGCTTTCCATTGTCAGCTCATTTAACATTCACAAGAGCCTCAAGGGACAGGCTTTGTTAACAGCCCGTGAACAGGGGAAGACATCAGACTGGATTAGAGATGGCTCACATCTCCTGTCCCATGCCTGGTCAGCGGGATGAGAATCTGCTCCTGGTCCCACAACCCACTCTTCCACTCCCGCCTCTGTTATGCTGCCTCTAGCAATCCCAGCGCCCGAAACGGATGGGTCCCTCCTCAACCACAAACACCAGCCTTTCAGGAACATTTTAGAAATTTAACTGTAAGTTTACTTTATCCAACACCGGACAGAGACTCCTTTGGGACATGTAATGTGTAAGCCATAGAGTCTGATGCTTCTTGCCAGCTACCCATTCCTCCCATTTTATTACTTGTCTCTCCATAAGACACACACAACAGCTCTGCCCTGAGAGAATCTCAAACCCAATGTCCATTTGAAGAGAGTTTTTGTGCTTTTGTCAATATCCACAAGTGAAGAATATATTTTCTATTATGCTTCTCAGAGTCTCTTACTATACATTAAGATCTGGGTTAAATTTTCCCTTGAATTCAGTGGTATTAACAAAACAATCAAAAATAATTTCTCACTATATTTAGTCCATGACTAGATACACAACTTTTATTCCTGAGTTACAGGGGCCTCCCTGAAATACCTAACTAATCTGACGGTCTCGTAACTTTGATTGGTTTTCTTATTTTAGATTGGGAATATCCAATTTCTGTTTTCATTACTACGTCTATATAGAAAACTACAACATGCCTTGAATTCTTTTTCAAAATAGGTTCGTGAGAAATTCTACAGGTAAACCAATATCCCTAGGGAATATTCCATGGGACAGTAGCTCAAGGAGACATGATGAGGTGGTCCAGGAGCAACTATTCCCAGGCCAAATCAGCCTGAGAAAGCCTGCAGACCATACCTGCCCTCTTAGGGAAACACACAGCATTCTAAAGCTACCCAGAAGTCCCACAGGAAGAGAAGTCTTTCAAACGCTTCAACTCAGTGATGCCCACATCCGTCTGACCCCAAATCTCCCCACGCCCCCTGCCCTGCACTGCCGTGACTTGCGGGATGAACTTTTTGGGGCAGCCGTTGGAGAAACATGGCAATGATGAGCAATCCGCATGCAGCTGTAGGGACGCTGCAGGGGAGCAATAGAATGGGGCCATAGCAGCTGCTATGCGGACCTGGCTGTTTCGAGGTTGGAACCCTGAGTGCCCAAGACTAGGAGAGGGGAGATTCTCTCCTCCTGACTGAGTCACGCAGGGCTGCTGAGGTACGGAGGTCACTGCGGGGCCAGGATGCTACCTGCTCTAGGCTGTGGAG
Source organism: Mormoops blainvillei (assembly GCA_004026545.1). Lineage (NCBI taxonomy): Eukaryota > Metazoa > Chordata > Mammalia > Chiroptera > Mormoopidae > Mormoops > Mormoops blainvillei. Next base: position 166,625 of record PVJD01000410.1, read on the forward strand.
AGAGGCGGGGCAACTGCGAATGCAGGCGGGGTCTTTTTCTCTGAACACCCGGGAGGGTGGGGAACATTGCGGCAGATGAGCGTGGGTCACATGGAGCTGTGTTTGTATTCTATTTCTGCTGTTTACTCGCCCAGGACCCAGGACCCTGGAGCAGGGATCTAGATCCTCGGAACTCAAAATAAGCTCCCTCACTGGTAAAAGGTTAAAGAAACCAACCTCACACAGTGAACTAAGGCAAGGGGTGGAAGGTGGAGAGCCTGTGCTGGAGGGAGGTGCAGGATGAAGGCTTGGCAACTGCCAGGGGCTGCCACCACTGATTCTATGCTCTTGGTGAGGAAGGGGGTGTCAAATGCTGGGCCCCGGTCACGACACACCAAGAAACCGTGATCTTAGTGCATTTCCATCAGATGCCCGGTGCAAATGTCTTCCTAGTTAGGGTACAAATTTAGCAACCGAGAATGTAATTTTGTGTACTCAGTCTGTCCCCCAAATGCGCTCCTTTGGAATTGATGGGAAACAACACCGATGATCCCTAATCATAAAAGCCCAGGAGCCCAAAATAAATAATGGATCTCCCAGAAAAGCTAACTCAGTTGTTATTTATAAGCACCTAGGCCACCTTGCTGTTGCCAAGAAAATCTGCTTTACCTTTTTGCAGCTGTTCTGTCTGGCCTCCCAATATATACTTGCTGAAAAAAATAGTTATTGTTATGCTAAAATCACAATGGGACTCACATACCTCACCACTAAATGGCACCGATGAAACTGTGAAAATGGCATTTTGGCATTCAAAGTTATTTTCTTATGGACTTTAACAAGATTCAATGCTTTTGTTCTCATCTTGCTCTGGTATTTTCAGCTTTACACACACACACACACAAAGATAAAAATGTGAAATAGTTTTCTGGGAAAACATCACCCTCTCTCCAAAAGGGAGTGTTTTGATTTCGCAAACAGGGAGGCAGCAGGGGCCATGCTACACAATTAAATATTGATCAGCAATCACGGTTGTGACCACAAGGGTGGTGTTCAGCAGCGGCTTACCTCTTTCTTGGTGAATTTTGGTGAGTGGTCGTTTTTATCATCGATCAGGATTGTTGCTGTGGCCGTGCCGATTAATCCGACGTCCAGTCCAGCCATATCTTGGGCCTCGATGATCAACTCATACTTGGGATTTTCCAGGGTCTACAAAAGGAAAACACAACAGAGGAGATGGCAGGTAGATTCGGGTGGGTGGCAAGCGTGTTCCTTGAGCTCCCTCTCTGCCCCGTTCCATCTAGGGCAGGCATCTTTCTTTAATCATTCATAGCCCTCGTATCTACTGAAATTTCTCCAAAGCAAGGTAATCGCTATTCGTAAACTAGAGTCGGCCATGGGGATGGAAACTATTTTCTGTTCTTATTTAAGTGGACATTTGACACATTCCAGAATGTTTCATTTCTGGAGTTTGGGTACACATTGCACGTTTGATATTTATACCCACATATGTCATTTCACAGCAACCTCATGGAACTGACCTGGAAGTGAGATTAGAACAAAGATGGCAGATTTAGGGACTCACATTTGCTGAACAATGTGATGGGCCAGGCATTGAATTCCTGTATTTTTCAGAAATCATCATTGTTAACCTTTCCAATAAGCATGTTAAATCGCAACTGTTGCTCCCATTTTACAGGTGAAAAAAATACCAACTGAGGTTTAGAGTCACCTGTGCTGCACTTCTTTCATGTCATTTTTAGTCATTTTAGTTTTTGGTGTTATGCCTTGTAATCCAACTATGAGCTGATGGATTTAACATAGGCAGTGCTGCACTATCATCTCTCAATGTATGCAAGTTTTTCATCTGATATTTGACAGACATTTTGCTACCATGTTTAAACACTGAGAACAACTAACCAAGTAGCCCTGATCCCAAGTTAAAGAAGAGTGGAGTGGTTGGTGAATAACCACACCTGCATGTAAATTGCCTTTCGTGGTAGATATGCCTGTCTTGGTCAACCAGGACACCATTCTTCTTCTGGGAAGGCAGCACCCCACTTTTCCTTTGGGGACCTCTGGCCACTTATTCTCTGCCCATGAAGTTTGGGATGGATGGACTTTTCCCACCCTCCTCTCTGGCCAACTTTTGGAGTGAGCCCTGATTAGAAGCAGCCGATAAGTGCATATGCCAACCCAGGGGCATAATGGCTAGTCCAGGCACAGGGCTTGAGCTTCACGGTTGAGAGGAGGAGGCTCTGTTTCCCTGTGATGTAAGCCCGGAAGCATTGAGCCCGGGAGCTGGAGGAGCCATTTCATGCCAAGCAGAGGAAGGGTGAGGGATGCCTTTCTGAGAATGAAGCCAACATGCTGATGGAACTAGATTCGAGCCACGGAGGAAAAAGGGGCGCTTCCCAGGGGCTGCAGAGGAGTCGCTCCATCGTGCTGTGCCTGAAGCCAGGCCTGCCTATGGACTTGCAGCTAATTAGAGCACTAATTTCCCTTATTTGCTTAAACCAGCTTGGACTGGTTTCTAAATCACTCACACAGAGAGTTCGAGTTGAACCACCTTCAATAACAAAAATAAAAGGACCTTATTTTTGTTAATGAAGGTCCTACCAGTTGCAAAAATCCAACCAGTATAACAGCTTCAAAACCACTGCTTATTCCAACCAATAATTAAGAAATACCATGGAAAGCAAAGAACGAAAACACAACAGAGATCTAAAAATTTCCTTCTAATGCTAAAAGTTAACATGTGAATTTTTAATAGCTCAGTGCTAGCTGTCCCCAAAAGTTTTAAGTATTTTTAAAGGGTGGTTAACTGTTTGCTCCCTAGGGCACCTTCAATTGGTTGCTTCTTAACTTCTGATCTACTAACGGAAGGAGCAGTAGTCCTGTTGGATGGTTTGGAAGGCTCAAAGCTCTAAACCCTAGAAGACGAGTGGGATGCTCCTTGAACAGGGTTACTCACAATGTTCTCCCCCCACAGCTTTACTGAAATATAATTGACATGTAACATTGTTTAAGTTGGTATACAATACGATAATTGGATACACACACACACATATATGTATATGTGTGTACCCATGTGTCTGCGTATACATATATGAGCTGCACCAGGATCGAAGGTCACAGAATTCTCTAATACCTGAGTGTGAGCAGAATTTAACACCAACACCAGCTCTGGGTAATTCTGGTTTTACCTGGTTCAGTTGGCACTTCTCTGTAAAGGTACTGGAAATGCCATCTACTCTTAAGCTGGAGTTGAAACGTCATCAGCCTAATGTAAGTGACTTTCTACTTAGAATCGACAAGTTGAATTGGATTTACTATCTGCCATAAATTTTACAGCTGGACAATAATGAAACCGGTAAACTGGCCCATCTTCAAAAATTTTCCCAAATGTCTCCAGACATACTAATCGCTGGTCAGGTCTAATTTTGTGTATGACTTGTTGACTTTTGTAATAATACATTGCCCGTTTGGGGAAGTATATTATCATAAAAATAATACATTATATAGATTTTTTCTGATATTGAAGAGATCATGATAAACTTAATATGATTTTCTCCATGTAATATCATTTACCAACATAATTCCTTGACATTTTTTAGGGTTGCATAAAATATAATCATATGCTCAATTTATAATTAACTTCATCATCACCTGTTATTAGGACTTCAGGTTTTTTCTAGTCTTTAAAAATTTTTGACAATCTAAATTAACACTATAACAAACATCTCTATTCAGGAAGCTTTCAATATATTTTGACATTTTCTTGAATGATAGATTCCAAGACATGGAATTACTAGGTCAAAGAGTATGAACACTTTAAGCCTCTTTATTCATATTTCAGCATTGCTTTCCAAGAAGATCTTACTGATTTTCACAGCAGTTTTAATAGCATCCTTAGTTTATGATCTCAAGCATGGCCTGTCTCTAAAGAACAGCCAATCTCGCTCCATGAAGCAAATTGGGGGACAAGTATGATTCAGTGATGACTATCTAATGAGGATGCCAGTTCCTCACAGCATTCACTCTTCTCCAGTGTGCAGTACAGGTTGCTATGGACACGGACTGCAGAGCTGCTTCAAGCACTAAGTGGATATGTGCTGTGTTGTCTTCCCAGTGTCCATCCATTCTCTCTTCCTCTCGTACCCCCTTTGTGGGCATCGCCCCCTTCCTCATCCTCGGCACAGGCTGAGTTCAGGTAGGGTTGACTCTACCCCTTATCTAGGGATGGTCATGTGGCTTGGGATCCCATTTCCGTAGTCATGGGATGAACCAATAGCCCAAGGGAGGCCACCTGGGATTGAAACTCAGTCCCAGGACATATCTCTTTTAGGACTCTTAGGTAAAAGATATCCTCTTTCTGTTGGACCTGAAGGTGGTAGGACATAAATCTGGAGCTGGTAGTGGCCATCTGCAAACACACAGAGAAAGTCAGCCTGAGAAAGACCACACAGAACTGAGAGGTAGAGATGGAGTTCTTTTAACCACATTTGAGTTCTTTTATAGTCATTTGGAAGCCAGAATTTACCCCTCAGATTCTCTGAGTTCTATGAGCTAATAAATTTCTCCTTTCCTTAAGATATTTAAATTAGATTTTCTGTGAGTAGCAACAAGGGAGTCTTGACTAATATTGCAACTAATGCTATGATCAATTTTCTGCAAGAAAGTGTAAGAGCTATCATATCAGACTACAGCATCACAACAGTATTCCAATCATTTCATGAATATATTACTTTTTCTTTTAACACTTTCCCCTCCACAGAAATATTTCTGTTTTTGGATCAGGAAAAGTTATAATTTTTTTCATGAATTTATGCATCCATTTAATTTGAAGTTATTGAACATCTAGTCTAAATGCTGTGCTGGGTGCTGGGAGTGCAGGGATGGGAAAACAGGGTCCCTTTCTTGAAGAAGTTCAGGATTGAGGAGAGGCAGTTACATAGAACTGCCACAAAATAAAGTCACAACCAAGCAGACTCTTGTGTCTGCTTATGAAAGCACACAGGAAAGGCACATGGGCTTAGCTCTCTTGTGAGAGCTATAATAAATTTTAATAATAAATTTGTTATAATAAATTTTATAAATAATTAAAAAGAATGAACCAGCCAATTCCCATCTCCTGAAGTAAATAAAACTTTATGACTGCAATGGGAAATATATCGATTAACCTAGTAGGAAATCAATTAAACTATTAAGTAGATAAATCGCAAGGCTTGGGATGAGGTATTCGAAAGTCTCAATTTTCTGGCAAACCAAAGGCTATTATAAAAATGGTTTTATTAGTGAAAATATATCCAATTATTTTAAGGAAAATAGAAGTGATGCAGTCATTTCTAATGTGAAAAGGGGGACTCTCCTCCACCCTTCTGCAATCCCATGTCTAAGAGGTAAATATCGTTATTGTAGGTTGTCGTCTCTTTCCTTTCTCCTACACATCACACACACACACATTTTATATACATTCATATTTAAACAAAGGATATCATTCACACAGCTGTACAATTTGTTTTAGCATATCATTTTATTCACAGTGCTTATAGATCTGTCTCTTTATTTTAACAGCTGTTTAACAGCTGACTGTATGGATCTATCATAATTTATTCAATCATTCCTTATTGGATGGTGACTTGAGTTGTTTACAAGTTTTCACTTTAGAAAGCAACTTTAAGATAAAAAGTCCATTGGTCTATCAGTATTTTGGGATTTTTCTGTAATAAACATGATTGTTTTCCCAATGACAGCAATAACAAAAACCAAATAACCGCTGATAAAAGCTACCTCCCCTGAGATATAAAAGGCCTGGAGAAAATGCCACGTGAACCCCTTTGCTCTCACACAAAGGGAATACCTTCCACTCAGGGACCTGCTGCCCATGCCAGCTGAGCCTTTTCCCGGAAGTCTTCTCCAACGCCCTAGCTCTTGTAGTCACTCTTACTTGAAATACACACACGCATATCATTTCTGCACTCCTCGGCAGTCACACTGCCCTTGTTACTCCACTGAAAAAACTCCCAGGCAGCCCGGGGCTGCCCCATTCTCTGGGGAGACCCGCCGATGCAGAGATTCAGGCCCCGGTGGCCATGTGTCAGGTCCGTCTTCCTTGCGCTCATTGCCGGATTCACAGGTAACTCCCCATTCCCCCTGGGGCCGTCGGGTTCTGAGAACATGAAACGTGGAACCAGGCATCACGGAGACAGAATGTAGGGCAAACCTCCTCTCTCTCCACATCACTCCTGGGCCCCATCGAGCGATTTTTGCCTTCTTGAATGTTTTGGGAGTAAACAATATTGCGGTCTCTCCCCTGCCCACATAGAAGGCACCCTGCCCTTGCGGAACGAGTTGTGCAGTGGTCCAACTATCCTGTCACTCGGTGAGCGAACTGAACAGAGGGTAGGAAGCCCCATCATCCTCTCAAGGCCAGGCCACACTCTCCAAGGCAAGGATCTCACCTAATTCTTGTGCGTATTTCTCTCAGTGGATTCAAGGCTGAGGTGGGAGATGAGTGTGACAACTCCAATGGAAAGGGCCTTTCAGGCTGAGTCAGGCTGGAGGTGCTGCTCTAAAGAAGCGCTGTGGGCGCTGCTGCCGAGGCCCGGGACCCTGCCGGCCCCTGACTTCGGCTCTTCCCCCGATTCTGCGATGCGCCCCAGCGTTTATTCTGGAGCTTCTTTTTTCGCATTGAAACCAGCCAGGATCATTTTCAGTTGTTTGCCACCCAAGGAACCTGTGGTGAAGGTAGCTGTCACTTTTTCATCAAATGCTTCTTCTTCTGACTTGAGGGCACATAGCTAGACTGTGACCTATTCTGGCTAGTGGAATTGGGGCAGGAGCGAGGCACTGGCACGGCTCTTAAACCTCCCACATGATCCTTCGTGTTTTCGGTTTCCCCAAAAGGAACCCTCATCTCCAGCTAACTCTGTGGGGCAGAGCCCCCCCACTCGCCGGCTTTAGACTGTGGCTGAACAAGGCAGAAGCCATTCTTTAGGTTGAAGGGAAGTTTGTTACCGGCTGAGCCTATAACACTGACTAATAGAAAGGCTCCATTTCCTGTTTGGTTTTATTTTGAATGCCCATTTACTATCTTCCTAACTGAATGACAAAGTTTTTGAGGGCAAGGACCATGCCTTTGACCTCGGCAACCGGCCTGTATGTAACACACAAGGTGGGCAATTTACTTTCATTGTTGATAATGATGATATATTACTGTTTTCCTGAACCAAATTATATCTCAAAGGTCTGAGCATATCAGTGGCATTTCCAAACCAGAGTCATTTATTCTCAGGGAATGGCTTATACATTGCGGAGCTCTAGCTCAGGGAGATAGGGTTTTATTTTGACCAAGAAATGCACTGTGTCAAAACTGGGAAAATTAAATTGGCTGCTCTGATTTTATTTTAAGCTGTCTGATCTGTAAGACATATCTAAGAGAGTCAAACTGCTCTCCTGGTTTGAATTCTGCAGTCATGCATTTCTTCTGCGTTTGCTATCTCCTCCTGGGTGTCTATGAGCTCCCGGTTAATATATCCTAGAAACAAAGGGAAGATGGTGTGTCTGCAAAAAAAGCCTTGGGTGTATCTCCACAGACACAAGCCAGGTTCACTGATCACACTGATTTGAAAACCAAACATTTCATCTTGAAAAAAGAAAATCAAGCCGTGTCATTAAATGTGGCACATAATCAATCACTGGACCCTGGATGTTTTACATAGCTCCAGCGACTTCCACACGAGTATGCATTTAACGGAACATTTATCACTAATAACAAGCATAATGGTAGCTGTGGGGGGAAATCAACGAACAAATGTTACATAGAAAAAGGTTTTGCCATTAACCCATGCAGTCCTCCATTCTCTTGTCTCATCTTGAACCACTTGCCACATCTCTTTGCAGTTTGTCTGTTTCTTCCTGCCGCACCCCAGTTTTTCTTCCTTTTGAACTTGCTGCCTCTACTTCTTCCTCCAGGCTGATTCCTGCTCATTGGCTGATGTTCATTCTTTACTGAACCGAAGCTCGTGTAGACAGGGGTCTTATTGCAGAACACGGTAGTTGACACTTTGGAAGGGACAATCGAAATTAGATCAAGTACCATTACCCTGGCTCCGTCACTTAGAGCTAAGCGATCCTTTTAAGTTACATAAATTCTCATTGCCTCAGTTTCCTTACCTATAAAATGGGGGGAATGATACTGCTTTCAGGGTGAGTGAGAATTAAAACAAGTAACATAAAGTGCTGGGCACAGAGCCTGGCATATGTCAATGCTCAACAGATGGCTGTTTTTTTTTATGTAGTAGACCTTTAGAAAGTTCTAAAAATGTGGCAGAGCTCCATTAAGTTTGGGGGTAATTTATTATGCAGCAATATAGAACTAATACATTTTCCCCAGCACTTACCATAGACTATAATATTCTTGCTTATTGATTACTTATTTATTGGCTCTCTTGACTCAGACCATTTGAGCTCCGTGAGGTCAGGGACTTGTCTTGGTTATAGATTTATCTCCCAGCTATTAGTTTAGTGCCTGGCACATTGTAGTTATGCAATAATTAGTCAATTATTGTTATTTTTATAAAATAATGCATTACACAGAGCAATGTGCTTATAAATGTTTAACAACAGAGTCTCCTGACTTTGTAGTGTTTGTCAATTTTGGTGGTTTAAATATTTCTGCCATGGCTGATTTCAAGCTACCAACATGATGTCACTGAGTGCAGAGTTGGAAAGAGGTATCTACAGGCAGTTACTGTGAGCCAGTAAGCTCATAAATTATGCTTTAGTTGTCAAGGAAAGCTGTAAGAAGGTTTTTTCAACAAATCCCTTTGTTGTGTGATGTTTAAGGTACTATTAATAAGAAATACTAACATGAGATTTATAGCGAACATGTAACATAATTTATTTATTACTCATCAGCTTTGTCCAGATAGACTGGGCAAAGCAAGACTCCTTGTTACATGGCACCTGAACAGGGACCCCATTCTTCTCCAGGTTAGCTGCACCTGACATCTGGTCTGTAAATATTGCAAACAGATTGGTGAAAATGTTATCTGAAGCAGAACAAGTTGTTGTCTGTCTGGAGTTTGATTTATCCACCCTGGCCCCATAACACCGGGGATGGGTGGTTCATAAATTCAGCAGGGGCCGCACGCATGCCCTCATAAAATGCGCTTTACTCCCAGTGCAGAATGGCGAAAGGTCTTCTTCCATCCTCCCACGCAGTGTGGTGTGTGGGTTCGACTTGTGCTTGTCTTTAGGCCTCCTTTCATCTTGCTTCTCAGTTGCAACATGAACACTCGTGTTCTGGACTGTAACCAGCTGTGTTTTCACTCCCTTCTGGGGTCTGGTGGGTAACGAGAAGGCGGAGCTCATCCCTCCTGAATTACCGGTTGCGGACAAAGCCAGCAGGTTGGGCAAGCAACAGGCGGAGCAAACACCAACACTTGGACGTGCACAGTTGGAATAATCTAGGTGGTGCCAAAATCAAATAACATACTTCCAGGAGCAGCACATATCTTCGGACGTTACTGATAAGTTACAATAAACAAGCTGCCGAGGACATGCACACCATACCTGCGAAAATCATGCCCTTCAGACCCAGGCTGGCAAATATTTGACATTCAGTTTGATTCCACTGAAATGTTTATAGAGTGTCTACTACATTCAAGTAACTCTGCTAGGAGGTGATGAATGACAGACCCTGCATTTGGTGCATTTATATTCCAGATAAATGAACAAAAAGCAAGCATGTAAGGTATGATGAGATACCAATGTTATCAGAATGATACCGAGTAAGGTCCCTGTGAAGGGAGTCAGAATGTGGAGCGCTCAGGAAGGCTACATTGAGGTTACTCAATTTACCAAACATTAAATGAGCACTGAGGATGTGTCAGGCCTTGCGCTGTATAGTGGAGACAAGTAAAGGGAGCCAAGGCTGCTGGGAGAGACCAACACCCAGGCAATTTCAGTAGAATGGGACTAAGAACAGAGTATTGCGGTACCACAAAGGAGAGACCACCTAACCCAGACATTGGGGAGAGAGAATTAAGGAGACATTCCTGCAGAAGTGAATATTGTACTGCAGAATTAGATGTGGGGTTTTGATGTGGAAGTACATTTCTGTGGAAGAAGACAGGAGACTATTAATCCTAAAACACTTAAATTCAATCATTCCATAAGAACTGGTTGCTTCTGATTCTGGTCAGGACACTGTGGAAATAAGAAGTATAAAATATATTCTCTACCTTCAGGGTAGATACAACACGTATAAGTGGCTCCATGAGGCCTTAGGTAATAGGTGCCGAACGTGCACTCCATAGGATCAGGCGTGAATGATGCAGCTGGGAGGGCTACAGTGGCCTTTCAGTGGTGTCAAGTTAAAGAAGGCTGGATTTGAGTTTTGAAGGATGGGTGTGAGAGCAGAGAATTCAGAGAGAGAGGGAAGAACGGCCTGGTTACCAGCATGAGGGCAGCCGGATGAGACAGGGCCACTGGCGTGGTTGTAGTCAAGGTTTGTGATGTAAAGAGACACAGCTTATTGGTTCTTGTGAGTAGTTCAGAGATCACATCATCCAGCCCCACCTTTAAGGAACTCAAAATGTGAGGAAAGGGAGAAAGGGAATCTCAAAAAGCACATAGCTCATTAGAGGAAGAACTGAACACGCTAATAGCTTTCTTGGGTTTACTGTTTGATTGAGACAAGGAGGTACAGAGCCTTAAAACTTGAAGTAAAATAAAATGTCATTAAAGTGCTCTTTCTCTATGATTTTTACATAGTTTCGCAATCCACTGTTTACCGTTAGGTTGTTTCTTCTGACTTTTTGGCCCTGAATTGTCAGAGCAACATTATGCCAGGCACTTGGTAGGTGCTTAAGACATATTGTCCGAGTCAGTGCTTCTCAAACTTCCCTGAGGCAGAACCCCCTGGTTTCAGCCCATGGTTAGTGTTTATGGCTCAGGAGGTCCGCGCAAAGGGTGGGGAGTGTGAGGATGTGCATTTTTAACTAGTTGCCAGGAGATGCTAAAGCTGCTTATCTGGGGGCCACACATGCAGGCCACTGTGTACCCTTATCTATTTTTACTTAAGACTCAACTGTCGATGATGGAATTTAAATGAAAAAAATATAGAAGATATAGTTTACTAAAGTTTCTCTCTGTGTGAAATTTTTCCCTTTTTAGAAAAAATGTGTTTCCTTTAAGACACTAAACAGCACTATGACTATCTCTCCAGCTTGCTTAAAGTCACTTTCTAGAAGTCTGCATTTGAATTTTCTCCCTCAACGTTTACAGGGCTCGTCATCTTCCCCTGCAACACGGCCCTGCCTCCTGGAGGTGTCGGCTCAAGCGGGACACCCCACAGTTGTCCTCAGCTCCTCTCTCTCTCTCGTCAAATAGCCAATCAGCAAGTGCTGCTGATTGCGCCTCCCCAACCTCCCGCAGGGGCATCCTCTTTTCTCTTATCATCCCAACTGTCACGGCACCTGGAGCCCTCCTCGTTTCTCACCTGAATTACTGCAACGGCTTCCAGGCTGGTCCCTCTGCTACCTTCCAAACCATTCTCCTCTCCAAAGCCAGCCACAGCGAGCGGCCTCAACTACCATCTGACTACAGAACCCTCCTCAAAAGGCTTCCGTGGCCCCTCAGTGTCTATAGGATTGGGTTCAAGTTCATCAAGCACAGAAGACACACTCATCATGGCCTGATCTAGTTCTCCTCACTTACAGTGTTATTCTTACAACGCCAGACTATGTGCAATTCTAGCATGTTGAAATTCTTCCTCCTCTACACCTTTGCTCATGCCATGCCCTCTGCCTGGGAGGCCTTCTCTACACATGCTCCCCCCGCCCACCTCTGGAAAACTTGTTAGATTTGCTTCCCTTATAAAGCTTTCCTCCTCTGTGTTAGCTATATATTACGGTGACTGTTTTTCTCTTGGTTTGCTTAATGACACTCACAGAAGTTTTCTCTTCACATGTCTGTCTCTGTGATTGTGCTGTGAGATGTCAGGTTCATGCATCAAACACGGTGTGCAATGAAAGCGAGCTCCGAATGCAGTCAAACTTTTGACCCTAGATGCTTTCATTTCTTCTGCGGTGGGCAGCATAGTGGCCCCTGAGGATGTCCATGTCCTAATCCCTGGAACCTGTGAGTATGGCACCTTACGTGATAAAAGGGACTTTAAAGACGTGATTCAGTGAGGGATCTTAGGGCGGGAGGTTATCCTGGATACTCTAGGCGGGTCCAAAGCAATCACAAGTGTCCTTATAAGAGGGAGGCGGGAAGGTCAGAGTCAGAGAGGGAGATGGGACAATGGAAGCAGGACGAGGGGGAGGATGAGAATGCGGGGCATGGGGAGGGACGGGGGAGGGAGAGGGGTTGGAGGGGGGAGAGAGAGTGAGAAAGAGACATTTAAAGGAGGTAATGAGCCAAGGAAGGCCGGTGGCCTCTAGAAGGTGGTAAAGGCCAGGAGACAATTTCTTCCCTACAGCTTCCAGAAGGCACCAGCCTTGCTGACACCTTGAGTTTACCCCAGTGAAACTCATTTTGGACTTCTGACCTCCAGAGCTGTAAGATATTAAATGCGTGTTGTTTTATGCTACGATATTGTGGTCCTTTGTTATGGCAGCCATGGGACACTAACGCACCTTCTCCAGAGAGTGCACCCGAGAGTCCTGGAGAGGCGAGATGCTCCCCAGCCTCCCACCCTGTGTGGTGTACAATGTCACCAGCTGCCACCTTCATTTCATGCCCACATGCCTGCTTCCCAGGACTGCCCACCTTTCCAGAATAGCGTTCCGTATCTTTGCCCTGGAAAATATTTCCATTTCAATTCTTTGAAGTGTAATGTCAACCACACCTTTCCCACAAAATCTGTGTTGTAGGAAGGTGAATTTTCTTCTATGCACAAAGTGGTAAACACCAAATCAGTTTACTGGAGAATTCTCTCTTCAATACATGCGTGTGGCTTCCAATGTGTCAGTCACATTCTGAGTATTCATTATCGTCCTCGATGGCGGCAAGAACCTTGTCTCTGACTTATCCCTGCTTTATCCCCAACACCTGGCCCACTGAGACACAGAGGCCCCAAGACACTGTCTTTATGTGGTCATTGGGTTAAACTCTTTGAAAATAAATTGAACTAATTCTAACCCCACTGGGGGAAGATCACATAGCTAGTACCGTGGCTGGCACTCTCTGTGAATGTTCAAGGAATGAATAGACCAAGGGGTGGTTATGCTGATCACTACACAGAAAACCTGGCCTCAGGTTTGCTGTTGCAAAGGTTGCTGGTCCCAAGGCAGAGCCTGGTGGGGCGGGACAGGCTAAGTCCGTCTCTAGAAGGCCAGACTTTGCAGAGTAGGGTAGGGTTTCCAGAAGCGAGCAGGGAAAGTCCTTCCCCTTTGGACAGGCATCCATGGCAAGCAAGTTTTTGCAAGCATTGAGGCTGGTGGGCTTTCTTCCCCGCCTGGCAGATGCCTCACGGCTGGCCTGGCCTCAGGCTCAGCTCTCGCCTTGTCACACATCCTGAGGTGCATACAATGGAAGGGTAAACAATAAAGGAGGGACAACCAAATCCTCAGCAGTGAGGTGAGGATGGGAGTGACCTTTCCAAAAAAAGACAAAGAGGGGAAGAACAACAAAGGAGGACAAAAAACAATGTTATTCGGATGAGCCCCTGCAAACCCAGCTGGAGGCTGTCTCAGGTGACCCATGTTTGCCACAGTGTCAAGTCTGGAAACTGGTATTCCTGTCATTCACCGTGCACTCTCTGAAAGCAAATAGCTTTCCTAGGGTTTCGATTTATTACCATCTAAAATGTCATTCTCTGTATAGGTAATAAAAGATAATATGTTTTATGGGAGCTCCTTATGTTCAGGTTTTACAAAATCTATTATTAAATGATCTGAATAGAATCTAAATGAATCTTACTAAGTTACATGAAATAGCAAGGGTTCCCCCCCACCTTCCTCTTCCCCAAATCAAGTGCAGTTAGAAGGGCGGCACTCTCTGCATGTTTTCTAATCACACAGCCAAAGGTAGTGCTTTTGTCGGACTTAAAATTGCATTCTGCTGCGTAATCAGCTTCACAAAGTTACATACTGATCAAAACATCCAGAAAATTCAATTACTGACTCCTAATGACAGAAGGACATGAGCTCACCAAGGGTTGGAGGATGTTTCTAAAATTAGGTTCCAAATGCGTATCACATGGAGCAGTTTTAGCTTTATGATCTTTGGCCATCGGTCCTCTGCGTGCTTATGGCCCTTGACATTAATTTCAGGAGCGTAATCAGTATTACCGCCTCTACTTGGGAAGTACAGGCTAGGTGGGCTGAGTCAAGCCTGATTTGCCCGCCATTTGTTAGAACCCACTCCCATTCAGATGTGATCCCCTAGTCAAATCTGCCAGCCAGGGTTACTTTTAATCAGTACTATATGTTTTCCCTTAAGTCAAATGCATTTTTATGCAAAGCTTACTTTGGTTTAGAGTTCTATTGCTGGTAATAATTCCAGGTAGCTTTGGAAACAAAGGGGCCTGCGGAGAGAGTAATGAATCAGCAAATGACACCCACCCACTCTGCCTGTGGAGGCGAAAGCAATACAAGACGCTGCCTTTATGCCGTCGTTGGGTTATACTCTTTGAAAATAAATTGAACTAATTCTAAATCATCCAAGAAAAAAACCACACAGGATGGATTCCAATTACGCCACTGCTGTTGTTCCAAAAGCAAATTCACATACCAGGGAGAAAAGGCAATGCGAATAACCCAGCCATGATTGTTCTGGAAGGCTCTCCTGTCGATTTCATGTCTGGCACAGCCAGTCCTCTTGACCACTTCCCTTCAGCATTATTTGGGCGAGACCACCTAAAGCACCGTGATCCCCTGCCCTGTTCTCCGGAGGCAGCCCGTTTGTGATCTTGGCTCCACTATTCATTTTGTTCCTGAAATTGTCTTGGCTCTGCAGACAGGAGCTAAGCCTATTAACACCCTCGGATGTTACTCCAGCAAGGAACAGGAAGTCAAATGTTACGACTTAACATTTGGTCTCGACCTTCCCTGGTTCAGCCTCATAGACAGACAGAATGTTGCCGATCAAGATGAGTGTGTTTTTCCTTCGCAAAGTACAAAACCCACAAATATGCCCTTGGAGGACTCCCTTTCATTTTATTTTTTAAAAATAACAATAAATAGAGCTTTCTGCATTTCCTCCTGTTCCTCTTCGGAGTCCTTTTCAAAGTGGAGGGACTTGAACGCTATTGCCAGGGAACCCAGTGTCATTGCTCCCATCTCAGTGTGGGTCAGACCTCAGCCCTGCGATGAGAACACACCTCTGTGTCTCACGCTCACTCCTGGCTCGAACCCCAGCCTGTGGACTTCTCTGTTCTAGTCTACAAATGCTCATTCCTTGCTAGTCCAGCTCCGTTCCACTCAGACCTTCTGTTGTTATAACAATCATGGCTGCGTCCATTGAGAAGTTATTTTATGCTGGAAACAGGGCTCAACCTTTTGTGTTAACTCCTCAGGTGATCCTCACGACAGCCCTGTGAGGTGGGTAAGAGGGTGTCTCCCTTTATACCGGTGGGGGATTCTGCTGCCCAAGGACATACAGCTCTTATGCGGCAGACCTGGGATTGGGACCCAAATTCTTGGTCCACAGCCTACACTCTTAATCGCTACACTTTGAGTCTCCTCATTACCTACATAGTAGCCCAAAGCCTCCCTTCACAGTAGCTTGAAGATTCCATATGGGAACCTGTTTCCCAGTTGTTCATGGGAGCCCTGCATGGGTTGAGCTTGGAGGGATGGGAGCTTGTTTGGGATAGGTTGCCAGTCATGGGTATCTCTTTGAACAATCTCCACGAAGTCCCTAAATGTCTGCCTGCTTCTTGGAGACCCCATTTATTCCCACAGCTTCAGTTCTACCCACCCCTATTGACTGTGACAGCTTCAATTACCACCTGTCTCTTTCATGTCCAAATCTCTCCTAATTCCCAGATCCACACTTCGAACTGCTTGCTTGACATTTCCACCTGAATGTTTCACAAGCACTGCAAACACAGCACGTCCCAAAGTAAACGCAGTATAAGTGCCCTCTCAGCCAGCGGCACTCCTCCCCTGCCCTGGGTAATGGTGTCGCCCTCCAGCAGGCATCGAAGTGGGAAACCCTGGTGTTGCCTCTCAGCCCCACTGATTCTCTCTTGTAAAGGAGTCCCATATGATCCCGTCCTCACTATTCCCACTGCCTTTGTCTTCATTTTGGTCACTGTCATGTCTCACTTTGGCTGCTTTTTCCTGAGATAAGTAGAATATAAATTTGGAGCAGTTTTGGAAGGGGTTATGGAGTGCAGGAAGATGGAAAGCAGTCCTGGGGTGCCAGCATCGTGCTGTTCAGGGAGGAAACACAGGCCAGTTGAGCTCCCTGCGTGCAGTACCAGCACTGGTCACCACGCGCCAGTAGGAGGTTTCTCAGGCTGACTTTCTGTGTGCAAGCCACGGGCCCCAGGGCATCCCAACATTTTTCCACTATAGTCTACAGAAGCCCCTGGACACTTGCTAAGGGAGCATGTGGGTGGTCCATTCACACTTTTATTTCTTCACAGAGGCTGTACTCTTTGCCTGGGATGCAATTCTCTACGTTCAGCCTTGGCAAATTTCTACTACCCTCAAATGTCCATCTCAAATGTCAGTTTCTCTTTGAAGCCTTTACTGAAATCTCCAGAGTAGGGAGGCTGCAGAGCTCTTCGCACAGTTCCCTTGTAGCACATTGTGCCGCAGTGAACCAAAGATCTCTATCCCTTCCACCCTGCTGTGAGATGCTTACAGAATGAGGAGGTGAATTTCAGCTTTGCTTTGTAACAGCTGTGTGACCGTGGACACGCCACAACCTCTGATGCCCGGCTCACCTAGTTCAGCAAAAGGTGGCAGTCTTACCTTTTCTCCAGGACTGCTGTGAGGGTGGGATGGACTTAACCCCTATATATCACCAATCACGTGACCTGGTACATGGAGTGAACTTAGCACATGGAAGCTGATGTCACAGTCAAAATCACAGAATAGCTGCTTGCTAAATCCTGGACAGGTACACAAGCTTTTAAATCAAAGCAACTAAGAATGGTGGTTCCCCAAAATGAAATGAGAGTTACATTCATGACCTAGAGTAGGTTGGATGGTGGTCCACAAAAACATATGTTCAAGTCCTAACCCCCAGTACCTGTGAATGTGATCTGACTTGGAAAGAGGGTCTTTGCAGCTATAACTAAGGATCTCTAATGGAAGCATCCTGGATTTAGGGTAGGTGCTAAGTTCAAGAACTCCAAGGACATGCGTCCTCATAAAGGACAGAAGAGGAGAGACACATAGACAAGGGAAGAGGCCATATGAAGACAGAGGCAGAGACTGGAGTGATGTGGCCACAAGCCAAGGAAGTCAGGAGTCACAGAAGCTGGAAGAAGCAAGGAAGGACCCTCCCCTAGAGCCTCCAGAGGGAGCACAGCCTGCTGACACCTTGATTTTTGTCTTCTTGTCTCCACGGCTGTGAGAGAATACATGTCTGTTGTGGTAAATGACCTGGTTTGTGGTGATTTGTTACCGTAGCCCTAGGAAATTAATATACCTGTAAAATGCAAACTCTGCCAATGATCCTTCTGGTCAGGGAACGGAGTATATGTCTAATACTTAGAGTGTAGTCAGGCTGTTCTAAATCTACCACAAAACTTCATGATATGACTTCATGATATGGTAGGTCGGGGGTCTTAGTTAGGGGTCTTGGGAGTTTTACATTTTCAGGAGAGAGAGCTCAGTCTTCAGGAAACCTTGCCAACTGTGAATTCCATTCACATTGGCTGTCAGCTCACTCTCTCTGTTAGTGGTGGTTCCTCCCAGCTTCGACTGGGCTTGGCTGTGATGAAGACATCCAGTAACAGTCTGTGTGCACGTCAACTTTGTATGTGGTCTGCAGATTATACATAAAATGCCCGCAATAGAATGGTATCCACCTACCTACACACGACATATTTCTAATGAAGAAAAACAAGTTACAAAACAGCATCAGTGGTATTGTATGTGGGGTGAAAAAGAAACATTCCCACTTCACTCAGTGTGGCTGAGGTAATGCTGCGTGTTCACTTAACTAGTCACTGTTTTTCCTGAGCACTCCCTTCACCATTCCCTTGCAATTAGGAATGACCATGTTACTGAGTCCCGGCCATGGGATGTGGGCAGAAGAGACGCATGCCGTGTCCAGGCTTAGTCTGTCAAATCTCCTAAACACCGCCCCTATGTCCCCTTTTTCTGTGGCCACCTTCAGTGCCACCTGTTGAAGACGTGGTACTGTGGATGGAAGGAGCTTTGTGGAACAGGGCTCCCGCATGGCATGTGACGTCTCATTGGCTTGTGCCATGGGCAAGCAGCGACCTGGGCTGAGCTGCTGAGACCCTGAGGCTGTTTGTTAGAGCAGCTGGCCTCACTGTCCTCAGGACACATACCCTCTATCCGAAACAGTGAAGCGAGACGCCGCATTTACAGTCTGCTTGGGTTATATTCTTTTAATATTCATTGAACTAATTCTTTTACCAATTACATACAAATGTGATGGGGGACCTCTCAAACCCCAGGATTTATTTATAAAAAGTGTGTATTTATTCTTACATGTTTAAACTTCAGTCACCTTCAAAGTACTCTCCATTTGAAGCACTACACCTACTGGCACATTGTTTTCTACTGCTCAAAACAGTTTTGGAACCTGTTGATTTTGATGCCTTTTAGTGCTTCTGCCATTTTTTTGTTTTACCTCTTCCACGTCAGCAAAACATTTCCCTTTGAGGACTTTTTTCACCCAGGAAAACAAATAAACAAAAAAAATCACTTGGGGTGAGATGGGGCGAATAGGGAGGGGGCCCTGGGGGGGTCATACTGCCTTTGGGAAAAACTGCTGAACGCTCAGCACACCGTGTGGGCAGGTGCACTCGTAAATCACCCGTCACGAAACGGGCAAATGTGTTGAAAAAGTCTACAAAGAAAAACATTCACTGAAGCTGAACACAGCCTCTCACAACAACGCCAGCTGGCACACTGCTACAGATGGGCTCCTAGAACACTCACCTAGCAGGGGAAGCCTGTACTACAAGGGGCCTGCTCTCCAGAAGATAACCCATTTTTTGGGTCCCCCCCCCATACGTAAAAATGTATGTATGTAAATTCTATGCAGATATAGATATCTATATGTATATATGTCCACGCATACATATACATATATGAATACAGATAGAGGTATCTGTCCATCTAATCTATATCTATCTATGCATCTACCTATCTATACACACACAAATGTTAACAACAGTTCAGTCTGATGTGTTTATATATATAGAGAGAGAGAGAGAAAGAGAGAGAGAGAGAGAGAGATTGTATGGTGTAAGTTTCGGTAACAAGGCAATACTTTATGTTTACAATATTAAAAACAAAGAACAAAACAAACACAGAAACCCCTCCAAAGTGATGGCTATGGCATTAGATCTATACTCTTAAAAAACTCTTTTTGTCCCTTCTAAATTGTGTTATGGGCCTAAGGTATTAAGGCCAGGGTCACGGAGGCCAGAAAGCATCTGTGTAAAGCAAAGCAGACGTTTGCTGAGCAGTTGCTGCCGAGGCAACCTGAGCGCGCCCGCAGAGCCAGCAGCGGTCCGCGTGGAACCAAGCCTCCTGGGGCTCTGCTCTCCTCCCACTTACATCTCAGCAAGTCTCCCTCCAACCTCCAGGCCCCGGGTGAGAAACCTGAGGCTCAGAGGCAGTTCACCTACTCTTTCCACAAACATTCTCTGAGGGCGCTTCAGCTGGCACGGAGAGAGCTGCAGGTGAAAGCCACAAAGATCCCATCTGTACAGAGCTTACATTCTAGATGAGGATTCGAATTGTAAGCAAGATCAATAGAGACGGTGCTTCAGGAAAAAATTAAATAAGAAGGGGGACAGAGCATTCTGGGGTGAGGGGGGAGGCTTAGTTTTAAATGAGGCGGCCTGAGAAGGTCACCTCTGATTAAAGCCCTGAAGCGAATAAGGAGACACAGCAAGACATGTGGGGGTAGAGCAATCCATGCAGATCAACTAGCAGGTGCAAAGGTCCTGAGGCAGGGGCACAAGGGATGAGTATTTTTGTCTAAAGTATTCAAAAGACACTGAAAGTAATTTTTCAGGACAGATTTCTGACATTTTTTTCTCTTTTGCTCTATTGATGCTCAAGGCAGTGAGTAACTGTTTAAAATAGGAGCAAATACTGAGGAAATACTTTTGGATCGATGACTCAACCATGAACTTTATGAGGGCAGAGACCACACCTGCCTTCCAAATGTCCCCATTATTTTGGGGGGAGTGAACAAACATAGCTGTGATTTTTGTGGGAGAGTAAAATATATTCATCATTTCAAAGAAAAGAAAAAGCATGTTTCTTTTCATGCCAGCTGAAATACAATCTGCCCAAATTTCATTATAGATATAAAAATCAAAGTCTAGGATTTTAACAACATGAAAGTATTTTTAAAATAAACAGAATAAATGGCACCATTTAAGGAGAATGTGCTTCTCTTTCTTTGATAAATATTGATTTCCACAGACTGTTATCTGTTGTCTGCGGGGAGGCTAAGTGTTAATGTCCAGCCCAGCTACAATGCAAGCATGTGGCCGTCCTCAAACTTCTTATTTCGGTCAACTCCAACATCACGGGAGTTTCAATAAGAAAGCGTCAAAGGAATTGTAAAGTAATGAAAAGGGGAGAAATGAAAACTGGGTGGTGCATTGATCTTAGATTTAGGACCTTCTCAGATCCATTTACCAAGCTGTCAATTCTGCCTCTCTAAACTGTTCACCTCTGCCCTCTCTTTCCATTCCCAATACTTCTCCAGTAGTTCAGGGCACAAAAAGTAGCCTCTGTGGTTCCCCTGACTCCCATCTGACCCCTTCAAGAGCATTTTCATAACAATTATATTTCTAACGCTTCGCTCTGATCACTTGGCTACTCTGCTCTAAAGCCTTCCGTGGCTCCCTATTGTTACCAGGACACCGTCTAAACTCTGTGGGGGGCACTGAAGGCCCTTGGGAATTTGTCCCTCTCTGCTTTCGTTTCCTGCCGGACCTCCCCTCATTCATTATCTACTAGGAACAGTTCATCACTGGCCCTGGTTTCTCACACATGCCAGGTTCTCTCTACCTCTATGCCTTTGCAAACGCTGTTCGCTTTGCCTGGGACAGCCTCTAGCCACGTGTCCCCAGGTGAGGCTCGTTGCCGAAGTCTCAGTTCCCACGTTACTCCTCCATGAAGCCTTCCCCGATTCTTCCCTGTCTAGCTGGGAGGCCACTTTTCCGCACTCACATTGTGCCTTACTCGTGCCTATATTTAATGCGATGTCCACCTTGTCACAATGGCACGTTTGTTTCCTGGTTAGCCTGTGAGTTTCTCCAGGGCTATGTCTCTCTGCCCATCCATATAGTTCCTGGACATCATAGGTGCCTAATAGGTAATTATGATTGGAATGAATGATGGAGTATGAAGTCGACCCTCGGAGGACTCTCTCTTGAGGATTCACGGTCCCTCAGACTAACCAGGACCCCACCTCCTGATGAGGTGCTGAGAGCAAAATAATGAGGCATAATGGGGGTGGAGTGGCCTTGGGAATCAGACGGCGCTGGGTGAAGTCCTGTTCCACCCCCTACCACCTGTGAGGACCTGGGCAGGTTACTCAAGTTCCTCTGTGCTCCTCAGAAAATGGGATCATCATCGTCTACCTAGAAAGGCCATCATGAGGATTAAGTAAGAGGATACCCACAAAATACTTAGCAGGGCATGAGGGGAACATCATAAGTGGGTTGCATGTGTGGACCGTGGGCGAGGTAGCCTCACTGAGCCTCTCCGTCGTACACTCGTTAACTAGGGGGAAGAACAGTGTCTACCTCACAGCGTTGCTGTGAGGACGATGTGAAATGACACATGCACAATATCCAAGAGTGACATTTACTGGGACATTAGTGCTGCACTCAACGTTCTCTCTTATTATACCACTTGTCACACTGGATTGTGCCATATGTTTACAGACCTGTAAGCTGTTAGAATCACTGGTGTCTTTGCATTGTCATATCCCTGACACCCAGCATACTGTTGGGTACGTAATAGATGTTCATTAAACATTAGCAGAGCTGGTGCCTGAACAAATGTCTACTGCCCTCTCTGTCTCCCCAAACCCTGCCCATCCTTGAAGGCTCACACAAGCTTCCCCATCTCATCTAGAAAGCCTGGCCTCCTTTCTGCTGCAGGATGTCATCTGCTTGCGAACGCCCACGACACCTCACGTTTGTTTGTTTCCGGGACCGTATTTCAGCCTGGAACCTTCAGTGGTTATTTAAATTTCAACGGGTCTAAAAAATGCGGTGCGCCTATGTAGCTCTCCATCAGCCAGACACCCAGTGCTGGGACTGCGCCCCAGAACCCTAAGCCCTGCACCTGTTAACATCCAGGAAGATGCCCTGTGGCTGTGAGAAAGGGATCATTTCACAGATTCTGAACAAATCAAGAAAGGCTGGACATTCTGCCCCATCCAGGAATGGCTTAGCCAGGAGTATTCTCCCAGATGTACCATTTAAACATCCTCTTCATACTCTGAGAAAGAAAAACTACCCAAATCCACCAAGCATAGCTCTTTGCAGCATTGAAGATTGCTGCCGTATAAGCCAGAGGCGCCCACATTAAAAATAAATGCTTAGTAGGAGAATATTTAATGACATGGAAAATGTTTCTATTACATTGTTGAGAGGAAAGCAGGTTACAAAATTGTATGAACACTGAGGTCCCATTTTTAGAAAAATGTATTTGTAATATACACAATTTTTAAATAGAGTAGGGAATTATATACAAGGTATTAACAGCAATTATCTCTGAACAATGTGGTTATGAAATTTTTATTTTATCCTTCATGTCTTTTTCTAATTTTTTACAATAAACATATTATTTAGTGGTTAGAAAAAGAATACATTTCATTGCAAAGCTGAAGTGTAGGGGTTAAGGTGTCTGGATGTGTCTATGTGATTTTGATGGGGAGGTGTCACAAGGTGTGTGGTTCTGAATGTGGCTTCTACCTCTTCTCTCCTCCTCACTCCCCTGCTCCTGGGCACCAGTGCAAACCCATGACCCAGGCTTTGCTTGAAAGCAGAGAGCTATTTCCTCAAACCAAGGTGTGATGGCCATTAGTATTTCCTATAGGGGCATCTGTGAGGACCTCATATTACAATAGAAAGAACATACTAAATAAAGAACACACGGCTCTCGTTGGCTTTCTAAATGTCAGTGTGCAGACCTGCACATTTATATCTCAGCACACACAGGCTTCTCCAGAGAGCCAATCCAGCAGCTGGTTGAGGTGTGAACCAAGAATCCAACTAAATGTTAATTGGCACCCAGGCGTGACATGGGGTCCTTAACAACGGTGCTGGGGAACGAGGTCTTTTCATTTTTTCTTTCTTGCTTCCTTTATTGTGGTTATCCATAAACCAGGAGGAGGATCTGGTCAGTGAGCACAGTAGGAGTGGGGTTGCTTAACTCTCTCCTTCCTAAGATGCCATTCTCCATATGATATTCTGTGCCTGGAACTGCACCATGATGCTTAATATTTGGATGGAAATGAACACCCGCAATCAATCAGCAGGGTGATTCTGAATACGAAGGTATTCAGAGAAATAGAAATTGGTGATCAGATATAGGAGCACTTGATTGTCTTGCCCACGAATGCCACGTAAGTGTATGCCACTGGGTGTCTTAGTCATTTCATCACTTAAAAATGTAATAAAGTGGATATTCTGAAGAAGGTGAGAAGACAACCTACAGAATGGGAAAAGATATTTGCAAATCTTGTTTCTGATAAGAGCTTACTATCCGGAATATATAAAGAGCACTTACAACACAAGGCAAAGGACTTGAATAGATAACTTCTGCCAATAAGATACACAAATGGCCTAGTGGGCACATGAAAAGATGCTCAACATCTATAGTCATTAGGGAAATGCATTCGAATCCACAGTGAGGGGCTACTTCACACCTAGGATGGCATTAATGAGAAAGAAAACGCAACGGCCTGGCCAGTGTGATTCCCTGTCAGGGCACATGCCTGGTTACAGGTTCGGTTCCTGGTTGGAGCACGAATGAGAGGCAACCAATCGATGTTTCTCTCTTGCATCTTTTCTCTCCCTATCGTTCTCTCTCCCTTCCGTTCTCTCTAAAATCAATAAGCATGTCCTTGGGTGAGGATAAAAAAGAAAAAGGAAAAGGAAAATAAGTGTTTGTGAAAATGCAGAGAAATTAGAACCGTCACACATTCCTGGCGGGAATGAGTTTTTATTTCGTACGTTCTTTCTACTGTAATGTG
Organism: Mormoops blainvillei; assembly: GCA_004026545.1. Classification (NCBI taxonomy): domain Eukaryota; kingdom Metazoa; phylum Chordata; class Mammalia; order Chiroptera; family Mormoopidae; genus Mormoops; species Mormoops blainvillei. Next base: position 191,009 of record PVJD01000410.1, read on the forward strand.
GGATGCCCCTATTCAAAATATTAAGGGCCATCACATCTTGGTTTCCAGCCACTGTGGAAAAATCTGTCAGTTTCTTAAAAAGTTAAGCATAGAATTACCTTATGACCCAGAAATTTCCCTCCTAGCTATGTACTCAAAAATACAGAAAACAGGCTCTCGAACAAATACATGTGCATGCATGTCCATAGCGGCATTACTCCCAGCAGCCCAAAGGTAAAAACAGCTCAATGTCCATCAGTGGATGAACGGATAAACAAATGTGGCCTATTCACACCATGGAATATTATTCAGCCATAATAAATGAGATGCTAATTCATGCTACCATGTGGATGAGCCTCAGAAACACTATGCTGAGTGAAAGAAGCCAGACACAAAGTGTCACCTATTGTGTGACTCCATTTATATGTAGTGTCCAGAACAGACGAGTCCGGAGAGATGGAATATAGATCGGTGGTTGCCAAAAGTTGGAGGGGGGAAATGGAGTATGGCGAGAGGTTGTTCAATGGGTCTGGGATTTCCTTTGGGGATGAGGAAAACGTTTGGGGACTAGACAGAGGCGCTGGTTGCACAGCATAGTGAATGTACCAAACGCTGCTGGATGGTTCACTTTAAAATGATGAACTTTCTATTAGATGAATGTCACCTCGATAAAAAGGCACTATAAAGTGCTGACTATATGCTCGTTGCTGGGGCTACAAAGGTAAGTAAAACAGTCACGGTTCCTGTTCTTATGTAGAATATAGTCCAGTGTGGGCGGACAGATATTAATCAAGCACATTTCTGTTAATTTGTAGCTGCGAAAGGACAGATGAAGGAGAAGTTCAGGGCGCTTTGAAAATGCCTGTAAGAAGGACTTGAGCCTCTCTCAGACACCAGCAAGACCTCTCAAGGGACTGATGGCTGAGCTGAAATCTGAGAAAAGATTAGGAAATGATTTGGGAAACAGGATGAAATGGGAGGGTAGTATGTTCCAGGTTGAGAAGAGCAGATGAAAGGCCCCATGATGGGAGTGGGTGAGGAACAGAAACCCCCACTTATCTGGAGGAGAGAGAGGCAGGGGCACTTGGTGGGAGAAGAGGCTGCACAGAGGTGGGTCAGGCCGTGCTGGCCTTGCAGACCCAGGGATGGACGAGGGTCAGTCTCCCTGGAGAAACAGGACTCCCGTGGGGTTATTTTAAAGAGGAGGCTGACATGATCAGATCATTCTGGCTGTAGTGTGAGATATTTGCCTTTTTTCTTCTTTTTTTTTTTGGTAACAGCTTTATTGAGATACAATTCACATAGTATAATTCACCTATTTAAAGTTTAAGATTCAATGGCTTTCAATATATTCACAGAGTTGAGAAACCAACATCACAATCAACTTCAGAACATTTTCACCACCTCCAAGAGAAATGCCACAGCCATTAGCACTCACTCCTGTGTTTGTTTCCTGTGGCTGCCATCACACAGCACCACAAGCTGGGGGCTTCAAGCAGCAGAGATTTATTGTCGCACAGGACTTCGATCCTTTTTATGGCCAAATGATATTCCGTTGTATGGATATACCCCATTCTGCTTATCCACTCCTCAGTTGGGGGATTTGTGGGTTGCTTCCGCTTTCTGGCTATTAGGAATAATGCTGTTATGAGCATTCATGTGGACATTTTTATGTGGACCCATATTTTTATTTCTCTGGTGTATATACTGAGGAGTGGAATTTCTCAGTCATATCATTTGTCTTTTAAAAAAATGTAGGTATGTGACATGTCCTTGACGACATTTCCCGGGAAGACGTTCTGTAAGGTTCTTAACAGGATGTGGCGTGACTCGCTTGTGATTTGGGAAGCTCGGCCAAGGTGGAAAGGGAAGAAAGGAACTTTGTGTGTTGGGACTCCCTGTGGATCGCAGGCACCAAGTGCAATCTCCAACATGCCGATGAGGACACTGAGGGCGCAGGGGCTGGAGTAACTCACACTTTCATAGCTGGTAAGTGGTCAGGTCAAGATTTGAGCCTCGGTCTGACCTCAGAGCAGCATAAACGCTCAACCTTATCTGGGCTTGGGACTTGGTTCTTGGCCTGGGGCCCCAGCTTCTGTTTCTCACCCAAGTGTCTCGGGCAAAGGTTCCCAAGAGAACAAATGCCGCTGAGGGCCTGGTGCTGAGTTATGCAGTCACATGTGTCAATAATCAGGCCAAATTTGAGGCTTCATATTTTGGATGAAAGCTCAAGTGTGTCTCTTAAGGTCAGAGAGCTGGTGCTCATGTCTGACCTGTGGAGGGTATGTTCCAAGAGGGAGGACAATGGCAACGACAGCAAGTTCACTACAGTGACAACATCTGCTGTCATTTCTGGAGCATCTTCTTTGAGCCAGGCACTTATACTCCTCATCTGAATCTTAAGGACAGCACTGCAAGGTCTGTGTGAGTAGTGTTCCCGTTTCACAGTTGGGGGATCCTGGGGCATGGGACTCAAAGGAGTGTCCTAGGAAAGCAGTGGCTTGGAGGTACCCTTGTATCTGGAGAGTGGGAGGGGGGTACCTGGGTATCCCAATCTCTTACCTAGGCCCAGGGGACCCAATTCACTCAGATCTGGGGCAAGATGATCCAGACTTCCCGGTTCAAAGACTCAGCACTGAGAGCTAACTGGGTAGCTACACGATTAGTATGTATGTGACTGGTATGTAGTAGGTCCTGAGTAAATGTTTGCCAAATAAAGGAGAGGGCTGAACTGACAAAGGACGACAGTAATTAAACACACTGGTCCTTTTGCCTTTAAAGAAGCTACTGTGGTAACAAAAATAATTATCTGCATTTAGAAATGTGCAGCTGCATTATTTTAAACCTTGGAATTCTTTCTGCCTTTGTTTTTTTATTTTAGTTTTTATAGTTTTAAGAATGTTAGATAGCTTCTTATTTTAGGGTAAATCAGATGAATTATGACAACTGTGTGGAGCAGGATCCCGAGGCTGCCGCGAGACTCAAAGGCAAGAGGGCCATGATCGATTAGTGATGTCTGCCACGGGGGCAGGAGGGGATCCAAGAGTGTAAGTGCTGGTCTCCTTCCCCTGGTGACTTCCTTCCCTTCTGCAAGTTCAGTGGTCATCTCCATACCGTCCGGGGGTTGGACTGGTGCTTTCGCTTGATGAGTGTGAGTTCCCACCCACTAAATTCTGACAAGGCTGAGCTGAGCCGCAGCCACTGGTGTTCGATCCAAGGGTCCAAGCCATTTACAAAATAGGCATGTTGGCTCCAGTTTATCTGACAGGAGCCATGTATGTAATCAGCTCTTAGGCATCCTTCAACCCTCTCTTCTATTTCTCTGAATCCAGCGATTCAAGGTTCTTTCAGTGCCTAAATCTTTTTTATTCTTTAAATTTCTCGGCAGTTCAGCAATGTGTCACTTCATTGTGCAGTCATAAAAATATTAATGCTATGTGGTGCGAAGCAATACTCACACTACATTCTGTGGATGAAAAATACCGAGTGTGTCAACATGTTCAGGGCCTAAAAAGAGAGCTTTATCATTCAGCCCATAGTCTCTGTAAGTACTGTATACATTTCAATTCTTTATGTGTGAAACTTAATGAGTTTGGATTCTTTGCCTCATCGGTCACAGTGCTAGGAAATAAAACAAGGGAAAAAGGCATAACTTTCCCACATTTAAACTTTAAATGCATCAAATCCTTAAAACAAACCAAACAGAAATGATTACTGAAATTTATGAGAGAGGTGATGAATGATTTGACTTTCCAAAGCATATTTTGGGGCTGCTACAAATTTTTCCAAATCACGAATGCCATGTTTGACTATTACATGTGTTTGATAGCTTTTCCTCTGCTCACGTCCTGGGAGAACCCAGGAATAACACAAATTTAATAAAGCTGGAATAAAGAAGACCTGGTTATCAGCAAGGGTAAGGATGATGATGATGAAAATAGATAACAGTTATTGATCACTGAAGATATGCTAGGTTTTGTGAATTGCCCAGAGATTATTCTGTTCATCCCTTACTGCATCCTGTGATGTGACATACACCCATTTTCCAGATGAGAAAGCTGAGGCCCAGAGATGTTATGTGGCTTCTCAGGGCTATTTCAGGAGGCAGTACCAGAGCCAGGGTCTGCACCCAGGCAGAGTGACTGCCTGGCCCTGCAGCCTTAGCTCTGCAGCCAGCATGTGCACCCTAGGAGACAAATGAGGGGCCCAGGTGTCCCTGTGGTGGGCGCTTTCTAGCTCATGAACCTAAATAGATGGAGTTGAGGCTTTACGTGGGATCAGAACAAACAGAAAAAGCAGGTTTGGAGGACAAGAGAAGGGCTAATTTAGGGATGGATTAAAACTGAGAAGAAACAAAAAGGAAGAATGCACTTTATCCCCGCTCCTCTTCCGTAGCAAATTGCCTGTGCTAAATTCTCACAGCAGCTGCTGGCCCCATGTTAGCGAGAGTCAGAACCAATATTTCTTGATTAACTGGTAGGGTAAAGGCATATGTCCGCCATTACCTGAGGTACTAACTTAGGGGCTGCTTTCTCACTGTCAAGGTAATTCTTTCAAATTTGCTTAAATTTAGCTTATTAGTCTAATGCAACGTACAATAACTTAGGTGATCAATATCTATTGTTTTAAAGGCTAGAATTTAAAATAAAAGGAATAAAAACTGGGACCAATGTCAAACTAAGGGAGATGAAAAGAAGGCCATTCAAGCCTCCTCCCGCATGCAGCTGTCAATTTTGCTTTCGTGTGCAAGGAGCCCTCGGTGTCCCTTCATGTCTGCATCTGTATGAGCTGCCAGAAAGTGATCGTTTCCTGACTCCTAATTCCCCTTCAGGTGGAACATTTAGGTTGCTTTCTTGGTAGCAAAATGAGATAGTAAATCCATGTGGAGCAAGCTGGGAGATGATTTCCGTGGGGGAAATTTTTTCCACTTCTAAACATTTTGGTAATCACACAACGTGCAGAGACCTATTATGATGTTTGTGGAAAATACATACATATTAATAGGGAATATTTTGTGGGTTTTTTTTTTGTTGTTGTTCTGTTTTGTTTTGGTAGATGTAGTTCCGCATGCTGGCCAAGGATGCAGCTTCTCAGCTTCTGAATGTTCAGTATGGGTTGCCAGTCCTTGGGCCAGATGGTTGTAAAAAAAAAAAAAAAAAGGACAGAAGGAATCTCCTGGAATTCTACGATGGACTTTGTCACCTCCTGCTGAATTCTTCTGACATTTTTTCCAGTTACCTCACAACACTGTCCTCACTTCTCCTCGCGGCAGCCGCTTAGGAAGGGCGAGGTGCTTCCCTCACTAGACCAGGAGCGTCAAGAGGAAAAGAAACTGATTTTCTTTGGCTTTGTCCCCACAACCTAATACAGTGCTGGGACACAGTCAGACTGAGGAAGTGTTTGCTTAAGTGCCAGAGAAAGACATCTTCTTTTGGGAGAGACACAGTCCAGCCCTTGAGATAAACGTCATGACACGTGAGCCCTGAGCATGCAGAGGAGGAGGTGGGGGCTGTAGAAGGTAGATGGGCAGGCAGGAAAGCCTTCGTGTGGCTCCTCTGCTAAACCCCCAGGTAGTTTTGTGGTCCCTGAGGGGAGTGGAGACTCAACACTGCATCCACGGCGCAGGACCTGTGCTAATGAAGTCAACAGCGTGAGTTAGGCCTTCGCATGCTCCCGTTTCCTTTGCTTTGTCTTCTGGCTACATGGTGGAACTTCTCCCCATGCCCAGGGACATTTTATAAGAAAACACAGGTCATACAGAACCAGCTGTCTGGGTCCAAGAACGGAAATGGATGATCGCTTTAAAACCACCTCTCCTGCAAAGAGGAAGGCAGGCAGAAAGCCGGATGCTTGGAAATCTCTGAGCACAGCCCGAGTCCTCATGAAGAGAGGAGAGAGCCCTGCTATCTTGGGAAGACGATGCTTAGAAACCTGGAGGGTTTTTTCCCTTTGAACCTGATGAAGATTGGGAATGGGTCTTCTAGAAAAAGTAGGACAAAAGTATGCTTGTAAACATGTGAATTATTTCATTCACCCAAATATCTTTTGAGCACCATTTCCAGAGGAAAAAATAATATCAAGCATACAGGTCACCATCCCCAGCAACTTGCCTGAAGTTAGTCTTTAGGGAGGGAGAACACACTAGCTTGTCAGAGATGGCCCTGAGTGGACTGGCTTGCGGGGACCATCAGCCAGGCCACTGAAACAGCCGTGAAAGGTGCCGGATGTCGTGGTGTAACTGAACACAGCTCATTCCACTTGGCGGAGGCAGAGGGAGCTTGGCGGGCATGTCAGCTGGGTATGAAAGGATGCGTAAGAGTTCTTCCAGTAGAGGAGGGATGGATGGCAACACAGGCTGAAGAGGTAGGATGTGCAAAGGGAAGGAGGGAAGGAAAGGGCCTGGAATAACATTATATTTAGCAGGAATCTAAAGTGTGCAGAAGGTGGGAAAGGAGAAGAGGCTGGAAGAGAGCGGGAAGGGTGATTTGGGACAAGCTCATGAAAAATTTGGAGTTAATGCCCTAGGCAAGATAGAGTCATCAGTATTTTTAAGCACGTGAGGGTATTTTGGAAAAGGAGAATGTTCTGGAGGCAGTGGGAGGATGTGGAATTGGAAGCACAGAGTCACAGTTACGAGACCCCGCAATGGTCCAGGGAGGAGGGTTAGGAGTACAAAGGGCAGAGGCGCCGTGAAAGAGCAGAGCGGTGAACGGCTTTGAGAGCTGGTTATGAGGAGCTTCTGAAGGAAGGACTGGGTGTGAGGGAGGAGACCAACAGGCAGGGCCTTCTATAACTGCTTGAAAAGATACTTTATTAAAATGGAAACTGTCTCTAAGTTTGACAGCAAATGTTAGCAGAATGCATTTCTCCCCCTGGTTCCTTCTCAGTCCTTCCTGTTTATTAGTAACTGGGTATCCGTTCATTCTTTGCTGGTGCCCTTCCTTAAGCCCAAAACCCAGTCCCAGGCAGAAACTGACCAGACTGACCTCTGTTGGGTGAATCATCGGCCCATAAAACAACAACAAGGCCAAAGCGTATTGAACCGTATCAGCTAAGTTCAGAATAAGAGAGGAGATTCATCGATAGCTTGGTGACATGTGTGAACATTCATTATGCTCAGAGACCTCATAAATGAAGTGGGGGCAAATAACTACTGGGTTTGGAAATGACATAACAAGACCAGGATCAAGTATCAGAATTTGTCCTGTTTGCTCCTCAGGGGGGAAAGAAATTTTTCTCTCTACCACTCTCTAGTTCCTCTTTATAAGAAATTAATATTTTTAAAGGCCAAACTTGGCTCCATTTTTCATCTTGACAGCTTGTGAAATGCAGATAGATTTTGCATCAGATCAGCTTTTTTTCCCTTTTGTTTTGGGGTGAGTTTCATTTTGTTCCACCAGCACCTGTGTGCAGAACAATGAAATGCCTTTGAAATGAGCTGGTGAGGAAGGGGGATTTCATTAAAACATGAAGCTCTGCTAAATGGACAGTTGATAAGCCTGCCTGTGAGCTGGGTTTTGGGACAAGGAGACAAGATGTGCTGCCAGCAATCCCCCAGGGTGATGGGTACACCTCTGTTCAGAACGGGGAACATTGTGGCTTTGGTTGCGGCTGAAGAACATAATTTACAGGATGAGAATGTGTTCCTAGACATTTCTCTTTCTCTCCTTAAAAAAAGAAAAATAAACAAGCACCTATTTGTGCTTTGGACATCTTCAAATGTGCCAGCTCTGCCATTTATTAGCTAAGATTTCTGCAAACAACTCATCCTGTGCCTCACTTTCCCTGTCTGCACCTTGTGCGTTCACATATTTCTTAGTTAATAGACGTGCTCCGAATTAAGAGGGCACTTGTTAATCACTGTTTTGGTGTGTCATGCCTTTCTTGGTTCCCCACAATGTGCTGAGCACTGGGAATACAAAGTTAAATTGATGTGACATTTCTTTCAACGGGCTAACAAATTATTAGGGAAGGGGGAGAGTAAGTCAATGTTTTCGGAGGGCATGGTAATGAGACCTGTGGCTGAGACGGACTGGGCATCAGGGAAGCACAGAGGAGGGGCAACGCAGCCGCCCCGGGGTGTCGGCGATGCCCTGCGGGAGCCAGGCTGAACCCGAGATCTGAAGGGCAGTCAGCCAATGACTGGATGGTAAGTGGGGAAGGAAGCTGTTGGGCATTTTCGGTGAAGGTGGGACGGCAACGCAGAGCCTAGAGCTGCATGACACGTAGGGAATGGCAGGTGAAGGGTCGCCCGGGGATGGGGTGAATGTGGGGAAGCGGACAGAGGAAAGGTGAGAGATGTGGGCAGGGGGTGTCACGAGATGAGTAAACGTGCATTTTGGTGGGATGAACCTCCTCTCCTTTTGAGGCAACATCAGCTCAGTGAAAAGGTATAAACTAGCTCACTACCATCGGAGCAGGTGGTCGACGAGTCGGAGGGTAGAGAGCTATTACAAGGTGAACTGGAGATCAGGGCTCCACCCGACCCTCTGTCCTGCCTGATCAGGCAGGACTACGCGGGCTAACCCCGAGCCCGTCCCAGGGTGATCTCAGGTCCCAGCAGCCGGATGGGAAAGGGAAGGAAGAATGGACCTGGGACACTGTCTTTGACATGCAGAGGTCTTGCCTAACAGAAAACATGACCCTAAGGATGTTCCAGGCCCTCACAATCCTTTTGCAACTCTTCCTCATCTGAGGGGAATGAGTAAAGTGTTGAAAGGGGGGCAGGATTCTCCCTGCAGGCCACAGCTGCCCCATGGGGGAGATACTCTCTATTCATCAAGATACACGTTGAAGAAGGGGGAGAAGGAGTCTTTCCCTTCCCCCTAAAAGGAAGGTGTTAGGAGGCTGTGCCCACTTCCCCTCCACTCTCAGCGGAGAAGCAGGTACCTTGGCTTGTGGCACTTCCTCCAGAAATGGGCACATAGGGCCAACAGACACGCACCTTTTCGGACATCCAAGCAGGTAGAGACTCCCACAGTTCAAGTCAAGAGACAGATGAACTCAGTTCCCCAGCCTTGCAGAGCTTCTCGTGCCTGCTTTAACATCTAGCCACCCCCTCATCTTAAAACAACATGTAATGGATTTAGTGCAAAAGCTACAGAATGAGAACTGGACATCAAAAGAAGAAAAATCAGAAAAGTTACACCTGAAAAAGAAAAGTCATTAAGCCAGAAAGGAATAAATCAACTAAAAGCAGGGAAGAGGGGGGAGAATGCCCAGAGGTCCTCAAGCAGCTGCAAGAAGTGTGAGAAAGGAGGTGAAAATCCATCACTTTCACCCACCACAAAGACTGCATTTCTCAGATGTCTCGCTGCCCCATCCCTCCTCTCACGGATGAGCCTGAGCGCTCATCTGAGCAGGGAGCAGGAGATGGATTAAATGTCAACAAACATCCTCAAGGAGCAGGATCACTTGTGACAAAGAAGCCCTCTTGGGAAGGGAAGGGGCTTCGTAATCAGTCCTCCAGAAAAGCTCTACAAGAAAAAACAAAAAAGAACAATGGAAGAGGGATGGGAAGCCCAGGGAAGAATCTGAGATCAGGGTTGAGATATAAGTATGAGATTATATATATATAAGAGGCATATATGATATATATGATATCTATATCTATATCTAATATCTCTCTATACATATGTATACCTATCTATATAGATAGATATAGGGGTGTGTGTGTATGTGTGCGTGTGTGTATGTGTGTGTGTGTGTGTCTGTGTATGCACACACACACAGATTTCCCAGAATCCTGTTCTCTGGCATCCTGGCTCTGCAGCACTGTAACCTTCCTGGATTCCAATGTGCGACTGTATCCATGTGTACTATTCATCCCCCGTCCCTTGGAAACCTGAATCCCATCTCTGCTTCGTGCTCCTCCTTCAAACAGTTAGAAGCTGAGCAATGGCCATTGAGCTGCTAAGCAGTGTCATAGTTGATGACACCATCACAGAGGCCATCAGGCACCATTTACTTTGCATGTACTATGAAATAATAAGAAATTTAGGTTATCCCAAAGTGATCTTTTCTAGAGGAAATCCACACTTCAGTCAAGAGGATTCATAAAATATGCATGGTTTCCATCAGTCTGTGAAATTCAAGCACATTTATTACCAAGAGGGATGGGATAGCTGTCACTCCCCACCCGACCCCACCCCGCCCACATGAACAAGAACTCAGCTTAACCAATGGGTGGTGGTGACTCCAAAAGGTGAGCATTTACAATCTAATTAATACATTTGCTCACAGTCACTTTTTCTCTTCGAATATCACTTTAAATTCAGTCTATTTCCGAGATAGAAAAATGTAGCTTCAAAAACATGTCTGTTATGCTGAATTTGAAGTGAATAAATGCATTGTCCGCCTTGGTTATAGGACTGCCTACATCACCAAAAAGAATAATCATTACCTCAAAATTAGTAACACTGCACTTAATCACAATTTAATAGTGCGTCCGTACCCAGTAGGGCCTGTTGGGTGGCATGGCTCCTAAGGAAGGGCAGTGACTGGTATATGCCGCTTCTCAACCTTCCCTGTAAATCAACCAATGATTTCTGGACTGTGGCAACAGGAAGCAGTTTTTTTATCTATTAACTCATTATTCACATACTTAGTCTGCACTTCTGATCACGAAAGGGTCTTTATAAACCAGTGAATGCAAGCCTCCTACTATTGTAGGAGACACACCAGAGAGAAACAGGGACTGCCGGCCACAAGCTCAGGACAGAATTCAGGCTCTCTTTCCTGTTGGCTGTCCCACAGTCTAAGAAAATATACAATGTTTAGGGCTGTTTATTCTAACAGTAGAACAGCACTTCTAGCTATGTTTCAGATACGCGTTGGCAGTGTTTGTTATTAGCTGTACTGTAGCACAACCATGATTTATTTCTCAACATTCTCCTCCCTTCAAGATTACTTTTGTTCTCAGTCTATTCCACCAGAAACAGACAGGCAGAAACACTCCACGTGAGTGTTAGCATATAGTCCTCAGAGAAACTCTTCACCGAGCTGACACTCCAGGAAGATTCACGGTGAGACGAGGCAACCCATTCATCCGAGAGATCCAAAGTCTTACATCTGCAGGGCTGTTTATTTTCATGAGCTTCTTCTTACTCATCCAATTTTATGTATGACTACAAATCTTTCATGAAATAGGTAAATAGAAATTAAACATCTAATATTATATAGGTCCCAAATGTAACCCAGCATTTTTCCTAAGCCTGATGAAGACGCTGGCCTCTTATCTACTCTGGGTTATATAAGACAAGAGGTTGGTGATATGTGTTATTATTATTATTATTATTTTTAAAATTATTTTATTTTTTTGCTATCCTAGGTTACTAGAGCTAAACTCCCCAGAGATGGGAAGAAGTACCCGTACTCCCCAGCAAAAACCCCAATGGCCCTCTTAGTCTAATCAAGAATTCTAATGCCTTTCCAGGTCAGAAGATTCTAGTTCTGAACCATCCTTTCAGCTCCTAGAGTTTCACTGCAGCACAGCTGCCCCATGAAACAAAAGGCTAGACACTTTACAAGGCTAGGGTTCTTAATGCAGCTTTGCATTACTAGTTTGAAGTCAAGGTTATGTATAACGCCACAATAATAAACATATGTCATACCTTTGGCAAACCCATAGAATGTATACCACCAACAGGGAGCAGTAATAGTAACGTAAGCTATGGACTTCGAATGGTTATGATATGTCAATGTAGGTTCATCAACTGTAGAAAATGTACTGCTCTGGGGGGCATGTTGATAGAGGAGGAGGCTATGAATATGTGAGGGCACGGGGAATATGGGAAATCTCTATATCTTCTCCCTAGTTTTGCCGTGGAGTTTAAACTGATCTAAAAAAGTCTTAGTTAAAAAATAGTGAATAAGAAAAGGATTATGCAAAGCATTTTGGCATCACTGTGAGCTTTCCAGGGGTCTGACCGCATTCTCTGGACACAGATTTCCCAGAATCCTGCTCTCTAGGATCCTGGCTCTGCAGCGCTACAACTCTCCTGGATTCCAGTATATGACTTTATCCATGTTTATTATTCATCCCCCGTCTTTTGGAAACCTGAATCCCATCTCTGCTTCGTGCTTCTCCTTCTAACAGAAGCTGAGCAATGGCCATTGAGCTGCTAAGCAGTGTCATAGCTGACGACACCATCACAGAGGCCATCAGGCACCATTTACTTGGCACGTACTAAGAACTAATAAGAAATTTAGCCCTATAATATATCAAATTTCATCATCACCTTGTGTATCAGATGTTATCGCCATCTTACCAATGAGAAAACGAAGGCTCAATGAGGTCAAACAACTTAGCGTAAGATCACCGTAGAAAATAAATGAATTTAAACATGTGAAGTGCTTAGAGCAGTGCCAACAGCCTTGTAAACAATGCATGCTAGCTCCTTGCAGATATTCTTCTTATACTCTGTTGCTCTTGACTGAAATACTGAGCCCCCACAGCAGGGAAGGGAAATAACTTTGACAGCACCCCGTCCCTGCCTCCAAGTATCTTTTGAAGGAGTGAGAGACAAACTTGAATGAATGTTTTCAAGGGAAGAAAAGAATAGTCAATCAAAACCGATCTATTGGTTTGGGTATTACAAAAAGTTCTAGAGGAGACAAATAAAAGAAACAGACTCTTAAAAGCTGTAGCAAGAGTTTGTAGATGGTTATATGTCATAGTTGTTCCAATTCGCTACACATGCCCTTCCCCTTCTGGGTTAATCTGCGCAACCCTCTGCCTCTGGAGGGGACAACCGTACGAAACAGGTGACCTTGCTGCAGGGGCATAGCTTCTTGGGCCAGGGGTAGGCATACCCCAAAGGGAAACCAACTCGTCATTAAGGTTGAGTCCATCACAGTAATCTTTTGGGGATCTGGAATGGAGACTCTGAGAGACTAAGATGGTAGCAATGCAAAAAGATGTCAGCACAGAAAAAGCAGCCAAGCCGTGTTGATGGCAGAGCCCGCAGGAGGAAGGACCAGGAAGTTCTGCTGCTGAGGTCCCTGGAGCCATACCCAGACCCCCGCCCCCTGAGGTCTGGTGGTCTGCACTTCCCTGGAGACCTGGGAGGCCACTCGGCACCTTTATCTTCTGAGATGGTGGATGGGGCTTCTATTCCTTCCAGACAAATGACACTTACCGAAACCTATGGTCAACCCAACCAAATTATATTGTGATAAGACTGGACTGTGTAATTCTGCTTTCACTTCTCAGTGCATATTAGAGAGAAATTGCTGTTTATTCTCTGGGTAGAGAGTATCAGGCTTGGAGACCACGAGGGAACGGACGGAAGGTGGACTGTGCTCAGTGGAGACTCAGGGGGCATGATGGCGCTTCCCCAGAGAGCGCTGTTTTGCAGAAGCAGGGCGACCTTTAACACTGTGGCTTTCGGATACAGAACTAGGAACTGCAGATAAAAGCAACGGGGAAGACTTTAGCTCAGTTAGACACTAGGGTCTAAGCCGCACAAGGTAAGGGACTTTATCTGGTTCTTGACTTTGCTCAGCACTTCACCCAGGGACTAGCACAGAGTAACCACTTAATATGTATTTTGTATAAATAATGAAGCAGGTAGCAGGCTCCATTCAAAGGAGATGGAGTGTTGTAGGAATTAAGTGGATGAAGTTTTCATGAGCTCAAAAGCCTTGCAAATCTAAATGTTTTTACTGTCATTATTTTACTGTCATTACGAAATGTAATGAACAATGCGGCCTCCATCATCCGAGTAACCAAATGTGAATACTGGTCAGTTGTCTGACTTCTTTAATCCTTTATTTTTATTAAAAAAAATGAATTTCCAATCAGAGAATTTGCGAAGGCACCAAAAAACTAAGTTTCAAGAAGATGCTGTAGTCCTGGACAGGTGGTTCAGTTGGTGGGAGCATTGTCCCGTACACCTAAAGGTTGCGGGTTTGATTCCCCGTCAGGGCACATACCTAGCCTGTGGATTTGATCCCTGGTCAGAGTACTTCAGGGAGGCAACTGATCGATGTTTCTATCTCACACTAATGTTTCTCTCTCTTTCTCTGTCTGTCTTTCTCTGCCTCTCAAATAAAAAAAACAAAACAAAACAAAACCAAAACACATCCTTGGGTGAGGATTAAAAAATAATTAATTAATTAATTAAATAAAAATAAAGATGCTGTAGGATCAGCTAACTCCTTGGGTTTAAAAAGCTTGTTCTTTGCGACAGGAAAAATGTTGCTTATTCGCTCTGTGCTTCTTATCTGAAAAATGGTTATAATCATGGGGCCTATCTCCGGGTTTTGGCTTTTTAAAACAAAGATGAAGTAAAATAACATAAGTAGGAACATTAGCATAGTGACTGGCTTATAATAATAACTCAACAACATTATTATTAGCTATCATCAGCCACAGAATTGCTTCATTAACTTTTTGGAATGAAATGTTTGCATTTATCTCTCTTCACCCTGTCTTTCTAGGTCCATGCAATGCTTTTGATCAAAATAGTTTAAAACAAACGAGCACATGTTCCTTTTAGCTTCTTCCATGAGCTCCTGGAGAGGACTCCTGCCACTCTGCAGCCACCAGCATGACTTATTTATGGGATACTGACCCCACGAGGGGGGCAAGCGTGTGGTCCTTCATGCTCGGACGCAGGCCCTTCTGATCTGTTGCTATAGATGCAGAAAACCTGACATGTCTGTGGACACTTGACTTTGGACACCAACACACTAAGCATGACTGCAGATCCCACTTTCTCATGTATCCACATGGTATTCATTTAAAGATGTGCCCTGCAGAGTGAGTTCTCTGTTGTGCTCTTTAAATCATAACAGGGGCCCACATCACTCACTTTGAGCACTAGGTATTTCAACAAAGTTTAAATGATGCCAACTAAATTTACTCGAATACTAGCACTCAGATAAAGGCAATTTGGCTTCCCAAAAAGATATGTTTTACTTGCGTTCATAAATGTTCCATGCAGGCTCGGATTACTCTCCGGCTGGATGAGGATTTAAAATGTAAATTATTTAAAGTGCTCAAGACCTGTGGTCCACATCCCTTATTTTAAGTCAGTGAGACACGCACTGTACATACATTATTCATGCTCTAGGTGCCCAATATATACACCACTGATGCTGCCAAAGGCATAACCAGTCAGAAAAGAGGTTCTCGCATATAGCAGGCAAATCTGGATACTTTTAAATCTCTATATTTCGCCTTCAAACTCAGTTTTTGTCTCTGACAGGTAATTGCGGCCCTTGGCAGGCTCTTTGAAAGCATGGACTGGCTCTGCTAGTTGCTGCTGGCGGCTTGCACATCCAGATCCCATTTTATAACCTATGACCTATGACCTATGACCTTCTAACATTCTGCTAGGCAATGTGGGTTCACTCTGAAACCTTAAGAGCTTGCAGGAAGCAAATGTGATGGTTCCAAACGCTAGTCCCTTCAATAGGAGGTGATTTATTATGTCCAAGTAGGATTCTTGCTGCTGTAGAAACAGTCATCTGAATCAGGAAGAAACAAGGGCTACAGACTGTGAGAGCACTTGTGGGCATCCATTTGTATATAATGTTGTTCAGTCATTGGTTGTCCAGTGCAGGGTACAGCTAACCAAGGGGACCCTGCTTGTGGGGTGACAGACAGATCTATAGGTCCTCAACCCAGGCGTCCTAACCAATTCACATTTTATATAGTTTTATTGAAGACTGTCACTCAGAATGATCAAAGCATGTTCCCCAATGGCCTTGCTAATCACTTGAAGTCTCAGGTGGCAGGGGAAGGCTGGGATTGGACGCTGCTGGGGTCAGGCTAAAAGTTGAGATTAAAGGTACCATCCAAGTAACAGTACAATCTAAGGACAGGTCACACCCCTGCTTTCCCTCTCCTGCTGAGACACCTTGCTGGTGCTTCTCAGACTGAACTCTGGGTCCATGTCAAGGTGGCATGCAACCTGGGTGCCCCGAGGGCAAGCTTTTCAATGACCCTGTTTGCATAAACACAATGACAGGCCATGCAGACAACTTTATTTGCTTCAACACGGAACACTCTTGGAAACAATAATACAGGGGTGGGCAAAAGTAGGTTTACAGTTGTAATACACATAATACAGTAAGTAAGAATACAAGAATAGACTCTGTGTTTTGTGTACTGGCAACTGTGAACTTAGCTTTGCCCGCCCTGTACAGACAGAGCTATTTTAAAATGGAGCCGGAGCTGCCACGCCAGAGGGACTGCCTCACACGCCTTAACCCTTTGGGATATTAAAACAGGCAACTTAGCCTTTGCACTGAGCCTAAGCAGCCTGGTGTCCCAAAACACTGTTTGCAAAGATAACAAAAAAAGCAGTTATTATGACAACTGGACTGATGACTACTGGGCTGAAAATTAAAAACACTGTTAGGAATTAACACCACTTTGTTATCTCATCTGCACCAATACAAGTGCCCTCCTTCTGTCGATGTAATTGTTCCCCTTTCCATTCTCATAAATGCCCCGTGCCTTTGTCTCCCAATCGGAACATTATTTGGGCCTCTGCCTGAATGAATGATTCCTAAATAGGTATTGATCTCAAATAAATGCTTGCTGCCTCTCACTGTGAAAGGCCTTTTTGTTTTTGTGTTAACACTCTGTGTAATTTAACATGGTGCTAGTGACTGAGTGCTGTCATGGTGATTATCAGCCATAGTGGACAGCTGTGAACAGGGCAGTGCCGGGGTGCGCATGGGAGAGCCGTGACCCAAGAAACACCCAGAGATTTCCTTTGCTGTAAGTTCCCTGGCATCAGCTGGAACCTTGCATATCTGCCTATTCATTACTCAAATGCAGAGTGAGGGTTGGGGTGTCCCATGACAAGCATGCCCCTCTACTAGACAAGTTCATGAGGTCAGGGCCAATGTTGATTCTAAGTTGTTTTCTTGATGTGGAAATATTTCCCGTTCCTCTCCATGTCCCTTGATTTGTCAGAAATACTTGAGATGAGAGAAGGAGAAGAGCATGGGGATGAAGAACTTAAGCTCTGGATTCAAAATTTGAGGAGTCACTTCTGGCCACGTGATTTAGGGTGAGTTGTTTGACCCCTCCAAGCTTCCACTTTAGCATCCTTATTGGGCTGGTCGATTTCTACATGAAAAGATGTGTGTAAAGTGCTTTGCATCCTGTTTGGTGCATAGTAGGTGCTCAACAACTCACTGTTTATAACGATGGTGAGAGCAGGTGGGTTTCTGTATCCCTAGGTGTCTCTTCTCTAGGACTTGCTTCCTCCTCTCCTTTCCCTACACTGACTCTGTGGAACCTCCCTCAGCATTTAAATACATGAGCAAGGATGTTCAGGGCTGGCTTATTCTGAAGGCTATGAAGTCTTTATCATAATAACAATAATTGAAAATACAATTTATCTGACTCAATGCCAGACCCAAATCATCTCTAAACCCCTCCTAATGTTTAATTATTTTTCTGCAGGTTACTTGATTTGTTATTTATTTTTTTATTAAAGTATAGTTGACATACAGTACGATATTAGTTTCAGGTGTATACAGAACAGTGCTACTGACAGAAACAAAATGAAAAATGGAAACTTTTGTAAATTGCCTACATAGTTTCCTTATTAAATCTCTTTGAAATTACATGAAAATTAATATTGGTCCTATGGTTGAATTACTGAGGGAGACAGGGAAAACAGTTAAAACGTTCCAGGTGCTAATCTTGCTTCCCCAGGCCACAGCCTTCCCTGTCTCTGGTAAGCCCATGTTTCCAAAATTATTTTTTATTGAAGAAACATAAAAATTTGACATAAACAGAATAGACTACGCTTGCATGGATATTTTAGGTAAAGTACTTGGAGTTGCGACATATTTTACTTTCTGGAGTTGGGAGGTGAGAGAACTCATTAACCAACCTGTTATATTCTGTTTTAAAACCTGAGATAGTAACACCTGTTCTGATGGACTTTGGAAAGCATCCCCGAAGAAGGCTGCTTTCCTCAAAAACTCAGAAAGATTTCATGCAGCCTTTGGCTTATTGACTGGTTTTCTCCTCCTATGCTAAGCATCTAAAGTTATGTTTGAACTTTATATTTGGAAATCACTCTTCTAAAAGCACACGTGATTCAGTCAACTACCAGTGCTCACATAAATCTTTGCCTTTTCCAGTGAACAGGGAATCAGAGTGATCAGCACTTTTAAATCTAAGCACCACCACCATTTGAAATCCATATGAAAAGATGTCTGCTAAGGGAGCGCTTCAGTGCTTCTCAAATTTTAATGTGTGTAGGAATCGCCTGGTTAGGGGATACTGTTAAAATGCTGATTGAGATTCAGTAGGTCTGGGGCAGCAGCGGCCGAGACAAGGAATTTCTGCCAAACTTCCAGGTGTTTTCCACCCCGCTGGTCTATTGACTGCCCTTTGCAGCAGCAGGGCTGTGAGATGCCCATGGGTCCGCCTGAGGTCACCACTGCACAGACCTCGGTCTCCATGCACGCTGTAGGTTAACTTGTTGCTGTGTTACTGTCAATGACCCCTCCTTCGGCCTGCCCAACTGTTCTGGATGGTAAGGGGCAGACTGGCGCCCTCTGAACACAAGATGGCTCAGGAGGGCCCGCGCTGGTAGATCTTTACCTGCCTTTCGTCAGAGGCTCCCTTCGGAGCCTCTGCTTAGTGCCCCCTTCCTTCGCACCTAGAACGACATTTTCCTTCTCGACGCTCTCCTTTCTTGTCCTCGCCTCCATCACCATTTAATCCCCCCTCCAATGGCTCCATTAAATTTTTTCTTGTCTTAGCTCTTCAGTTTCATATATGTCTGACTTGCTGTCTCCAGCCAGTAGGTCTTCGTGTCTCCAGTGACAGGGTGATTCACAGGCTTGAGTTTAGCTTTTTAGCTCTCCTTGTTTTTCTTTCTCCTTTTACTGCTTCTTTCCTTCTAAGACTTTCACCTTGTCTTTCTAAGCCCAGGTATAGAAAGATTTAGAAAGCAAGACTCAAACAGGAGTGACACCATTGCATTGAGATCTAAGTCTATAAGACCCTAAAATGATCACACCCATTGACTGAATAATTCCATCTCTAGGCATTTATTAAGGGAACAGGCAGAGCACAGGAAAAGCTATCTGTATGAGAACGTCCACTCACAGTTGTTTATAGTAGCAAAAGCAAATTTCCTAAAAGAAATTAGTGGTTAAATAAATGATGGTACATCAAAATGGCAACTTCTAGGTTGGCATTAAACATCTGTGCTTTAACGCCTACTGATTAGGTGGAAATGCTCATAAAAGTTAAGTGAAAGAATACAGCAAAGACAATGATGCATGCATCAAAATTTTAATGTTATTAAAGATGGACAACACAAAACTAAGAAGAAATACCTTCACTTGTTAATAATAATAGTTTTCTCTGGTTGATGGTATAGATAAATTCTTTTTATAACTTTGTGTTTCCTGTGTTTTCTACAATGAAACTGCATTTCTTTATTTCAAAAAATCTTAATATTTAGGAAAAGTCTTCAATATATAACAGTTTACTTTATGAGTTTAGATACTAGATCTCACTCATGGATAATTTTAGCTATTTGAATATTAGGACAGCTTAGAACTCACATTAGAGTTTCCATCGTATACCATAAAATGATAAATTGAATAACTATAATAAATGCTCCCTCAGCAAAAATGTTTACACACAATCACAGGCTTCTAGAAAAGGAACTGGGCCGTGATCTGTTTCCACCCTTCTCCTGGATATAGTAATCTTTTTTGCCATGTTCCAACATTCTTTTTCTAGTGACAAATTCATTTAAGATGCAATTCCTCAACTGGTAGCAAACTAGTTTGACTATTTTGGGCATAATTACAATAATTAGGCAGCTTCTTAGAGTAATGTGACTTTCCTCTCACTGCAAAGAAAGTAATTTGCACTTTTGGTGTGAGTCTCTCTTGCCTCTCTATTCTGCAGTATCAACATTTTGCATTTTTCCTATTAGTTAATGCCTGACTAGGGGACCCAGGGCTGCACCAGGATGATGTCGTGAGGAAGGATTTGTCACGTGAGCACTGAGTGATTAGTATGTCCCTCACTGTAACTGGCAGTTACAGGGGTCACTGGATTGGCTAGGACGTTGCCTTTTCCTTGACCACATGTCTTAAACATTTCCTGGTGAGATAAAGGCAACTGTGCCCTTCTCCATGGTGTAATGAGTCTCCAGGGCCAAGGAAATGTGTCCAGCTGGGTCCCTGAGCTCCCTTCTGGATCATACTCTGTGTACCCAGAAGCCCCCCAGTCCAAATGGCAAACAGGCCCAGAGGATACTCAGCTGTCCTTGGACGGTGTCATATCGTTTATATCATAGTAAAGAGTGGTGGAGTTGTCAAATTATTTTATTAGTATTTTCCTGGAATTAATCAATTTATTATTTTTCCAACCAGCCACTTTCCCATTCATTTTGTCATATATCTGACCTGCCCATCTATAAACCCACCTATCAGCCCACCCACCTATCCACCCATTCCATCCCACTACCCATCTGCCCAGCCATCCACCATCTCTATGTCCATTTTTTTTTTCAACTAGCATGAGGTAATTGTGTGTTGAAACTATATTAGTCACTGGTGTGGGGGGCACTAATAAAGATGCCATGGCCCCTGACTCCATGCCTTCACAGGCCCATAGGTGAGATGGGTATACAAATTGATAATTGATGCTGCAAAGTGGTAAAAAATGGACAAAAGGAAAGAGAGATGATCTGATTCACCAAGGGAGGAGAGGCATCAGAAAAGGTTCCCCAGGTCGCATGTCTTAAAGGATGATGGTATAGAGCGTCTAGGAGACACTGTATAATTCTTCCTTAATAAAATGGAGTTCACTTTAAAGAAGAAAACGAGAGTGTTTTGCCACGTAGTGGAGAGATGGATGGAAGTCCAGGCTGAACATGAAGATTCAAGGTGGGTGGAATGTACCAAATGTGCTCACTGACGTGAGGAGGAAATGAGGCTGGGGAAGCAGCGAGCAGGCAAGTTGTAAAGGTCTAACATCTTATCTCTAACAGCATATCTTATGGTCCAAAAAACATTTGCTCATTTGACTGTCTTAAAGCAAGGTGGTAACATGCTGGGATTTACGGTCAAAGGATGAAGGGGAGCCTGCGGCGTAGATTGGAGGTGGGCTTGTTTATAGGGAGTGGGAGATGACAAGGGGGGCACATCAGAGACGTTCTCCTAGGGCAGAATACACAGCACTTGGGAGGGAAAGGAGAGGAAGAAATTGAGGCAACTCAGAGATTTCTCACTTGGGAAATTGGGTTTGCTGCCAGTGGACATGAAAAATCCTGGAAGTGAAATAGGCTAAGTATGGTTGCTTCCAACTTGTTTACTCTTTCATTTATTTAAGAGATGTTTATTTATTACCCAGCATGTTTCAGCTACAAAGGATACAACGGTGAAGAAGATGGACAGGACCCTGTCCTCACAGGGCTTTCAGGGCACATTGCTATGCCTTCCTCAGAACGGTTGATACCCGCTCCCTTCCTGTTGGGCCCACAGCTGGAATTCCCAGGAATGGCTCTCCGAGCCGGTGTTCGTCCGTGGGCCAACCCCTCCATCAAAAGCAGAGCTTGCCTCCTGATTAACTGCTGGGCAATTGACCTCTTGTAAATCAATCATCTCTCTGTCATTACAACACTGCTGACAGCAGCGTTCAATCACCAAATGTCACCGATGGCTCCCTGCTGCATATTACTGTAAAGCCATATCACTCCTTACACAAGGATTAAGACATCAAAACATGCTCAAAGGCTTCACCAAGAGCACTGACACCTTCCATCTGCGCCCCCTGGATGAAAGGGGCTCCTTTAGGGGACACAGTGTTTCTGGATCTTTCTGACTGAGAGATGTGACAGGCACTTTTGCTTGTCTCGGTCAAACACTCGGAGCTTTGCCGATACTGGAGTGACAGCTGCGAGGTTGCTTTATAGAATTGCACTTCCTGTGCTCAAAGGCGGTGAATCCCGGACAGGCAGAGCAGTAAGCTGTGACCCCTTCTCTGGGAGGCAGCAGTGCCTCCTGCCCTGGGCAGCCAGTGCGAGTCGGTGTTTTCTGCGTGGTCAGCTAAATCTCCTTTTCGTATAAACAACCCTGATCGCATCAGCAAGCTAGCAGGAAAGACAGATGCACAGTTAAAAATGACCTGGTACTTCCCCTTCCTGGGGTCTCTCGCTTCCCCTTGGTGCCACCAAAGTTACAAATGCTTTGATTACAGGAATGAGCTTTTATATCGCCCCTGCTTCCACGTCTTCTCTAAAGGATTATAGAGACTTTCTTTCATTGACAAGTTTTGCTTTGCCTTTTTCTCATTGGAAATTCAATGGGTAGCTGCTTCATTAACTTGATTTCTCAGGCTGCAAAGATTCTTTTTTTCTTTTTTTGAGTGTGGACAAACGTGACGTGAGAAGTAAAGCTGTGGTCACAGGGTTCTGGAAGGCGCGGTGCCCCATGCTGGTATATTGTCACAAGCCAGACTGGGAATCCCAGAGCGGGACACTTGGGGCCATGGTGGCAGAGCAGATGGCAGTCTGCGGCCAGTGGAGGGTTGTCTGGGGGTTCATATCATTCTGCTGTGCTCCCTGTGATGCGGGCTGCTTGTCTTGCACACAACTTAATCCACTCAAAACACTGACATGATACTTGCTCCTGAAATTCCTTTCCTTTCACCTATAGCCAGATAGGTGCTTTGCACAAAGGAAGGAAGATAGATGGGGAGAAGCAGTGATGGGCAACTGGGAAAGGGGAGTTATTTCTGGGGACTAACTTTCAGGTGCTCCCATGAGCTCTCCAAGGGGAGACCCAAGGACTCCACCCAGCGTGTCTGCATCCATTCCAGCAAGGCAACGTCCTGAGGCTTAGAGAGCACAGCTAATGACATGTGAACAGAGGTTAAGCTTGGTTTTCACTGTGTCACGGGTCGCCTGGCCTCTTCCTGCCCCTCCAAGCTTTCAGAGTGGTTCTTGATCTGCCGGCGTGATGACAAGCACTTAACGAGACAGGAAATGAAATTATGCAGATGGCGGAAAAAACTCCCACACTTCTTCCTCAGTTTTCTTAAGGAGAATATGACACATAAGGAGGCAAAAAAAATATGCAAATGAAAATGCCCTTGGAGTGATTTGTTACTCTTGCCTATTGTGCTGCAGGGACGGTAGTGAAAAGCTTAGGATGAAAAGGGCTGTAGGTCTGTCCCATGGGACAGAAACAAATGGTGGATGGGACATGGGAAGGCAGGGTGTGCGGAGGTGGGAAAGTGGAGCAGGGTGGTTGGAAATGGCACTGACAAGGGTAAAGAAGGCTGCCTCCCAGGAACTGGTGAAAACGTAGGAAGAAAATAAGCCATTTCCCCACTTGGATGCCTCCAAAATGCCTCAAAAACCCATCATGTGGTCTTCAGTCACCCCATGTCCTCTCTAAAAGAACTGGTTCTTCCAGGATCTCCAATTTTTAGAGAATGGCATGACCTTTCACCCCGTTAGCAAAGCAAGACCTGAGGGTCACCTTTGACCAGATGTCTCTGATCTTCCTACATATACGTCAGGGCTCCTCACCCTCAGTCCTATTGATTCAGGGCCAGGAAAGCCTGCTGTTGGGGGAGGGGCTGTCCGGTATGTTGTAGGATACTTAGCAGCGTCCCTAGTTGCTACATATTAGATAGCAGTAGTACACCTCCCGCCTCCACCCCTCCCTACCAGCTGCAGCCACCGAAAGTTTCCAGACATTACGAGATGTCCCCTGGGGGGCACCATTATCCCTGGTTTAGGATCACTGATCTAAAACAAATACCATCATGTCTTGTTTGGTTTCTCTCCCAAAATATCCGACATCTGCCTACCTCCCCCCACCCTGTAGCCATCACCGGGTTTAAGTGATTATTGTCTCTCGCCCAGACACCTGCTTCGGCCAGTCTTCTTACCCTGCTCCCGCCTCCCCAACCCACTCTCCAGGCAGCGCCCAGTTGATGATTCCAGAATCAGCACTGCTCATATTGTCTCCCCACCTCAAACCTGTGAAAACTTTCTTGTGCTCTGAGGATACGGATGAAGATTCCTAAGAGAACCTGAAAGGATCCAGCCATGACCTGCTTTGTCGGCTTGGCTCATGCCATTCCCTCCCCCATCAGTTGCTGATGTCCTGTGAGAGGGCCTCTGTGCCCCATGCTCCCTCAGACCACATCTCCTTCTTGCTCCTTCACCTGCTCAGTCTGTTGGATCAAGACTCCAAAGTCACTTCTCCACAGTCCCAGGCTGTCCAGATCCCCTTGTATCAAGGTTCCCAAATAAATACTCTCAACACAACACGTGTCTTTCCTTCTTAAGCTTTTAGCACAGGTCATAATTTCACATTAATCTGTGCCATCATCTGATTAAAGTTTGCCTCTCCCGCTAGACTTTAAACTCCTTGAGTTATAGGGATGCCGTGAGTTATCAGGAATGATCATATCCTTAGAGTCTAGCATAGTCCTGACACATAAACCTTTGCTGAAGGGATAGAGCATAGGGAGATGGCCTTATGAATTAAAATTCAAGCCAACAGTGGTCCTTGAACTCGAAGACAAGGTTTTTTAGGACCAGAGAGGGCCTTCCATTCCCTGCTGTAGTTCATTCATTCATTTCTTCCTTGCGTTAGTCTTTCCTGAGGGCCACTATGGGCCAGGTGCATCCTGGCCCTGTGGATATTGCGGAGAGGACAGACCCGGTCATGGCATTGCAGTGTCCTCTATCTAGCGGCATAGACATACCCCAAGCAAGTAACGACTGCCCAGTGTGGACTGAGAAAGGGGAGCTGCTGATATGCAGATGGCTGGTGCGTCCTCTGAGCCCAGAGCCATCCCAGCCTCCCCTGGCCCCCCATGCCACTGTGCCTTCCCAGGCTCAACTACACCGGAAGTAGGAGCTAGATTTCTTTGAGCAAAGACTGGGAACGCAGCATAAAACATGAGTTAACCCAGATGTCATCAATTTGTAGAAATGGCACCATTCCCAAGATGTTACTTGGCATTTATATTGCATTCCCTAAATGGATTTTCATAAGTTTGTTTTCAGAATGCCTTGAATCCAGAGAAATAAAGAACCATAGCTTTTTATCTTATTTGATTTTAAAAAAAACACTGGCATGGCCAACAGATGAGTAACTGGAAACAAAGCTTTCAATTGAGTTAAGTCAGTTGAACCATTATCTATAGCTACTTGCTACCTCCAGATTCTGTGGTAGGTGCTGGGGATGCCAAGATTCTGGGGGGTGCTAAGGTCAGGAAAACAAAGGGAGGCTGAGGAAAGCTACAGGAGGAGGCAATATTTGAACTGGGTCTTGAAGTAGGAGCTATCCTGGCAAATAAAGGAGGGAGCCACTGGATATGAATATTTATAAATGGGAAGGTAGCAGGGAGAGGAACGGCTGAGTCTAAGGACGACAGAAGAGCTATGGTGTGACGTGGGCTTGGGGCAAGCTGTGAATAGGACTGAGGGCCATGCAGAGGGTGGGCTTATCCCTGTATGGATATTTGCAGAGAATGAGACTTCCTGAAGCATGAGAAAGATGGGGGCAGATCTTTAACCCTCCTCTAGTGGCCCCATAAAATGAGGCTGGTTACAGCAAAAATTAATTACTCTTCCCCAGGAGAGGAGAACACAATTTGTAAGCACCTAATTTAGCGTGTCCACTAAAATATATATTTTTCTTCCTCACTGACATCAGAAATCCTTAAAAATCCCCCAACTGTTACTGTAAAGTCTTCTTAGGCACTGAGCATGTTAAACTGTGCTTAAAAGTTTTCCACATCTTCCCAACCAGGGTCATCTGGATTTAACATTGAGTAACTTAGGAGAAGGGCTGAGATGCTGCAGGACTAATTAAGTCCCGATTGGGTTTCTGACATGGGTTTCTAACCATGAGTTCATGAGTTATTTTCAAGTACTCCCTGAGGAAGGAGAACAGAATAAAAGCTTCATCATTAACTATCTTTCCAGCAAATGGAGTCTCCTACTTGGTTTAAAGAAAGTCCTATCACCTAAGAGAATTACAAATCATACCTATCCATTTCTCTTTCTTATCTGTAAATAATGGTTGGTGAAGAGAAGGACTAATATATATTGAGCCCATACTGTGGTCAGGCATTATCAAAGGCATTTTATGTCCTTTAATCCTAGTAGAAACCCTTTGAATGATTATTAAAACTCATCTTGCAGATGAGGAAAACAAAGACAATGAAGGTTAAATCCATTGCCCAAGACCACAGAAGCAGTTTGCAGCAGAGCAGGGATTTGAACCCAAGTTCAAACAGAGAATATACTAGGGATTAAAAATACAGACACAAGAGTGTCTTATATTAAGTGTCTTAACACTTAATATCATGTGATGCTGGGCTAACTATTCAGCCTCAAAGCTGGAGCATCCTCACCTGGAATGCGGGATCGTAATAGTTCCTACCTCAGAGACATTGGGGTGCACTGTCTCACATTCAATGAGAGGATGTGTGCCAAGCACTCCGCACTGAGCCTGACGCCCAGAAGTCACTCGGTGCAGTTCCTTTCCCACACCGCAGCAGGGGCTGAAAGACCTCCCTGTTAATCCAGGGGAGCTCCAGCTCTGCTCCAAACAGCCAGGCACTAGGAGACAAAGCTGCTCTCCCCTTGGCACTTCTGTCTCTTGCCACGCCCAATGTCATTTATGAGGTGGTTCCGAAATCATGGTCTTGTTTATTGAGGCAACTTCATGTCCATTTTATCTTTGCTTGGGTCTGGGTTTTTCTACCTTGGCATTCTTGATATCTGGAGCCGAATAATTCTTTGATACAGGGGTTATCCTTTGCATTTTAGGGTGGTAAGCACCATTTCGGGCTTCTACCCACTGGATTCCTTTAGTGCCCATCATTATGACAGGCAAAATGCCTGCAAAGATTGCCAAACAGACCCTGGGGGTGCCATCACTCACACTTAACATCCACTGACTTAGGTGAAAATTAACAGCGATTATGAAACTGAAGACCAAGCTAGAGGTTCCTAGGATTCAAAGAGGGAGGTCTTCCTTTCTCTAATAGTTCACAGCACTTGCTAAATAGAGATGAATTCTCATTAGGGAACCAAGGCAGGGCAATCCACAAATTACCATAGCCAGTTAGTTCATCAAACTCCTGCTACCAATCTACAATGTTTTGTCGATTGTTAATTTCCCATTAAAGGAGCCATGTCATTTAATAAGCATTCTATCGTTTGGCTCCATAAGGTGGAATGAAAGCATGAGCACTTGGGAAGGCTCCTTTTTACATTTTTAATGAGGACTGACAGCTATGTTCACTCACTCAACATTTATTGAGTGCCTGCTAGATGAAATGTCACATATTAAGTCTCTAACAGCGTCAGGAAAAGATTGAAGTCTTTTATGCTGGCCAAATGGCCTCATGGAAGGAATATTAATTAATTAATTTGACCTCTAGTTATTGAAAACTGAGCCACAAGCCAGGCTCTTGGTAGAATGTGCTGAAAGAAATGGATGCTGTTCCTGTGCTCTTGTAGTTGAGAGTAGAGCAGTGGTTCTCAAAGAGGGGTCCTTGGACGAGCAGTGTCAATGTCACCTGATGTTATAGAATGAATTGTGTCTCCCCTGCCACAAGACATGTTGAAGTCTTAACTCCCAAAATAAGTCACTTCTGTGACTTTATTTGGAAATAGGGTCGTTAGAGAGGAATGCAAGATGAAACGAAGGCAGTAGAGTGAGCCCTGATCCACTGTGACTGGGGTCCTTACATAAAGGGGAAATAGGGACACAGAGACAGATAATCATAGAGGGAAGGCTATGTGAAGACAGAGGACTGGAATGATGTACAGATACAAGCCAAGGAATGCCAGGGTATGCTAGAAGCCACTAGAGATGAGAAGAGCCAGGAAAGGATTCTCCCCTATAGCTGTCAGAGTGAGTACAACTCTGACAATATCTTGATTTCAGACTTCTAGCCTCCAGAACTATAAGAGAATACATTTATGTTGTTTTAAGCCTCCTAGTTTTGGGCACTTTGTTATGGCAGCCCTAGGAAACTAACGTACCCGGGAACTTGGTAGAAATGCAGATTTGTGGTCCATCCCCACCCCAGATTTACTGAATCAGACACTGTGCAATATATTATACACATGGTCTTCCAGCAATCTGTGTCTTAACTAACCCCCCACCCCCCGAGGATGCTGATGTGTGCTAGAGTGTGAGGACTACTGATACCAAGTGGTGGTTTTCAACACTGGCTGCATATTAGATTTACTTGGGTAGCCTTAAAGCAAAAGCAAAAGCAAAAGCAAAAGCAAAAGCAAAAGCAAAAGCAAAAGCAAAACCAGTATTTTAGAGATCCTGATAGGAATTCTGATAGGATGATTCTAACGTGCTAGCTACCAAGGCCAGGAGTGGCTGGTCTAGAGTAATGTCTCTCAAATGTTAGTATGCACAGCTCATCAGGAATGGTATCACCCGGGGGTCTTGTGATCATGCATGTTTTGATTCAGTAAGAGCAAGGTGGGGCCTGAGACCCTGCTTTTCTAACATGCTCTGGGGTGATGCCATGTTGGTCCATGGCCTACGTTTTAAGAAGCAAGGGTCACATAGCACTAATACTATGGTTAATAGTAATAATAGATAATATTTGCTTGTTGAGTGTCTTCGAAGTGCCAGCTGCTGTGCTAGGGAACAGGATACAATGGCTGATGAGAAAGGCGTGGCCTCTGCCTTGTGGGTCTGCACACTGTCTAGGGTTTATGTATCCCCATCGGAAAGGACCTCACTATGTGTGGGAAGGTATATGACAAGGCAGAGCTGAGTCTTATATTAGGCAGAACAATACTAACTGCTGTAACAGATAAGCCACAATTTCTCAATGACTTAACAAATAAACATTACTTTCTTCTGGTACGCTCAATGTCATAGGGCTTTTTGGGATCCACGTCCTTCCACCTTCGGCTATGACATTTTTAGGCCCCTGGAGTGCTCTTGGTTCAGCTGGCAGGTGGGGAAAGAGGGTAAGGAGGCCTGCGCATGGTCTAAGGGCTTCTACCAAATTCCCTTGTCTCTGTTGCATGGCCCTGTCTAACTGCAAGGAACGCTGGGAAACTAAGTCTAACTCTATGGCCAAAGAAAAAGGCGATGGTTTTGGTGAACACATTGTCTTTACCACGTGTCTTAAAAGACGAGCCAGGTTGTTTAGATGAAGGAAGGGAAGGAGTGGTAAAAGCGACAGGTACCAACAATAAATGTTTGGTAAAGGATCATAAACTAACCAAATTTCCATAGTTTCTCCGGTTACCATTTTTCTTACAAGAACAGTTATACTAATTCATCTTAGTGTGACATGTTAAAACATTTTTAAGGGACTTGAAAAGACATTTTTCCAAAGAAGATATACAAATGGCCAATAAACACATGAAAAAAATGCTCTATATCACTAATAATCAGGAAACACAGATCAAAACTACGATGAGATACCACCTCACATCTATTACAGTGGCTACTATCAAAACAAAACAGGGAAACAAAACAAAACGAAAACACAAATGTTGGCAAGGAGGTGAGGGTATTGCCATCCGTGTGCACTGCTAGCAGGGACGCAAAATGGTGCAACTGCTATGGAAAACAGTAGGTGAACTTTCAAAACATTAAAAGTAGAATTACCATATGATCCAGCAATCCCACTTCTGCATATTCAAAAGAATTGAAAGCAGGGTCTTGGGGAGGTATTTGTACACCCCTGTTCATAGCAGCATTATTCACAATGGCTAAAATGTGGGAGTAACCCAAGTATCCATCGGCGAATAAGTGGATAGAAAAATTTGGTATATACATACGGTAGAATGTTATTCAGATTTAAAAAGGAAGGAAATTCTGCGATATGCTACAATATAAAGGGACCTTGAGGACAGTATACTTAGTGATATAAGCCGATCACAAAAAGACACTATATGGTTCTGTTCATATGAGGTACTTAGTCGAAGTCATAGAAGGAGAAAATCGGATGGTTGCTGGGGGCTGAGGAGAGAGGGGAATGGGGAATTATTGTTTAATGAGCATAGGGTTCCAGTTCTATAAGGAGAAAAGAGTTACAGAGAGGGATGGTGGAGATGGCTGCACAACATTATGAATATATTAAATGCTGCTGAGCTGTGCCTTGAAACGGTTAAGATGGTGAATTTAGTGTTATATGTATTTTACCATGATAAAAAAAAAACTGAAAAAGATGTCTATGGAAGAGTGTTGGCACCTTTGTAGTAATTCAACAGGCACATGGGTTATCTGGACTTATCCCCATCACCCTTGGTCGCTGGTAACACGGGCCAGAGGCTGGAGCTGATGGCTGGCTTTAGAGCTAGGACAAGACTGGCATGTGTGCCAGGGAATGAGCAGGTGTGAGAATAAAGACATCAGCCAGAAGATACCAAGAGGAAGCCAAGGTGATGTCTGCCTCTCTTCACAACGGTCTCCACAGACACGCTCACCAAAGAGACCGGTGTCACAGTCTGACAATAACACAATGTATTTTTAAGCAGGTCTTGCCCAGGACAAGCCACCTAAATACGAGAAAGGCTCAGAACCAAGAGGATTGTATCTCACGTCAAAGAATGAGCTACAGAGAGAAATGGCTCACGGGTAGAATGTCAGAAAACTTGGTGGACAATGCCCGGGTGGCACCAAAATTCTCTTTGATATTCCTAACAGATAACGCCCAGCCTTTAACTGCCTGAGCCCTTTTTCAGATGTTGAGCTGACACCTTTTTCTCTGGACCCCATGCACCTCTGTGGTCACATAGAGAGAACAAGAGTAATCTAGCTGCATGACCTTGGGTAAATACTTCACGTCTCTATGCAGCAGTTTTATCATCCCTAAAATGGGAATAATCATAGTACCTCCTGCATGGAACTCTCTGCAGAATGAAATGAGTACCCGACACACATAACACTCTGAAAACAAGAGCTCGGATTATCAACATTACTGATAACAGTCCTTTAAAAAATGGCTCTCATGTTTGCCTCTGTGCCTCCCCCTGTTAGATTGCTCCTCTTTCAATTCTTCCGCTTTTCCTTCTAGAATTCTAAGCCTTACACTTCCATCTTGACTATCATTTCCCAAGTTGTGTTCTAAGGAGACTAGATCCTCCAGGTATTCGGAGGAGTTCCTTGAAATACAAAGAGTGGGAAATACTTTGTATACCACATGCCTCTCTTGAAGGTTTACAGTGTATCTTGGTCTAATAAAGGTTCTGAGAAGTCCTTAGTATAGGGAGCTGTTTATATGGGTACCAGTGTGTGTGCCCTGTTAGTGGAAATGTAAGTTGGCATGATATTTGAGATGGGTGAATAGTTATCACCTAACGTGACTTTTTATAAAATTGTACAGTCCTCAAGCAGCAGTTCCACTTCTGGGTATCTGGAAATACTGGCATGTGGATCATTCCAGTTTAATATGTCTGTGAACACACATTACACGTTCTGATTGGATGAGTATCTCTTCCAACCTTGCCTCATCTGGCAACATCATAACTCTGCCTTTCTTTCTGTGCCTATATCCAAGGAAGTGATGAAAACAATCACAGGAAGCACTAAGCTGAAACTAATTCACCAATCGACACTTTTCCTCTGTGGATCTCCCACCCTTCTGCAACCTGTCCACCCCACAGGTTGTCCTATTATCTGAGGATCTCATCCCTTCTTCAAAATATTCTCTCAAGTTTCACTCCATAGTTAAGTATAAATTTGAACTCAATTGCCTTGGTGAAATCTTGTAAAATTGCTTTCAATTGAGACTGCATTTTTTTCTCCACTAGATCAACAGATTTCTGGTCTTTACTGGTCATTTTCATCTCAAGATTCTGACTGCTCATCTATGGAGATGAGCAGACAGGGTCACGCCGATGACTAATGTGAACCAAATAAATCTGGGAAAAAATAACCTAACGTTACCCAGAAAACAAACGCATTTGTGAACAATCCCAGCGACAAGAGCCAAAGCTTTCCTAAGCCCCCTCCTAATCTTTATAAATGATTTTCTCCTAAGCCCTTGGCACATTTCCACATAGCCTTCTGAATATGTGCAGGCACACCAGGTAATTTAAGATTGCTGCAAGTGTCTGAGAAAAACATAGTGTGTGTTCAACTTGCTTAGGAAACATCTTAAATGACAAGCAAAGCAATTTATAGAGGACATATTTTTATAGCATAGTAACATCAACATTTATTATTTGGGCCATAACTGGGAAAGAAAACATACTTCCCCCATTTAGGCAACAAAATTAAATTCCAAGCAAGGCAGTCGAGAAATAGGCACGATGTTGAATATAATTATAGTATAAAATAATATTCTTTTAGAAATATGGTGGAAACCACTGGGAGAATTGTATAATGGCCTGATCTGATATTCCCAAGACATAATTTTGGAGTACAATCCCTTCCATGGGTTAAAATTTTATATTATAAAATTCAAGGTAATCTATCTACTATGTACTTATTCCCCGCCCAGAACGACAATATGTTAGGTAATAGCTATATGTAGCTCTTATTTGCAACTCATTTTTTTCACCCATAGAATTAATAATGACTCAGGAGCTTCTGTCTTAGAATTATAAAGGTTCTGAAAAGTCCCACCGTAATGAGACATTACTAGGTTTGGTAGGGGGAGGACAAATGGTTAATTTTTCTTTTTTCTCTGTCTCACACATGTATGAAGACCTAAGAATTAAACGATTGTATATGTAACAAATTCCGTTTCTAACATTATATATTCAGGTCCTACCGATAAGGAAAACATTCAAATGAAATAGTCGATCCAAATGAAGTTATTTCACCTTTTAGTCTGCAGTCTTAAGTTCTATATGGGGCTGGCTAGTGGAAGAAACAAAGCAGGGCAAATTGACTTGTATAGATGGACCAATTTATTGTCTCAGTTGGCTTGGGAAAGTCATATTAAATTGCTGCTTGGTTTTATCTACTTACTTGCTCAACAAACACTTATGTACCTGGAATGGAGATAGAATATACTGCCGGGCCTTTTGAGACATATCAGATGAAATGCCAGCTCTAAATCTGTGGTTTCTACGTATTTCAATTTGATTTCAATTAAGTCATCACTTGTGCAAGTCGTTCTTGTTACTTGAATCCCCATAGCTGCCATTCCAAAATGTCTGTATGCCCTTGAAGTCCACATTTTTCCTCAAAATCCTCTTTCTCAGCAAATGAGCCAGGCTTCTGTTTTTACTGAGAAGATGAAGGACCTGTGACATGAGTTACCTCCACTCCCCACCTTACCATCTCAAATTCTACTTGCATCAGTCAAAAAGTGCTGGTGTCATCCTTGCCACCGGTCCTTCCTTCACCCCTCACATCCAACACATCACAGCAGCCCTCAGAGTTGCACTCTCCTCTCTGCCCTCAGGCTAGCACATGCCATTACTACCTCGTTGGAGCCGATACAGTAGTGTCCTAGTTGATGTTTTTCTTACCTCCCTCTTCATCTCGTAACACTCAAACCATAGTGATATTCCCAAATACATCTCTAAATGTGCCTCCCAGTCACCTAAAATACTTAGAAAGTTTCCAGTTTCCACCTGGATAAAGACAAAATCCATCAACATGGCCCGTGAATGACAGCAGGGACTGGACATCTCCTGTCCCTGCTGAGCCCACCAGTTGCATCTGTACCCAGGCCCCTGTTCCTCTCCAGGTGCCACCCCAGGGGTCTTACTGCAGTCTTTCATACTCACCACACTCACACTGGCCACAGGACATTTGCTCATACTCTTCTCTCTTCTTAGAGTATTTTTTCCTATCCCTTTCTGTTCAGTTAACACCACCTTATCCTCTTGATTCACCACAAGTATCGCTTCCACAAGAAGGCCTCCTATTACTTCTTTGGTCAAGTCAATCCACCCGACCATAGATTTTCTGGAAACCATGGTCATCTCTCCCTTAACACAGGTTACCTGGGTTGGCATGTTTATTTGACTAATGTTGGTCTCCCCTACTAGACTATGAGCTCCTCAAAGACCACACCTGTTTAGTTTTTGCTATTTTTTTTCCCATATAGCAAGCAGCATAGTTTTGGTTCATAATATGTACTCAGTATACATTTATGGAAAAGATTTTTCAGTGATTCATAATGCCAGAGAGATCTATAACTACCAATGGATGCTTATGCAAAAGTTTCCCTGGGTGAATTTCTTTCACTGACCAAACTAAAGAGAGGTGAGCCAAAGCTAGGACAGTTGCTTTTGTTTTTCAAGCTGTTTCAAACAGTTCCTCTGTGCCAAGTCCTGTCCTAAACTCTTTTAATTCACTCATTAATTTTCATGACCCTCTAAACACTGTCATATCTCCATTGCACGGATGGGAAAACTGAGGCCTAGGTATTAATTCATTTGTCTGGGATTACACAGTCAGCTCAGCTGTACATTCCTGATATCAGGCACAGCACCTGTCGCACGCTAAGAGCTCAGTAAGAATTTGTAGCATGAATGAATGGATGGATGAGTCGCAAAGCTGGTCTACTGTGAGCCACTGATCCCTAAATACTTTTTTCTGAGTCTTTCCACTTCTTTTGGTCCCCGCAGCCCCACATTCACATCCACCTTGGCCACTGCACAGCAGAACTATTGCAACGGTCTCCTGATTCTTCTCTCGGCATCTGCTATTCATCCCCCTATCTCACCCGCTTGAAATGAGACCAGGGTGACTTCTAACACCCAACCAGACCCATCCTTCCCTTCTCGGAGACTCTTTCCTGACTTCTCATTATCTTTAGGACACTGACCCAAGAGCTTACTTTGACCGAAAGAGACCATGGTGTCTATTTCCAGCCGCACCCCTGTCTTATTCCCGCAGGGGCCAGTCTCCTTCTTACCTTGGGGCCTTTGTGTGTGTTGTGCTCCTGCCCGGAGCACCCTTCACCCTCCTGTCACCTGGTAATGGGCCTTCGGGCCTCGGTGTTCATGGTGGACTGAATAATGACCCCGAGAGTATCCAGGCCCGAATCCCTGGGATTTGAGAATATTATCTGAGAGAACAAAAGGGATTCTGCAGAGGGGATGAACAGAAGGACTTGGCTACATCTGTAATCCACCATGGCCGCCTCTTCTTCATATTCTCCACAATATCCTCCTTCCTACTCATTGACATTGGTGCTTTAACAACTTTGTGCGAAGAGAAAATACTCAATTATTACTGATAAAATTGTGGGTTTAACGCTCCAGTTGTGTGTGCATGTGTATTTGCTCATTCACATTTAAATAAATTCCACTTATGGAACGCACATTCCCAGCAGCACCATTCACAATACCCGAAATGCACAAACAGCCCAAAGAGCAGATGAATGCACACACAGCACGTGGCACATTCGTACAGGGGGCTGTCATTCAGGCATAAATGGAATGGAATGCTGACTCATGCTACAGCAGGGATGAACCTCGGAGACATTATGCTGAGTGGAAGTCGTGACAGACTGCAGAACATGTGATCCCATTTACATGAAATTTCCAAAAGAGGCATATCCACAGAGACAAAAAGTAGATGAACGGTAACTAGAGGTTGGGAGAGGAGAAGGCGGAGCAGCCGCTTCATGGTCTGGAGTTTTCTTATGGGGCGATGGAGATGCTTTGGAATGAGATGCGGGTGGCAGTTGTGCGGCATTGCTAGTGCATTAAATATCGCTGGGCTGTTTACAGTAAAGTGGTTAATTTTATGTTCTGTGAATTTACCTTGATTTAAAAAATTGTACTACTTTTCCTTTTTAACTGATAACCTAAGTAGTGCA
Organism: Mormoops blainvillei; assembly: GCA_004026545.1. Taxonomy (NCBI): domain Eukaryota; kingdom Metazoa; phylum Chordata; class Mammalia; order Chiroptera; family Mormoopidae; genus Mormoops; species Mormoops blainvillei. Next base: position 226,752 of record PVJD01000410.1, read on the forward strand.
TAAATTCTCATTGTTTCCACAGGTGAGGAAGCAGGGTGCTCCACCGTTCTACCATCTCCACACGTTGGGGTCTTTTTTGGATACACAGAAATTATTTTGAATACTGAGAAGCCTGCCAACTCTATCTAGAAATCCAGAGTGAAAAACTCGACTTTCCATCTGTTCTAGGCGGGCTCCTGCCATCTGGGTGGGAGGACATGCAGGTGTGGAGCCCTCCCATCTTGTCCCTGGGGACGCCCTGTGAAAAAGGCTGGCCTCTGGGAATCAACATTTATCTGCGGTGTAGCAGTGAGGTAGCAAGTGGCACTGGATCAAGCTTTTCCAGGCACATTTCTATGCAATAAACCCCGGCACAAAGTGGTCTGTCCCACCAAGGAGAGGCTGCCTGCGTTCGCCCTTCTGCAGCATGACTCCCACCGCTCTCATCGGCCATGCTTCCGGCATAAGGCTGAAGGCTCTGGGCTCTTTTCCCTGAACAAGAGCTGACATTGGGGTAGACACTAATAGGAGCAGGCAGAATGGAACGATGATGGGGATCCTTTTAGCAACGCCCGCTGCTCATGCATACCAGCAATTACAGTTAGCTCCTCTTACAGACAGCTCCGTCACCATGGGTTTGTGTTAGAAACAGCTGGTGGGGGAAGGACTGGGAACAGCAAGCCATGCTGCTCAGACGCAGGAGAGGCTGCTGGCTCTCCCAGCGGCGGTGCTGGGTCCCACCTGCCCGGATGCTGGCCTAGCGCATGGCTTGTTAATACGCCAGAGAGCTTCCTGTGGCTTAATGAGACCGACCTCTGCTGCAAGGGAGAGAGGGAGAGGACCGCTCATGTCCGAACAAGCTCAGATATTCTGGCAGATGATCGATGAGTAACCGTGAAGCCCTTTGTGGCTGCCACGCATCATGCGAGGGCCTGCAGAGACAGCCGTGGGTTATACTGACACAGTGAACACAGAACGTACAGTCTGTCTGGAAAGACCAGTGGCCATTTGTTCACTCTGCAGCTCTCCATATTTCGTTGAGACCATGCGGAGATGGAAAGCAACTGCGGCGGAGTCGGTGGGAGGAGTGGCTGGGTGCTGGGTAGTGGAAGATGTACACTGCCAAAGAACAGCTATCCTGACTGCCGGTCCCCAACCTCACACAGACCAAATCGGGAGCTGTGTAGGTTCAGCCTGGGCTCTGGATTCTCAGGTCGCTATTTGAGGATGATAAAGCAGCCTCAGGCAGTCGGGTGGAAATACCAGCCAGGCATTTAAGGGAATGTCTAATACGAGAATCATAAAGCTTGGCCCGAGTCGGCTTGATGGTGACTCCATAAAAGTCCAGCATCGGGGACCTGCTTTACAGTCCACTCAGTTTGATGGTGTTTCTCTACCGAGAGCTTCACTGTCCTAAGTTGGATCGAAAGTATTTGACCTATTATAAATGATTATGAACAGCACTGAGTGAGAACCCCAAAATGCTCATTTCACATACATAAACCTCTTCATGGGCAAGCAAGAACAGGTATGCAGAGCCATGGGTTGGATCAAGGACAGATCGCAGTCTTCAGAGAACACTGCCCACGGCCAGCTCGTTACCTGTACCCACCACCCCTGCCTGATGGACCCTTTGCCCCCACACTTAGCTAGGACTCTATTTTCAACATTCTCTTTATAAGTGATTTAGTAATGTTATTTTATTACAAATATAGTATTAAAATAACAGAAATCTATGAAAAAATTAGCTACAGTTCTATGGTCTCCTAATTAAATAAATGTTTCATTTATTGATATTCTTCTTAATCTATTTTCATTACGCACATTCAATTTTTCTTACATGTGGCCATTTTGTAGGTAAATTTTTAGTTTGTGGCATTATGTTATAACTCCCCTTTTTGCTTGTTTTTTTTCCTGAAATCTCCATTTCCATTCATGCTACTCAAATATAACACTAGTGCATATTATCCGTGTCTATCCTCACAGAATCTTACAAAAACATCCACAAGGAATTCCTATGACTTCTTTTTACAAAATAAAAAATGGCCTGTACATTTCTCTACTCAAGCCACATACATTTCTCTGAGCCAGTAAATCAGAGGTATTAAGAGTTAATTTTAAAGCCATGTAATATGACATAGCATGGATGTGGTACCACATGCCATGGGTGAACATTTAACCTTTCCTTCTAGTTGGTTTTTTTTTTTATACCTACAGAAAACAATGTTTCTGCAAACAGCCTTAGACATTTATCTTTCAGTGCTCAGTTTTTAGCATTTTTTGGATAGCTTTCCAGAAGGAAGACTGCTGTGTAATAAACAATAATTGTGGAAGCCTGTTAATAATTTAAACATATGGTCAGATTAGCTTATAAATGGCAGAGCTGGGATCAAACTCATGTACATTAGACTCCAGAGTCTGAACTCCCAAACACTAACTATGCTACCTCTCTGATTTCAGAGATGTCCAACAACGGGTTGAACTTCTCGAGACAGCAGGCTGGCTTAGATGCTCAATGGTCAAATGACAACGACAGCAACAACAGAAGTCCGAGGGGTTCATAGGGAAGGAGCTGGGATGGGAATGGAACACCTTCTCTTCTAGCCTAACACGTACATATTCCCCAAAATGAATCCACGGCATTTCAGTCAGGTGGGCCAAGCAATTTAGATATAACTAACCCATTAGCAATTGAGCGTGACCGCTCCTGGGACATTTCTCAAGGTGACTCGGGCTAATTAAACAGTCGCGCAGTTGTAATTCCTCAACCATAGTGAATAACAAAGAAAAGAAACTCAGAGAAACCTGCATTGAGCAGGTTCTAGCTGGACTGAAACCAATGATGAACTTTAAGTGGACTGTTTAGAAATAGAAATGGACACAAGATTGTGTCCAACACAGTAAATTTTTTTCGATGAGTAGTGTTTTTAATATTGTTTGATGCCCCTGTATATAAACATCAGTTGTGGTATCTAAGTAGATGGTCTTACATTTACAGCAGCAACTTCCTTTTTAAAAAAAAATTTTTTTTTAAACCTCACCCAAGGATAGGCTTACTGTTTGGAGAGAGAGAGGAAGGGAGAGAGAGAAACATCGATGTGGGAGAGAAACATCGATCGGTTGCCTCCTGTATGCGCCTGGACTGGGGACTGAACCGGCAACATGTCTTTGGTGTGTGGGACAATGCTCCAACCAGCTGAACCACCCAGCCAGGGCGGTATAACCCTTTGTGAGACAAGACTTATGCCATGTATGTGTAACTGTTAAGTATTGTCACAAAGGGCTCGGAGAAGTGCCCATTGGGGGTTGTTATTTTTCCAGCACCTGAGAAGGAACCTCACAGGAGCTGATGTTTTGGTATAAACCCCACCAGAAGGGTAACAAGCCCATTCAAACAGCCCAACTGCAATAGAGGAAGACATTTCCCCAAGGAAAAAACATTAATGGAAAAATTGTTTCATATTTGTGTTTTTAATTTTGCAACTGAAAATCTCTCTAAACACATTTTCCCCTTTAAAATGTGATTAACCAAAATTTCCCTATTTTTATTATGGCAAATAGCCTGTTATAGTATTTCTTTGGAATAGCAGCAGGAACATTATTTAGATTTAAGGGGGAAGGCATGCATGAAACTGTTATTACAACTGAATATGTTTAGTTATCACAGCTATTAAAAGGATTATTAAAGAGTTTGTGCAAGTTTTGGATATGTAGATGGAGCTAAATATGTGTATTGTGTGGTAGGGAGCATGCTTATAGCTTATTGTGTACGCTTTTAATTAAACACTCTGTTGGAGCCTGGAGCATCTAGCCCTTGCTTTCTCAATAAACTAACTACCTGTAAGCCCTTGGGTAAGTCACTAAAGCCATCCAAGGGAAGGTCGTGATGATTTGTTCTGGTTCCAGTGTTGTTTGAAGTTTTGTTGGCACTGAAGTAATAAATTAACATTAAAGTACCAGTGAGAAAATACAGACTGATTTCCATGTTACAGTCTGATGCCAATGCCTGTGATCACGAAGGTATTTAATTTGATGAGTGACATTTTCGCCCTAATGATCACAGTGACAGTAATACCAGCGAGCGTTTGTGGGTGGTTCACTGGTGCTGAGTCCTCCCTGGGTGCTGTCTCAGCACTCGCTGCGGTGCCCTCTCAGGTGTGTTGATGACCCCTATCTATCAAATGCGGAAGCAGATGCAGGTTGCCCAAGGTCACCTCTATAATGCTGTGGATGGATGCAGTTTGGGTTTTTTTAAGAATTACTAGCCATCCTCAATTTTTCTCTTCCTGCATTGCAGTGAAGGCAATTAAGACAACTCTCTTTGCCCCCAATTCCCACTCTGCTTGGAGACAGTGATTGGGACCACCACAGAAGGTTCATTGCCGCCCCCATCCCAGACTGGGATAAAGTGTTAAAGGAGAAACGTGCTGGCTGGGGCTGGGGCTGGGGAAGGCGGAGGAGTCATTGTTTAAATGTCTTCAGGGCTCTTACCTGACTGAGTGATTTTGAATCCTCATGCTGTCAGGTAGTGGCTCTGTGGCCTTGACCTAATTACCTAACTTCTCTGAGCTGTATCAGTAAAGTAGGCATCAGAGAGTACCGCTTTACAGGGATGCTACAACAGTGAAATGAGTTGACGAATGCTCTTCCAGCTGTGAGATGCTGAACAAGTACTAGTTGTTACTGTTTGCTTCTGGTTTGGAGTTGAAATGGCAGGAGGAAGGCGATAGAAATTTATGTGAGTATGTAGAGTAATAATAATAGATAGCCAAGAGTAATAGAGCACTTTGCGTTCGGTTAACTTCGAAGCACTTCGCATGTGTTAAGTTACTTAGTTCTCACAATATCCTGGAGAGATGGGTATTATTATTGCTGTTGTCACTACGATCAGTCCAGTTTTATATATAAGGACCCCAAGGCACATTTGAAATAACCTGCCCAGCGGCTCAGCTGCAGGGCCGCTATTTGAACCCGTCTGTCTGCCCCCAGAGCCTGGCTCTCACCCCAGGCCCACCAAGTCACTGTCCCTCTCCAAGCAGGCAGAGTCTGAACACCAAACAATGAGAAGTAGAAGATAGATACTGTAATTCTCTTTCTTCTGATGTTTAAGTCATGGTTCTGATTGACAGCAAATTTTATCATCTGGACTATAAGACATAGAAGCTATTATTGCTGGAGCCTGAGAGCTGGCACCTTGCACTGGGAAAACAGGCCCATTCCAAAAATATAAAACAAAATGAAACACCAAACCAGCAAACACACAAAACTTTTGCCTGACAATTTCAACGCGACTGAAGGAAGCCCCCGCTGACTGGCTGACTTTCCAGGGTGGTGGCTGCAGCATTTCCAGGTATTCCCGACTCCTTTCCCCTCGAGTGCTGCATTAGTTCTCGTCCTCGGCTGTGACAAATTAACACACACACACATGCGGCGGCTTACATAATGCATGTGTTTTATTTTATACTTCTGGGGGTCAGAAGCCCAGCACGGGACTCGTTGAGGTAAACTCAAATTATCAACAGGATCGTATTCCTCCTGGAAGCTCCAGGGGAGAATCTGTTTCCTTGCGTTTTGCAGCTTCTAGAAGCTGCCCACATTCCTTGGCTCGTGCCTCCTTCCTCCATCTCTGAAGCCAGCAAAGGTGCGTAGGGGCCTTTTTATGCTGTGATCTCTCCGGTTCTCCAGTCCTCACGTGTTTTTCTGACCCAGATAGGAAAGGTCCTTTGATTTTAAGGACTCATTTGGTGAGACTGTGCCAGGTAACCCAGGATAATCTCCCCAAACCAAGGGCCCCTTAATCACTCTTCAGAGTCCCTCAGGTAAAAGCAACATATTCCCAGGTTCCAGGAGATTAGGACATGGGCCTTTTCAGAGGATATTATTCTGCCAACTGTGGATGTAGAACCAGAACCAAGGTTTGCAGTGACAAGCTTTGGGGAAGGGGCTTGAATCAACAAGGACTTGAAAATAAGCAAGTGCTGTTTGGGGTCCCATTCCTGCCTGTACTACCGCTGAGTCAGCATAACCTACGAGTGTAGATTTTGCAGCTCAAGGAGCTGTTTAACTAATTCCACCTGCGCTGCTTTTATGTTGTGGAACCCTCAGACAAACTTGTATCTCTCTGTATCAGTTTCTATAGCTTTATTATGGGTGTGGCATTAGAGCTGATTTTATGTTGTTGGTCAGAAGGTTAAATTAAGTTAACGTACACAAGGCACAGATTCTAGCACAGAGAAAGTTCCAGTTACCAGGAGACTTTTGGAAGCTCTCTTAGGTCTCAGATGTCTGGTCAAGCCAAGCACTCCATTCTCTTAGCTACCATACAATTGGTCCAAAGGGTGGGCGTACGGCCCAAACGGAGCCAATTGAAGTCTGTCTCTGGAATTGTTATAAGGATGTTGGGAAAGAAAAGCTCTCATTCTAAGCAACAGTCTGATTCCACTGTGCATGCATTAGACCAATAACCTCTCTTTATAGATGAGAAAACCAGGACCCCCAAACACCAAGTGTTTTGCTAAGTTGACACAACAAGAAACTATCGAGGGAAAAACTTTGGTCTCCTGACCTCACCGTCTCCTGCTCGTGTGGGATTCGCAGCCCACTCAAACCCTTCCAGCTGCGATCCCTGGCTTGGCAAGGCTAGTGTTGTGGTTTCCATTTAAAGATGAAGAAACTTGATGTTCAGAGGGCTAAGGGCTTTGCCAAGGTCTCTCAGCTATTAAGAAGGAAGCACTTAGACACAAAACTCACGCCTCTTCGGGCTACTGGCTCTGCTGGTTAGCATTCAGGTCTGAACTTTCTGCTTCTCTAACTATAAAGGACTCATGAAAATGTGGTTACTCACCTTTAAATCTATTTCTGTATAAACACGCTAAATAAGTATCTACTCCTTTACCAGGCTTGGTATGAATGCATTATTCATGAATATTATATGCTGATTTATTCTTCTATTAATGCATTATTCATTCTTTTAACTGCACATAATGCAAATCCACATGAATTTCTATGAAAACAAATCTATTGAATGGTAAGGTCATGACAGGTATGGTGACATTTCAACTCTTTGTGTCTCTTTCATTAATTTATACAACAGAAATAATACCCACCTCCCGTGGGTGGGTTGCCAGCTAAGTGGTTAAGAACTAGTGTCTGAGGATCTTGGTTGGAAGGTACCAATTACATTGGCACCTTTGGTGGTACAGGAGGCTCTCCCTTTGGGCTGGGTAGAGAAGGTGACTTGCATTCTAGGGTCCCGGTGGAGGCTCTGGCTGTTACCTTCCGAGGAACAGTGGATAGATCTGGGAGCTGTATAATATGGAACTCCAGTGTTTGGGATGGGCTTTGTTGTTGCGCTGGCCGCCTTCTCCCAGCGTTCACTGCGGGCCCTGGAGCAATGCAGCAGGCTGGGCGAAATGCACAAGGCGTGTGACATGCACCTGGATGTGCCGCTGGGGTGGGCTCTGGGGGCCTAGGAGGACCCTGGCCAGCTGCCAGGGAATAGCATTCAGGAGACAGTCTGGGCACAGAAAGCAATGGACATCAAGGGTCTACCTCAGAATAAGAGGGTGCCCTGGAGTGGATCCAAGTCAGGGATGGGGAGTTGACATGTCCTAGGTAAATGCATGTACATGGCAGGCGGTCCCAGTAAGGGAGCATTTGTCGGCACAGTGTGGGTCACTGCAATGAATTTTAGGGAGAGATGTGAGTTTCTGTCAAAAGAAAATGGAAAGAATGGGGCATAGGGTGTGACAGGAACTTGGGTTTAGAAAGTCTAAAGAAGATTCAGCTTCTTTCATGCCCAAAGAGCCACATCCCAGTCACGAGGAGCAGAGTACGGTGTCAGACCAAGGCGGACAGCCAGCCACACTGGTTTCCCTGTACTCACACATTCATCTATTCATTCATTGACACCTACTGTGGACATGCCAGGCACAGTGCTTGGTGCTAGACCTGCAGGGAAAATGCCACAGATGTGGATCCTGTGCTCATCACACTTGAGTGGGGAGGCTGACACCACACCGTCACGGTTTAGATAGGGCAGGGACAAGAGCTTGAAGGAAAAGTATCTGTGAAAGGGGCACTAGAGGAAGGTATACTACGGGGTCTGCGGAGTCACGAAAGGTTTCCTTGAGAAAGTAACTTTTCTGCCAGAACTTGAATGGCAATTGTAAGTTAGCCAGGTAAGGATGCAATGGAATAAAGTTATAGCAGGAGAAATAGCACCTGTCAAGGTCATGAGTCTCAGCAGGGCTGGTGTGGCCATCAGGGAACATGCTGGGAACAGGCACTAAGTGGTGAGGTCTGGGGCTGATTTCTAAAGTGCTGGGAAAAATTATTTAAGTTGTTGGGTTGGAGGAGGGTTGAACTTATAGGCGGGGCCAGGTGGCCTCTGGAGGAAGTCCCAAAGAATAGACAGCCCTGAGGCTAGATTCCAGGCCAATCTGACCCCATTTGTTACCACCTAAATTTGGAGGTCAGACCCTGACAAGTCCCGTGGCTGTGAAGTCAGTGTCACCCAGCCTCCGATGACACATGACTCTACAGATGGGTTACAACGTAGTGGGCTAGGTTGCTTTGCTGGGCTTTTAAATTTCATTTATTGACTGGTATAAAACCAGATATTTATTGGTCACAGACCAATTTTGTATTCTTGTAACACAAAAAATGGTTACAATTGAAAAAGTGAAGTATTACCTGCTTCAAGTCTGTAATAGAGACCAGACCTTGTTGGCACCTGCTGAATTATTAACATTAGAAATTCCGTGGTTGCATATAGTGCTGTGGTGCATTCTTCCCTGATATGCTTTATTGCCTGTTCTCGGCTTACCGTTTGACAGTCCATAACACAGATTGACGTAAGGGTGTGTTCCAGTAGGTAAATAATAGATGACTTAAAAACTGGCAGGACACATTTTGGTGTGATCCATTACAATGGATAGAAAATAACCATTATGGTTTTTCTATAAAGACGCAGAAAAGTGGAGGGGTGGCGACCATGACAGGCCAGGGGCCCGCCGGAGCCCACTCCCAAGGCAGGCAGCGCCCACAGGGAAGGCAGCGGGGCAGAATCTCTGCAGCGAGAGGGAACCGGGCTCGCAGGACTTAACTGGGAAGGAAGGTGGCCTAAACCCACGAGCAGGCCTTTCGGAGCTGCCGGGCTTATCTCTGCGTCAATCACGTGGGGCACCTACTCTCAAAAACATCACTTGAAAAACAACGTTTTCTGAGTGCAGCCTCTGCACTATTTCATTTAAACGTCAACAACCTCAAGGACTGGGACTATTACCCCTGCATTATAGGTGAGGCTATTGAAGATCCAGGAGGTTAAATTACTTTCTCAGGGTCAGTTAGCTCAAGGTCAGTCGCAGACTCAGCGCTAAGCAAGCCCACCTGACTCTGAAGCCAGCTTGTGTATGGCGGGGAATCAGCAGGCGTAAGAGTTACTCGGGCACTTTCTTTCCAGTGCGCTGTTGGTCTCCACATACACAATATAGATTGATTTCTCTAATATCCCCCTGCATCTCCAATGATCACGTCAATATTTGTAAAACTTTTACATCCCTTTATGCCTCACAAGGGGCTTTGGCAGTATTGTTATCCAATCCTCACAGTAAATTGGGGGATAAGCTCTCTTTACCCCATATATTATTGTTGTCAACATCACAAAGTTAGAAGCTGCTGAGTGTCCCCTGGCTACTACTAATATTAGCACAAGAATTCAGGATTCTTGTTTGTTTGTTTGTTTTTTTATATTATTGGCTTTTCCATTTTTGTTTTAACTTCAAAGAGCAAAGAGTGCCTTCTCTCTTAGGGGGTGATTGTAATTTAAAGCCCTAAAGCCTTAAAGCTGGAAGGAACCTTAGAGGATGAGAATAATTACTGATAGGTACTACACAAGGTGGCACATGCAATCATTTGAATGTGATTATGTGTTAGAAAAATGCTGCTTTTCCATCAGCAGTGGCCCAGTGGTGAAATGGTATTTCCTACTTAGATCTATTTACTAAAGAAAATTAAAGTGTGTTGCTCTAAAAAGCATATGAACAGCTATTAGACAGATAGGGCAAATTTATAAAGGTGAAACTTACAAAGTTGAAGTTGCAGCCTAAGGGGATGTACTTCTTGTGAAACCTCCCCTTGGTTAGGCAGACCATTGTTCTCCTTTGGAGGAGTTTTTCTCTAAAACAGATGAAGAGAGGGCTAGGCAGGGCCCAGGGCAGAGCCATAGGGCAGGCCCCGGGCCCTTCTCTAACCGGTGCCCCCAGCACCCTCCAGGCTCTGCTGGGCCAGATGTGAAGCTGGCCAGGTCCCCTTTTGCCTCTAAAGTTGATGATGCCATGTTCCGGTGAGCGTCCCATTGAACACTTACGGAACAATTTTACAGACTGGGAAGCCATAATCAAAATGATCAATTGAGCAGCAAACGTACACACTTTGGCAAAATCATACGGAAACAGGAACCTAGCTCTGATGCCATCTGTAAAGCGGATGCTGTGTGACGACATCTGGATGCAGGTTATTTCTGCTTAAACATATTCATGGTTTCTAAGACTAAACACAGTGGAACCCACAGAGCAAACTCTGCCACCCACTTTAGTCTACATTCATGTAGCCACCATGCAGATCAAGATGTGGAACATCCTCTGCCCTCCGAAGCAGGCTCTCTCATGGCCAAGGTAAGGGTCAGTCGCGAGGTCCTTATTATTCTGACCTCTATGGTCACGGATTAATGTTGCCTGTTTGTGAATCTCATGGAAATGGAGTCGTACAGAATATATTCTTCTATGTCTACCTCCCTTTGTTTGACGCTGAGCCCACGAGTGTCATCTGTGTTGTGTGTTGCAGTAGTTCATTCTTTTTCATTACTTCAATTTATCCATCCATCCATCCATCCATCCATCCATCCATCCATCCATCCATCCATCCATCCACCGTACTGTTAATGGATATTTCTGTTGTATCCAGTTTGGGCCATTATGAAAGACATTGCAGAAATACTCTTGTGTATCTTTGGTGGATATAAGCATTCAATGCTCTTTGCGACATACTGAGCTAAGGAGATAAACTGCTGGGTCACAGGGTCTTATGGATATTCGGTTTTTAGTACAAATCATGAAACACTTCCAAAGTGATGCAATGTACACTTCTACCACAAATACAAGAGTCCAGGTGGCCTCACATCCTTAATATTGTCGGTCCTTTTCATTTCAGCTTTTGAAAATAAGCATATCATGAAGGTAGCCAAGCAGAAGCGCCCAGACACTGCCTGTTTCCCTGGACTTCGCATCTTTATGCACTATTGCTTGCTGTCTGTTTTTGCCTGAATTCTTTTCACATATTTTTCAAACTCAGCATCGCCAGCAGAGGACTTCATGTCTCCTTTCTGACCACTTGCAATTCACTCTCCATCCTCTAGTTCTAAAAGCTCCTGAATGCTAAATTGTGCAGGCATCTTTTCCAGTTCCTTTTGCCCCTGCCACTGCTCACATGGGGAGGATCCCCATTTTGTCTCCTCAGTGTTTCTTGTATGGGGTTCCTCCTCCTCTCCCCCCCGCCTCTGCTCCAGTTCTGCCTTCATTACCTCTTGCCTAGACTATTTTATGTTCAATAAAAGAGGTGTCTTTAAACAGCTCTTTTTGGACATTTTCAAAATGGTCTTTTCATTTCCTAGATAACTTCTCTGGCTCCTGATAAAAGGACCTATAAACTTGTAACTGGATTAGTCTAGTATTCAAGGTGTTATAGTTAAAGTGGCTAATTTTCCCTCTGTGAGCTCACTAAAATTCCTTCAAATGAGGAATGTAAAATGTGATTGAAATTCATTTTCAAAAGTGTTTGTTTTTTTTAAGTATTAGCTCTTTCTACGTATCTAGACTATTACTGAGGCCACTTGGGTCTTCTGCAGGCTCCAAGCTGGAGGCCGGCTTGTGTCTACATGTTGCAAATTGCCATGTAAGGGTCCTTAGTTGTCACTGGGCTTAATGTTCTGCCTGAAAAACCCATATTTGTGACTGTGCCCTCCAAAGTCATCCTGCTTGGCTGAGACAAGACTAGATTCCTGGCATTTCTCTTTCCATCTCTTTGTAGTAACTGCCTTCTCACCTAACCACATGACCTTGAATTTCCAACATGTCTAAGCTCTTGGCTTCCAGGCCATGGCTGAAAGGCAATGGTAAAGTTTGGCGGTTCTGAGAACTGGGATCAATTCTGGGCCATGAGATCAACAAATTCTAACTTGGATGTTACTAGCTGTAGGGTCAGTCATTTTATTTCTCTAGGACTCAGTCTCCTCATCTGTAAAATGAGATTAATATTGTATCTATGTCAGAGGTTCATTGTAAAAATAAGATGAGACTATTTGTATAGAGTCTATTTAGTGAACACAGTTGATGATCTGACTATTATTATTAATGCTGAACGCAAGCCTCCAAACTGTCCATCTCCTTCGTTCACACATTATTTTATTCCTACCCATCTCATTAAAGACTCTCAGAAACTCCGTCATTTGGGGTTTTTGCCCTCTGGGTCCATCTCTAAGCCTCTCGATCGCTTTGCCTTGCTATGCAGACTCCAACGGCAACAGAGACAGTAACTTCTGAAGGACTGTCCGTGGCTTCCTCACATATCTCACCTGCTGTCTGTTAGCTGGAGCCATCCGACTGCTTGTAGCCGACGGGAACTATCGCTTCCAGGGGTAAGCGTTTAAGAGCTTCTTAAATGTTTTCAACTTTCTTTCTTTGCCACAGCTTCAAAAAAGGCCATGTGCTCCACACAGTACCAGTTGTCGGAATCTCTGCCAGACTGGGTCCCTTAACAACTATGCGAAGCAGAGCTCCCCAGCAGATATGTGTTGGGCATGTAGCTTGAGAAAGAAAGAATCTTTGTTGTGTTATGTCCATTAAAATGTTGGGGTTAAGCCCTGGTCAGGTGACTCAGTTGGCTGGTGTGTTGTCCCATATACCGAAAGGTTGCAGGTTCGATTCCCAGTCAGGGCATATACCTGGGCTGTGGGTTCAATCCTGGTTGGGTCATATGGGAGACAGCTGATTCATGTTTCTCTCACAATGATGTTTCTCTCTCTCTCCCTTTCTCTCTCTCTAAAATCAATAAACATATCCTCTGGTGAGGATTTAAAAAAAAATGTTGGGCTTAACTTGTTATTGCAGCATAGCCTAGTTTAGCCCTGACTAATACACCAACTCTGCTTCGATCTGTCAATGAGACTTTTCTGGACAGCCCATGTTCCTGAACTGTCCTGAAGGGATTCTCAGGCTTAATATAGCCCACATCGCAAGGACATTCTCAGAGCCGTCCTCTTACATCTTCTTATCTAGAACTCCCTGTGCCCAGTGAAAGATCCCATAAGGGACAACAACTCTAAAGAGTCTTTCTGGAGTTTGTAAGAGATTCTGGGAACTCGGTTCATTTTCCCCTTTGCCAGAATTACCAGACACTCATCCAGGAAAATATTATAGTCAATGTAGACTTCTTTCAAGTCTTTGAATATGTTGCAACTTCTTAGATTTACTAGTCTCTCTGCCTATAATGTTTTTGATCCAATCCCTATCCATTTACCGCCTTTTCTGGTTAAAAATCTTCAATTCTAAAAATAAGTGCCACCTCCTCTAGGAAGCCTTCCGTGATTCCCCCAAATAGGTGAGACTCCATCTGTTGTATATGTCAATGCCACCCAGACTCACCCTAGGTAACACTCAGAGCATTTGCATTTCTTATTTAATGTCTACTCTGCTGAGCTATGAATTCCATGGGGACAGAGGCTGAACCTGGCTTATTTACCACTATACTCTCATTTCTAAATTCTACACCTGAAAGAGAGTAGGTGCTCAAAAACTATCTGCTAATCCATAAAAATTATCTGCCTTTATAAATAAGAGAAAGAACAATTCAGATAGCCACCCTCCATAACATGAGTAAGCGCGTGCTCACATTAAAATCCCATGCCTAGAATGAGATGATTCTCCTTTGAGATAGCCCATAACTCATTGTACTGTAAAGAATTGTTTCCTGCAAATTGCTTTCTGCAAAGTGTAGTTCCATTTTGAAAATGTGAAATAAAATCAGATCCTTGGCTTCTTGATTCTGCCTCAGACTCAAGCTTACTGTGATGTTGGCACTGTTTTTGTGGGCTAGAAAGTAGTGGCGTGTTCACAAAGAGAAATGTCATGAAAGCCTAGCTCAAGATCTCAAAATTATAGAGGGCTCCGAACTCCAACGAGAAGAGAACTTCAGAACAGAGCAGTACTCTCCTGACAGTCTCAGTGGTGAATGCTTTTGGCCTTTCATTCCTTAGTTAGCACGACAAAGAAAAATTTCAAACAGGGCAAAATACTTGGCAGAAACCTCCTCTATACCCCTTGGAGTCAACAAATGACAGGCGCTCCCCCAGGATACTGCTTTCTGTTTATGGCAAAGATAATAACCCAGTACGTATTCTTGGAGGAAGTCTTGGAAAACCAAGTTTTTGAATAGGAGCAATTTTTTGAATTAATTTTCCAGGTTGGAATAGAAAAGAAGGCAGCTCATCCAATATAAAGAACACGGATAATAAGATAATATTACACCCACATATATCAGCTTTTCATTTCTTTTCTTTTTCTCTGGCATATACACACATACCATTTTTACTGCTACATTTTATACATTATAAAAAGCAACATATTAATTTATTTTATTTCTGAACAAAATGAGTGCTTTGCTTGGTACATTTTTATTCCTTCACGCGCTTGAACAAATGTTGTGGCTTTTAGAAAAGAATGTATTTTTTTTCTCGATGATAAAACTCTGATTCTCATATTTTGGTAATATCTCTGTTGTGACATCTAGAAATTCTAGGTATTTGAGAAAATTTGCATTGCTTTTTAACATTGAAAACTTTGACAATTGGAGCAATTTTCTAATCATTCACCCCAGCGAATCCAGACTGGCATCTTTTTCTACCTGGCATCAAGAGAAATTGCAATACAGTGTAAGGTCTTTCTCCTGATTACAGAACCCCTCTTCAATCATGTCACCTAACACATGCAGACATTTGAAATAAGAGCCAGTCCTGACTATTTATTACTGCTTGTTAACTCTTCCTAAGTTCATAAAAAGCCAGGAACTGAAGTTGCTGCAGAGAAAAGAGCAAAGCTTAAATGGGAAACGCTGTGTAAATGAGTTTTCTAGTGGTTGCTTCAAAACTTTCAGAATTCTAATCAAAGAGGCTCAAAGCTGGGTAGGAGAATCCTTAAAAAGAATCCAATCCAACCACCAAGATGACGTTTGAGTCCTCATGTGTAAATTTGAAATGACTCACCCAAAGCCTACCCCGGCTGACCCAGAGTACCCTGGATGCAAGTGGGCTGTGAGAGCCTGGGTGGGAGGCAACTTCTCTCAGCCTACATTTGTATATGCCCAAAACGGTTGTATGAATGTCCTGGGGCTGCCTTAACAAAGAACTCAAACCGTGTGATGTAAACAACAGGAATGTAGACTCTCACAGCTCTGGAGGCCAGAGCTGGGAATCAAGATGTCGGCAAGGTCAGTTCCATCTGTGGGTTCTCAGTGAGAATCTGTCCTGTGCCTCCCTCTTAGCTTCTGGAGGTTTGCTGGTGACCCAGGCCTTTCTAGGCTTGTAGACATCACTCCAGTCTCTGCCTTCATCCACATGCATCCTTCCAGTATGTCCTCTATGTCTCTTCTTTTAAGGATGGCACCACATGGGCTTTAGGGCTGACCGAATCCAATGTGACCTCATCTAATTACGGCTGACCCTTGAACAACGTGCGTTTGAACTGCACGGATCCATTTACACTTGGGTTTTTTTTCAGCTGACTCGCAGTTCAAGTCCACGTTGTTCAAGGGTCAACTCTGAGGTTAGCAATCCGCAAATGCAGAAAGCTGACTTAAATAATACTGGATTTTTGACTGCACTGGCGGTCGGTACCCTGACCCCCATGTTGTTCAAGGGTCAACTCTATACCTGCAAAGACCCTATTTCCAAATAAGGTCATGTTCTGAGATCCTGGGGAGACATGAACTTTTGGGAGACACTATTTAACCCAGTAAAGAAAGTATTAATGGCCCTTAATGCATAGGGTGGCCGTGAGGATTAAATGTATGTAAATAAATACAGGGAACAAAGCTCATTGCCTGCCACACAGGAAAGGCATGATAAGTGCTGGCTGTGTCAGTCATTAACCCTAAGCCCATATTATATTCCTACACAGCACACAAGGTATTTTCATTCCAATGTCAATGCTTTTAGCTTATGATGACAGGCTTAACCTCCAAGACAGTCCCTCTGGGACATATGAGGCAAATTTTAGCCAAAAACAGTCCTTTACCATTTTTGCCCTTCACTCCCCTGCTTTTCCTTAAGTCTTTACCAGCTGTTGGAGGTTGGAGCAGGGGTGGCAGAAACGTGACCTGCAGCCTAACTCATGCTGGCATCTGTCTGTGCCCCTATACAGAAGAAGTCAGTTTTGTGCCTTTTGGAGAAGTTTTCCAGGCACACAACTACCATCAGTCAGAGTAAAGAGGTTCTGAGGGTTTGCAGCGAATGGCATTCCAGGTCCTCTGTCACAGCCTTTTCATCAGGCTTGCTGTCATCTGAGAGAGGGGGGCTGTATGACTAAGGCCATCTTCAGGCCCGGCCATTTATCTTTGCTTGATGCTTTGCAACTTGGGGGAGAGGGTAAGTAAGCCCAGCTCAACTCACTTTATTTCAAAATCCATTTCCTGTGGGACTAGCAGGCATTATAAACTCAAAGATAATTCTTGCATTGTTTTACCGGCCTAATCTTGGAGCTTAAAATGAGGTTCAACTCACAGAGATCTGTGCTCTTCTTTCTTCCTTTATTTTTGTCCAATCTGTAAATACGTCCTGGATTTAGCTGGCTTTTCAGGATCAGGATTGGATCAGCTGCTCTCAGCGCCAGTGTGGGTTTGCGTCATTGTCAGGGCTTGTTGAAAACACAGATTTTCTAAGGGTTTTGCAGGTGATGTCAACGTTCCTGGCACACACTTGGAGAACAAACTAGATCGATGTCTCTACGCATGTGGAATATATTTCTTCCCCCCAGCATTCCCTTTTTAAGAAAAAACAAAACAGTATCCAGTGCTACTAGCTAACACTTACTGAGGGCCAACCTCACGCTGGAACCACTAACCAGGAAATAGCACTGGGGGGTAGGTGGTTTATTGGGCCGCTTCGAGGTGTGAGGGGTTTAGCGACCTGCCCAGACCCCGGAGCTAGGACGTGACGCCCTCAGAGCCTGGGTCCTCAGTGGTTGCTGCCATTGGGCTATGCCTCATTAAGCATTCAGGTTCCACTGTTAGTGCTCTAGCCTTTCTTCCTTAGCCCTTTACTTTCACTTTATTCTTCACTCTGTCTCCTAGCACAGTTGAAATATTTTCTTGTTCTTTACATTAAGTTATATGGTGTATATCTATATCAGAATTTTTACTGCTCTTTAACAAGATAAGCATAATCAATTTGTTTATATGGTTGCATTTACTCAATTCTATTCACTCTGAGATTTTGACCTGCCTCTTTCTGTGTGAGTGTGTACGTATGTGAATGAATACGTGTGTAAGAGTGTGTGACAGTGTGTAATTGTGTGTGTGCATGTGAATTAGTGACTGTATGAATTGTCCTTTCTTTCATGAGAAGGTATGAACAATGTTGCAAGTTTTAAAAAAATATTCTTTACTTGGCAAAATCAAAAGCTGGTAAGCGTTCCGCTAGTTCTCAAAGACTTTCAGGAGGAATTTTTTGTGTGTGAAATTTCAAACCCTGGGAACCATGGACCTATATTACTGATACTCTGAAAGACTAATAAATGTAATTGTTCTCACTTAGTTTTCCTCATTTTACTTTCCCAAGACACACACACATGCACACACACACACACACATTTTCAAAGTGACCATCTGCACAGGTAGGTGGAAGAAGGCATGCTCTTTGGGTTAGAAAGTCTGGTTCTATCCATACATATAGATAAACATTCCAGCCCACGTTGGAAATGAAACATTGGTGCCAAGGACATCAGCTGATACTCCTGTACCCTGGGTCTCTCTCCGTGGGAGAATTTGGGCAAGATTTCACAACTTCTGCAGTCCTTAACATTTTCTTTCTCCAAGGGTTATCGCTAGCTGTCAAGACACCTCTAATTTCCTGATAATATTTTGAGAAATGGAAACTTTTGCCAAAGAAAGAAAATTATTCTCTCATTGATATGTTGCGTATTTTTAATATTCTGTCAGATTTAGTCCACTTATCTCTATAATTTCAAATTGCACCATATCATTTATAGGCCGCAAAAGAATTTTCACAGGCAAGTGAAGTCCAATTGAGGGAGGGTGTGTTTATCAGTTTCCTCAAAATGTCATCTAAATTCATATTTCACATTCCAAGATCTGTGCCGTATTCTCTCTCCATCTCAGAGAGCAAATAATTACACACATCCGACTATCACTTCTAATATGAATAAAAATGTTCTTCATTTTATCTATTCTAAACCAATATCCCTGAAGAATTTAAATATCTCACTCTTTTTCTGTTATCTCTTATAAAGTAGTCCCAGGAGAAACCCATCAGATACTTCTCAACCATTCATTTAGAATTCAGATGGCTACTGGGCTGAGTCAAGAAATTAAATACCATTTGTAAAACAAAGTAAAAACACTTTTAAAAAACTCTATTAAAGCTGAGTTAATGACAGACACAGAGGAGGTGTGTCCATAGCACCCTACCAAGCTTCTGATACTCTAGGTTCCTGCCACCTGGTCACCTGCCAGTTGTGTGACCTGGGGAGGTTACCGACCCCCTTTGAGTGTGTGTGTGTGTGTGTGTGTGTGTGTGTGTGTGTACTTGTATGTACTGTGAAGAAGACAACAGTTCCCCAAACTCACGGACAGCAAAACTTACATGAGATTTCATGGAAAATATTTAGCCCAATGAATGGCTCATAATGAGTGTTCAATAAAAGTTAGTTCCTATCGTTAGTGTTATTTGTTATTGCCAACTAAGGACTCTTTGATAATGCAAGGTTGTTTCATTCCCTATGACTTTCTAATTTTTGCCTTTATATGTTTCCCTCCCTTGGCCGAGATAGTCATCTTCCTTCTCTCCCAAGAAATGTGTGGGTTTTCTTTTTCTCTCTACGTCAGGGGTTAGCTAACCAGGGTCCAATGGGCCAAATCTGACTCACCACCTGCTTTTATAAATAAAGTTTTATTGGAACACGGCCATGCTCCGTTGCTTATGCGTTGTCTCTGGCTGGTTTTGTGCTACAATGGCAAAGCTGAGTATATGCAACAGGGACCATGTGGCCCACAAAGCTGAAAACATATTATTCGGACTTTTATGGAGAAAGTCTGCAGGTCACTGATCTAAACACCCAGCTCAAGCCATCCCCTTCCTGACCTCCTTCTCTAGGCCCCTGAGACAAAGTTACTTCCCTGCCCACATGTCACTCTTCCACGAAGAATCATTTCCACGCCTGTCTTCTGATGCACTGTGTGAACACTATCTAGGTGGGCACCAGCTCCCACATCTTTGAAACTCTAGGCTGGAAAGGCGGAGACCTTCAGAGAGGGCAGATCCTGAGGGGCAGGTGAGGGGAGGGCTACGTGGAGGGACTCTGGAATCTCAGCTGTGAGTAGGATTCTGGGAAGGGAGGACACGGGCTTTAGTGATGCATGTATACCGCACACATCCCACAGGTGCCTGTGACAGATAAGGGCATGCCCACCTGTGCACAGAGCTATGTTCGCAAACACGCACTCTGGCCTGAGCCCTTAACTCTGTGCACCCATCAGCAGCATGACAAGGCACACATGTACTCAGGTCACTCAGCTCTCCGCAGCACCTGTGGCCACTCATATGACATCTCATACATACAGAGGCCAGGAGGAAGACCGGATCTCCCAAGCTCTGTCTTCATTGTCTTTCCCCAGAAGCAGGCCCCAAGACAAAGATTTGGGTGTAAATAGCTTCTATAGGAGGTGACCCCAAGAAGCACAGATGAGGGAATAAGAGAAGTGAGGCAGACAATGAAAAACCCCGTACACAGGGCAGCGATGAGGTTACTGTTGTGAGCAATTGGTGTTCCATCCCACGGGGAGACGGTGTGGAGCACTGGTCACAGATGTCCTACCCAAGTGGTGAGGAAGGGTAGGAATCTACCAACTCTTGTCTCACAGAGGAAGGTGGCTCATTGAGCATTAAATCACTGAGTAGGCTGAACCATACCCCATGGTGAGAGGAAGTTTCTAGGGAGTCAGCTGCAGGAATTAAGAAGCCAACAGCCCATATGGGAGTGGTGAGGGGTAAGGCAACCTGGCCGTGCCACTCCTAGCCACTGCTGTGCTATCTAACCCAAGAGTCAAATGGCTGATGCCAACATAATACTGGACAAGCAGGTGTGGGGGCTGCAGGATTCACCTCTAACTTTCCATTCCATCTTTTTACTGCTCCCTTTCAGAACCCCGATAGGTAAGTTGATGAACTGGGGACACCAAAAGGAAATTACTGTCCTGATTTGTAGACTCTATATATTTACTAAGCAAAAAATATTTTTAAATTAAATGATAGGTTCTTGGTAAATTTTTATTTAAAAACAAGGATGTTCGAGCATGTGCCATTAGACAGGATCAGGTAATTCAGACAGCTATACCAACAGGCAGGGTGGCACTGGATATTAACAGTCTAGCTCAGTTAAACATTGCAGTTGACTTTGGAAACATTTTCTTGGTTCTCTAATTCCTTTCCGAAGGAGCAACCAATTATCATTACTCTACTGTTAAGAATGGGATTAAAACTATGCCCTAGTTAATGCTATTTGTAAATCCCTTTCAAGGACTTAGTCTTTCTAGTCAAATATGCTTTGAAAATACCATTGGCTTCAAATGTATTTGGCTTCAATAATTTCCCCAGGTTCCTATATGTACTCTTTACCTGTTCAACCGCCTTCTAACCCCCTATTAGGAACAATACCTCTTTAATGTATGAGTAAACTGCAAACCTTCTTATGAAGCCCAGAGCTGACAGAGGAGAGACCTATAATCAAAACATTGCTATACCATGTAATAACTGCATTAATAGGATGTTAAATAATTTGTGTGCAAAACTGAAGAGGGAGCAATCAATTCAGCCAAGGAGGTCTGGGAAGCCTCCAAAGAGGAGAAATTCAAACCAGATCTGGAAGGGTCACAGGGAAATAAGCAACAATTTCAGCAGAGGTCATGACATTGTATGTATAGTTATCTATTGCTGCATAACAAATTACCCCAAACTTAGTAGCTGGAGGATCTGCTTCCAAGATGGCTCAGTCACATTGCTGGTGAGTCAGTGCTGGCTGTTGGTAGGTGGCCTAAACTGTCTGCCAAGTGGCTCTCTCCACAGGGCTGTTTGAGTATCCTCACAACATGGCAGTTGGCTTTCCCATAGAAAGAAAGAATAAGAGTAACCTAGGCTTGGAAGTTCCCCAATGTCATTTCTGCTAGATCCTATTGGTTACACAGATCACCCCTGTTCAATTTGGGAGGGGACTACACAAGAGCATGGATACTGGGAAGAGAGAATCATTGGGGGCCAATTGGGGGCTGGCTACCATAATATGTGAAAGTATGAAGTGCATCATTTTCAAGAGAAATGGAATGTGCTAATGTCAGTGGAACAGAGGGTGAGCTGGGGAAACAGGGGCAGAAGATAAAATCAGAAAGCTTGAGTCATATTGTAGCTTAGACAAAGGAAGCCACTGCACTTGCTGGCCTTGCCTCCATCTCATCTGCTGGCATCTAGATTCAGGGGCCAGGGGCATCCATCGCAGAAATGGATTCTCAGCAATGACTCCCTTCTTAAGAATTGGCCTCCAAAGAGGTCAAGTAGTTCCACATCCAGACTGGCTTTTCCATGCCCTCCAGTCTGACCCGCCTTGCTTCAGACCCAGACTAAGACGTTAAGGCACCAGAAGACACTGGCTCCTTTAATTTTCTATTCTTCACCTTTGATTTCCTATTCCTTTATGGCCCAACAGCCTGCCTTGGTCTGGAATGATTTCAAATTCTATTTGCTGTGAGTGGAACAGGAACTCATGATGATAGCCTCCCTGGGCTCACACTGATCTGGGTGTGAATTTGGCTTCCATTCCAGTGCCTCTGACCTTTAGCTTTCACGTGGGTAAGGTGGGAATAATACCACTACGTCATGGGCTGCTGAAGGAATGAGTGTGGTATTGCATTTGCAATGTCTGGCAACAGGGACCACCTTTAAATAATCATATTAAGTCTGCAGGTCTAGATCTTCTCCTCTAGTTCCTTGATCTCATTAATTTGGGATGAGTATTTACCCCAAAGTTATCAATCTAATAAGAATTGCTTCTGGTGACAGCTAGTGGGTGAGGGTGGGTCAGGGGTGGAGGAACTAAGCAAAAAGGAAAAAGGACTCATGGATATGGACAACAGGGTGGTGATTGCAGGGGGGATGGGAATATAAATGTACTAAATGGTAATAGAAAAAATATAGTAAAGATTATATATTAAAAAAACAGAATTGCTCTTTTTATGGCAGGGTTTTACCAAATATGTTCCCTTTTGTGCTTACAGGTTGGCCAGCTCCCGTAAAGTAATTGTTAGGCTGGCTGTGAGGGTCCTGGGTGAAGAATTGGCATTGATTTCTATTGGCCTTTCAAGGTCAGGATTGCAGCTTTCCTGAGACACAGTTATGGCCAGCAGCCACCAAGGTGGAGTTGCGTCAAATTATCCTTTGTTGTAGACTAACACCAGCTAGAGATCAGGATGGTGAGAACTGCGAAAGGAATTCTTGTTTCCTCTGGGTGCAGTGGGAGGAAGTCTGGGATCTGAAGGCAGATCTATTTAAATAATCTGGAGACAGGGACACCTAAGTTTGAGTCCAAGTGGAGTTTGGGGGCAGGTGAGATCACGTTGCCTCCTCTTCGCATGGGAGTGAGAGTGAGAGGCGGAGGCAGAGGTAGGGCCACGGCCGGGTGTCCGTGCCCATCCCTCCTTCCTTCTTTCCCTTCCCCACATCCTGGCTCCCCTTCTGCATAGGCAAACTCGTAAGAGTGACAAATGCGGGCCTTGTGAACATTTAAGGGTGGCTAAATGTCTTCCCTTGAGTTACTCATTGGAACCAAGTAGGGCGAATAGCCAAGTGGGGCCATTGCACGGAAGGCATTTCCCTGGATACCGTTATTTCGCTGAAGCAATGTTTCTCTTTTCTGAAGCCTCTGCGGTGGTTATGGTTCTCTTGGCGCCCATGCTCAGGCGAAGGACCACGGCGTTGCTTCTGAACATAGAAAGCAGCAGGCTGGGCGATGTTGTTTGGATGATCAAAAACAGAATTTTGGAGGACGGGGGCAGATTTCAATGGTTAATATGGCCAGCAGGATAGCTCTCATCTTCCTCCTTCCTAGCTCCTGGCATGGCCTTGTACAGTGGCAGTAAGCATGTGGGCACTATATTGTATCTCTTTTTTGTATTTGAGACTCACTAGTTCGGCTGAACATCTCAAAGGTTAGAACCATGACTTATTTATTCCTGCCATCCCAGCCCCTGGTGCAGGGTATGCCAGAGAGGAAATGAGCTCAATAAACACTGAACAACTCAATCCAAGATTCAATACCCCCATGTTTTCCTGATCGATCCTTGAAGATCATGGATGACAAATAATATGGCAAGAGTGCCCCTACTCCTAACTTCTACCCCCAGGAAAGACATCACTAATCGACTATTGAAGAAACCAAGTGTGACTCAGAATCCTTCCCAACACAGCACCCCAGCCAGCCACTAACAGCCTTCAGAGAAGGCGCCTCAAGTTCAATCTACCTCTCATATCTGAGTGAGCGGGCTGTGGCTGCCACTGCCGTTGCTACGATGCCTACCAGCCGAGGGACGCAGCGCTCCGACCTAATATCCAGGCTGCTGTTCCCTCCCTAGAACCAGCTGTAGGACTAAATCAGTGGATTCATTTGGGGCAACGCGAGCCCAAAGTTTACAGCTCACAATCTGATGAATTTTCTCATTTCCTTTCCTATCAATTATGAGAATCGTTGGAAGGTTGTATACTGAAGCATCCCCAGAGACCCATCATGTGATATAGGTAGACACTTGGGAGGCAACAGCATGGAGTGGCCATCAAGAATGTCTGTCTATTGAGGTGGGGTATAGGAGAATGAACCCTGCTTTCCCTGAGGGAAGGAGGAGCATTAAGCAAGGGAGACAAAGCTCGTATTCAATTCCTCTAAGCTGGGGTCTTAAACTTTTTTGTACCATGGAACACCTTTAGCCATCTGATGAAGCTTATGGACCCCTTATCAGAATGGTTTTAAACACATACATAGGATAAATACCTATGTATAAATACATAGGATGACAAAGGGAGACAGTGATACTGGAACACAGTTATCATAATAGCAGGAACACTGATGTGGTAGTACATGTTCTTTGTCAACCCATCGATAACAAAATCAAGTGTTAAATCTAATAATTAGATTAATTTCAAAGTCGTAGAGGGTGGGGGTGGTTTGTGATATATCTGTGTCCACTGTGGTGTGAGATGAAAACATCTGTGACTTAGGCTGCTCACAGTTGTGGGAGCAGCTAACACTGCCCTGGTTTCCCTGTGTTCCCAAAAGAAGAAAGCATAAGACTGTGGTTAATGGTTAATAGAAATAAACATGAAATGTGTTTCTCATCCATGGTCATGTACTCTCTCCCTGTCTTCCCAATTCTGTCTATAGACCTCAGATTAGGACCGTGAGGCTGATCTTTAAGAAATCTAGTCATGTGTCACTGTGGGATTTATCTGACTAATTTCTTGCTTGTATGAATATATTCTCTATTTTTAAAAACACTACTATAAACAAATGTTATTTAAGGAAGACACTCTTTGAAGACACTACTCGTCACCCTGGCAGACAAGATAATCTCGTTATCTGCTCCAACAGCCCCTGCTGTCAGGGCTCGAGCCCCGTCTGGGCACCCGGTGGAGGATGAAGCTGTTATCCCCCACTGGGCAGCGTGTCAGGCAGCCCCTGCCTTACGCAGATGGACGTGGCTCCGCGGGAGGGGGTCCCATGTTTCCAGAGCAGAGAACACCAAGTCCAGATCACAAACATCTCACTCATTTTCCACTCCCCACAGCAGAAGAAGTTGTTAGCAAAGCCTTGACTGTCCTCCTCTGCCCATGCACTGGTAGGGACATTTGTCACATTGAGTGCTTTCTGATGGCATTAACCCTCTTTTTTCTCTAACAGGAAATTTGCTGTGGGTTGAAACCCCTCCAAAATTCTTCACGTGCCGTGAGTCCTTAGAAGAGGGGAACCAAGGTGCGGTTGGAGGTTCCGTTTTGCCACCCTCAGGCTTCTGGGGGGAGGGATCAGGCTCGGGTACACTCTGGGCTCTCCCCCAGTGCCCTGCATCTATTCAGAGGAACAGGTGCCTTTTTATTTTTTTAATCTTCCTAGCGACAAAGGCGGCTTATGGGCTGGGGGCCGTCCTGCTCCCGCTCTACCCTCTGAAAAGGGATGTGGGTATTAGAGTGTGAGTGTGGCATCTCCCGAGCAGGCTCTCTCCCTGTCCCAGGTTCCTCTCTTTCTCCCTCTCCTTCTACCTCCTTCTCTGCCCCAGACTCTGCCCTTGGGTGGGTGTGGCCTGTGGTTGTTCCACACCACCCATTACTGGGTGGGGCTAAGTCTCTAATTAAAGAATAAAATATCATCAAATGTATTCGGATCAATCAGCGTCGTTGGTAACAGGATACGGTGGCCAGGCTGCTCCTCAGGGGTTTAGAATTCCCAGTTCCAACCTCTGAGCCATTACACCACACAGTCTTTCCAACGGGAGAGCTGAGGGAAACTGCGTCAAGCTTCCCAAATGTGTGAGGAGGCTCAGGGCAAAGAACAAAGAAACCCGTGATACAAGCTTCAGAAACTCTAAGGCTGCCCTTCGGAGGTCCAGATTTTCTCCTCATTCTGGCCCGTGCTTTGCTCTCAGTCGCCTCGCTTGTATCAGAAGCAGGAGCTCCGGGATTGAGCCCAGTTCCCCGGCTCTCTGGCATGTCACTCAGGCAAGCCATGTCAGCCCTCGGGAACTGGCCACCATGATGGTAAAATGGGTGTGTAATCTTGTGAGCGTTATGACCTTAATGTAATTCCTGGCTGAAAAAAATTGATGATATAATTGTCCACACTGTAACTGTCCCGTGTGAGTAGACAGTATAACCCCTCTCCCAGGTGTTACATAAACCAACATTAGGAAGAGGTGAGAGTGTGGAAGTCTCTGGATTCTTCCCTACCCCAGAAATCCAGAGCCCAAGGAGACAGAAAACTAGAATGAAGATCTGAGGGGGCTTCCGTGGAGAAAAATAAGTCTGCCAAAACAGCTCATAAGAGAGAGAAAATATCTAAAGGAATTTAATTTTGGTTCTTACTCTTGAGGTCCATAAATAGAGATGCCGTTCATTGAATTTCAGCAGTTATTTCTATAGCTGTTCTTTGCAAAGGTCAAAAGAAATTCATTTCCCAGGTCTGTCTTAAGAACACAGAAACACACACCACAATATGTCTATTAAGCTGCCTGTTGGAACTGGTGAAAAAGGAAGCACGCACCTGGCCCGCATGCGGTCAGACAAGGAGAGAGCCACCATTGCGCCTCGTGGCTTAACGAAACCGGAGTGCTTATCGTTGCAGGTGAGGAAGTTTTGACAAGATTTACCTTAACACACCCTTGAAAACATTTTTCCCTGACATTTGAAATGCATTGCCTGTGATCTCAGCAATATTGGCATAGGCCTGATGCCCGGTAAGACGTCCACTCTTTTGTCAACAAAGAAACTGGCTCACGTGGAAACCGGTCTCTGAACTCAAAGGGGACAGTCCCACCATGCCCCACCCATTGTGGTGTGATGTCCTGACCTGAAATCCTTTGCTCTCAGGACTCACATCTCACATACAACTGCTTTTTAAAATGATGAGCAGAATTGTACTTTTACTACCCAAACAACACATGGTCACTGCACCCAAATGAGAAAACAGCAATAACTAACCCATACCTGCTACTGTTCTAAGTACATACTGCTGTTAATTTGCTTAATCCTCAAAAGAGCTCTTCGAGGGAGGCACTGTTATGATTCCCATTTTACAGGTGAAGAGACTCAGACACAGTTCCAACAAAAGGGGCTTGTTGTCTATATTATGCTACTTCCTTCCATACAATGGAGCCCTCTGGAGCATTAATGGTGATGTGGCAGAAGAGTATTTCCAATGACATGGAAATCATAATTATGGCTACCAGTTACTCAAGCTACTAAATGGTCCCGGAATCAACCGAAGTTTTGTGAACGATTTCATCCAGCTCCAGTCTCAGCTCAAGGAAGAAGTCCCTCGTCTGGGGAGTCTTCCCTCCCCACCCCTGGGTCCTCTTGCACCCTGTTTTCCTATCAGGGCTCTTGCGTAACAAAAACAGTCATCCCAAATGGATTCATCCAGTATTTAGTGTATGTAAGACAGAACTTTCTGTTTTATTACTTTTGGATTGAGCTAGTTTCTTTAATTACTGTAACCAAATTTTGAGTTTAGAATTGATTAACAAATGCCTAAAATTATGTTTCTTAATCATGAGGAATGGACTGTTCTGACAAAGAAATTAAATCAGACCCATCATTCATGACCTAATTCCTATCCCTATAATCCAGCTTCAAGTGTGATTAGTAAGTGTGATCAATATTTTGAGGGTGGGCCTCAGATATAGACACATGAATACATGCATCAATCAAGGTGAAACTGCCACTATTTGACCACCCTGACCAATGATTTAATAGACCAGCTTCGGTCAACGATGGCCCATGGATCAAATCCAGCCACCTGTCTGGTTTTTAATGGCTCATCAGCTAAAAATGCTTTTTATTTTTTTTAATGGGTACGTTTTAAATAGCTATATAAGTACCTACATAACATTCTCAATTTTGCCTCTTGGCCCACTAAACCTAAAACATTTACTGTTTGGCCCTTTAAAAAAAAAAGGTGTGCTTGCCTCTAATCTAATAGAGCATCTTGTAATTTTAAGTCCTTTCATTGTTGAATGTGACATCGTAGTGCCATCGATCCAATAAACTTGATTGTTCCTTTAGCACACCAAGTCATATTATCAGCAAGCTTTCATCTTATAGAAAAACACTGTAAACAAGATGCCCCCTTAAAACAAAACGGGAAGAAATGTGGATCAGGGGCATTTTGAGATATCATCATGTCTTGAAATGGTCTATTGTTGCCTTGCCTTAATCTAAGTGTTCTAGCTTCCGGCCACCTTCCTTTAAAATGCTTTACAATGGAAGTGCCTCCCGGCTGTTGCAATGGACCTGGTCCTGGATAGAAGCCAAGCATATGAAAGATACGTGTGAAATAGCTACTTTCCAAAGGCTATCAACCTATTCTTCTTAAATGATGGTTGTTCTCAACGGTAGAAGCAAAACTTTTCCCAATTTTCTTCACCAGTTCAAAGTCAAAACTGAACTAGATGGTCTTTCTAAATTGGAGGGTATCTCTCTGACCAGGACTTCATGGGGACAGGGTTTAGAACAGTGTCGTTTTGGCACAGTGACTGGGAATCTGTCAGTGAAGTAAGACATGCCTTAACATGCTAATCATAGTTCTTGGCTGATAAAGGGAAATAAGCTGCTCTCTAAAGAAATGTTTTTTCCAAAATAGAAAAATCTTCTTGAGTTTTATAGGGTACTTCACATAAGATGGAGAGATTTAAAGTGACAAAAAACAGAAGTACTCTAAATTCTTCATCACCCTTAGTTTAAGTTATTTTACCATATAAAAACAAAAAAAAAAAGGGAAAGAAAAAAAGAAAAAGCTTAGAGAATTAAAACATTTCCTAAATCCAGAAAGATGAATCTCTCTTAATGACAAAGTTGTGTCCCTTGATTCAACACGTGCCAAACTGCTGATTGTCTAATACTTTAAGATGCACAAAAACAGAAGATACAAAATAGGCTGTTGTTTATTAATCTAATGAATGACTTGGGGAATTTAGATTCGAGTGGTAACTCCTTGTCTCTCCCCTTGAGAAGGCTAGGTATGTCTGTGGATCAAAGTGCATCATTCACCAGCACTCCCGTCTGCCTCCCGATAACTTTGCTTTACTACCGATCTCTCCTTCCACTTACCAGCTTTGAGAACACCATGTCTAACAGAGCTGTGTTGAATGTTTGAATATGGTTGGTGGTGTTGCATCTATGGTAGGATATACCTATAGCCCATAGGATGACATTTGAAACCCTCGGCAATCTTGTGTCAACTCCCTGCCCTTGTTGGCATCTGTCTACATGAGTCCCTCAACTCCCCAGTCTTTCTTCTAGTAACATATGAACGTGCCGTGCCTCTGCTCATGCTGTTCCTCTCCCGACAATGTCCTTCCCTCAGCTTCTTCAGTGCAGGTTTCCATTCATCTGTCAAGGCTTCATTCAAACAACACATATGTGTGTGTGTGTTTGCTATTAACATGTCTGCTTTACTTCCTAACCAGGCGGCTTAACCTTAGTATATCCCTGATGTCGGGCACTGCACCATGGAGAAAGCAAACATTGGTAGGTGCTCGATACATGTGTGTCAACATTTGTCCCTGAATTTTGGCAGCTAAATTACCTTGTGTTTTACTGAACACCAAGAGCCTGCCCGATTCTCTGCTGCGTGGACAAAACATAAATGTACTTCCTTTACGCTCCTTCTTCAACCTTATTGTTCATTATGAAAATAACTAATATCAACTCACATTTACAGGGTGAAATATCTTATTTTAATCTTCCTGATAAGCCTATGAGATAAGGGGTGTGATAATCCTCATTGTGGCAGATGAAGAAATTGAAGCTTAGAGAGGTTACATGACCTGCCCAGCTTCTCACATCTGTTAGGAAGTGGAGGTAGTTCTGAATTCATAGTCTAAAGCCAGCACCTGTGCCCTTGGCCCATGTATGTCAGATCATGTTTCAGCTAAGTTGAGGCCATACTGGGTGACCAGACACAGTCCTAATTTTCATGGGTTGACAGACCAAGCTTAGAGGTGTGGGGAGACAGTCAGAGTCACAAACACAGCTCTGAGGCTCTTCAGGTCTACTGCTAGAATTTATCCAGAATGGAGATGTGAAGGAGGCTACCGAGTAAGGCCCGGATCTCCCCATCTCTCACTCCATTGCCATCAGCGGGAGGGCGGCAGGTGTGCAGCTGGATTTCAGACCCCAGGGCGGAGCATCCTACGTTAGGAATGTCTCACTCCATTTTATCTGCTGACACAACAGAACAAGTGCAATTCACATAGAGGGGTTCACCATCTGCGTTTCATTTGCAAGGATAATGCATTATTCTAAAAATAATAAAAATTTATTGACATCTACTTTTCCCCCCTCTATTTTCTCAGCAGGAAGTGATATAAAAAATGGAGGAAATTATACCAACAAAAATATTTATGAGTAAATACCTCGCAGAAATGGTGAGGATGCTACTATCTAAATAATTCTAGTCCTACCCACCAAAACAAAGACAGATAATATTCTTGACAGCATGATTGAATTGTATATAATTACTGACAATGTTTTAAACATGATGATAATGAGAAAAGTATTACCATTAGATCAGAGCAGCTGAAAACATTTATTTTCCTGAGAGTATGACTACTTCTAGATTTCATTCAAGGCATAGGAGAATTGCTATCCCTTATTATAGCCATTTTTAAAAATTTTTATTTATTGATTTGAGAGAGAGAGATAGAGATAGATAGATAGATAGAGAGAGAGAGAGAGAGAAAGAGAGAGAGAGAGGGAGAGAGAAACACTGATTTGTTGTTCCACTTATTTATGCATTCATTGGTTGATTCTTGTATGTGCCATGCCCAGGGATTGAACCTGCAACTTAGGGATATACCCTGACCAGGAATCAAACCCATAACTTTTTGGTTTGTGGGATGATGCCCAACCAACTGAGCCAGACTGCTCGGGGTACGACAAGAATTTTTAAAACATGCAATGCTAGACTATTTGTCAGGGGCAGTGCTCTCTTTTCCCTTAGATTGACAAATAAAAAAAAGACAACAGCCAACCCAAAAATAGTTGTTTAGTGTGAATGAATGAAAATTATACCTTTTCTTTTTGTCAGATCAGCAAAAAATACATTTTTTGGTGTGCCATGGAATTTTAGTAATTAGTTTATGTGTGCCATGAGATGAAAAAGGTTGAAAATCTCTGCCTTATTACTATTATTTTATTTTCAGGTAGTTTGACTTGATGTCATCATTTTCATAGAATTTTTTATTATGTTTCTGGAGATGCACCTATGTGATGATATTTTAACTTAAATCATCTTGACCAAACACATAGTTCTTTCAACTTGCAGCTACACATCCAATTTCATTGATTGTTTTGCCTGAGATGCTCCTCCTAACATCCTTCAGTTCTCTTTTCTGACATATTCAAGGACTCCGGAATCTAAATGCACATAAATCTAAAAATAAGTCCTTATGTGACACTTACCATGGAAAGAAGGAAAGAAATTCTCTGCGTTTTCACATTTGGCCTAGAAATTGGGGGTATTATAAAGTTTCAGAAAATCCTTTACCAGCTGAAAATAGAAAATAAATGACACTCACAGTCCTAGTATCTTTCCCTGTATGGACGTTTTTATGGGCAGGCCCCCCTTCCCTTAGATTATCTGGAAGACAACACATACTAAGATAAAGGTGAATTCAAACGAAGATAGCAAGTGCTCAGCACGAACTCCTTAAAAAGACTAATGTTACTCTCACAGCTCAAGTGTTCAGATGGAATGTTAAGAGCCTAGTTTAGAAACTGTTTCCATTTGCAAAAAACAAACAACCCCCACCCCCAGAACTGACCATTAGTTACCCCGAGTATCTGTACATTGTGGTTCTGTTAAAAAAGTTGGCAGATTTCAACGGATAAATTTCAGTCTAGTGGCCAAGATGATCAACTAAATAAACCATTTATCCAAGGTGAGGGACCTTTAGCTGATTTTATTTTGTAGTGCAGACAGACATATTTTAAAAACACAGAGCTGTCAGGATGAGGGGCTGCATATGGTTACAGAAAAGAATGAAACAGTGCCCCAGGTGAACCCAATTTTGTTTAGTAGGATATATGGCTCTTATTTCCTCCAAACACTTAAGCAAGAGACGCAGATCCTCAGGCTCATCCTATTCTACGGCGGCTTTTAGAGCCTAGCGCGGCTCCTGGCACAAGGTAAGGCGAATCGCTTAGATTACTGGGTAATTACACAAGGCCAGGACTAAGCTCTCAGCTAAAATAAAAGCATTTCCTCTGTTTACGTACCCATGGTACAGTGTGTCTTGTAGTAAGTTCTCAGATAAACCTTTAGATATTTACTCATAAGTATACAAACTGAAGGAACGTAGACCATTCGTTGACCCTTCCTTCCTACCTTCCTTCCTTCCTTCCTTCCTTCCTTCCATCCATCCAACAAATCTTTACTGAATGCCTATTGTTTACCTCGCATTAAGTTTGGCAACACTGATACAGACATGGAACGATCTCTTTCAAGAGGGGTAGGTTCTGGTATGGTTTCAGAAAACAAAAATGGAAAAGCTTGTAATGGAAAATGCAGTATGTTTCCAAGTGAAACCTGATATCTATTAACACTGAGCTTATGACAAGGTGAGGGCAATACATGGCCATTATAGCTGCTCTCATGATTCTCTAGCTGGTAGTGCAGATGTCATTATCATAATCATTATTGATGAGGACATGGGTCCATAGAGGTTAAATGACTTGCCCAAGGTCACAGGGCTGGCCCAGTGGGGAATTGACTCCCAGGTGGCATCCTACAGAGTATATTGCACATCGAAGGTATTCAATAAGTGTTTTTAATAACTATAGTCTCAAGGTTGGAAAAGACATTATGGACATAACTTTTACTGGTTAACTGAATCTGTTCTGTGTCATCCTACCAAGGGCAGTCTATGTTTGAATACATCTCACAATGGGCAACTCACTACCCATGCTTACAATTTACTACTATAGTAGATAAAGATAATTACAATAGTTCACATTATTTAGAACTATTATATTATAGACAATGTGCTTTACATATTTTGACAGATCTGACCCTCACCAACAACCTTTGAGGTAGGTGCTGTTATTCCATTTTATAGATGAGCAGGTAAGGCATACAGAAGTCAACTCACTGCTACAGTTTGCACTTTGTTCTCCCCAGGGATATAAAGTTCTAACCCCCAATACCTGTGAACGTGACATTTAGAAATAGGGTCTTTGCAGACATAATCAAGTAAAGATGAGGCCATTAGAATGAGTCCTAATCAACTATGACTGGTGTCTTGTGAGAAGACGCAGACATGCTTAGACGGACGACGCTGTGAAGACACAGAGTCAGAAGAAGGCCATGTGAAGGTGGGAGCAAAGGCTGGAGCATGAATCTATAAGCCAAGGAATGTCAGGGGTTTCTGGCAACCACCGGAAGCTAATCGAGGCAAGGAAGGAGCCCCCCCACCCAGAGCCTTCAGCACTTCGATTTCAGACTCTGACCTTCAGAGCTGTGACAGAATAAATTCTTGTTGTTTTAAGCCACCTGGTTTGTGGTACTTTGTTACAGAAGTCCTAGGAAATTAATATACTCACCTAGGTAAAACCCAAATAAGTGATGTGGCCAGGATCCTGACCCCAGACCTCACCTCCTAAGTCTTCAGTACATCGAAACATGGTCTCCAAAGGGGATTCTCCTATTTTCTCCGCATTTGTATCAGCTGTTTTTTGTTTTTTTTTAAACTACTGATGCCTGCGCTCTGCCCACCAGAGACTCTGATTTTATGGACCTGGGCCTCGTCTGGAGCTCGGGGTTTCTAAAGCGCCTCGGCCAAGTTTGAGAACCACTGTCTCAGTTGATTCCACCACTTGGGGTCCCATCAGAACAAATCTACCTCTTCTTTCCAAAGGTCTGTCCTCCTTAAACACAAAGACCACCCTCCTACACCCCCTGAGCCCCTCTTTTTTCAGGCTACACATCCCTAGGGGGACCACTGTTCGAAGCAGGAGCCCAGAGTACCCCTGAATCGCGGTGCCTATAAACGCACCAGCTTGGGGGCAAGTGGGGCTGTGTAGGTTAGCTTCGAACATGGTGGGAAGTTGGAACTGACCATTGTCACTTCTATTGTCCATACCATTTTCTGGTGTTCTTCCCCAAGGCCATGGCTCAGTGGAGGAGGAATATCTTAAGATCTGTCTTCTCAACCCACACATTGGGTGGCAACTGCCAGGCTGTGTCGGCCTGTCAAATGGGCAGCCACCAGCTAACGGTCATGGTGGAGGGAGAAGAGGGGTCAGTAATGGGTCCTCAGGAGGTAGAGCGAGTGGGTGGGCTGCCTTCTGGCATTTTCACATTGTCCAGAGTGGGTGAGAGATGGGTGGTCTTGCTCCTGGGTGCGCTCTTGGCCCAGAGGCTGCACCACGCCAAACATGCCAGGGAATGAAGAGAGAAGCAGCGTCAGCTGATCTGGACGCTTGCACCTTGCCAGACGGGAGTCTGGGCACACAGAGGCGTCAAGCTGCCTGCCACTCTCTCTCCCTCACATCCTTCTTTCCACTGCTCAACAAAATATTTTTTGAGTATCTCACCTGTGCTAAGCGCTGGGAATATGCCAGGGAACAAGCTGGATAAACCTCGTTCCTCCTGGAAGTATGCAGAGGACCAGATTGGCGAGGGGACCTACCACAGCTGGCCCCACACGGGACACGCTCAGGAGCGAGGGGAGGAAGAAGAAAGGGCAACAATCAAGATGGTAGCGTATTGCCACTACAAAAAGCAGCATGAGTTACCTCCAAAATTAAAAACAGGGTTACCGTGTGACTCAGAAATTCCACTTCTGGGCATTTGTTCAAATAAATCTAAAACACTAATTTGAAAAGATGTATGCACCTCCACGTTCCTTGCAGCATTATTTACAATAGCCAAGGTACTGAAGCAGCCTAAACATTTGTCAATAGGCGAGTGGATGAAGAAGATGTGATACTTACACCCACAGTAGAATATTACTCAGCTATAGGAAAGACATCTTGCCATTTGGAACAACATGGATGGAATTAGAGGGTATTACGCCAAGTGAAATAAGCCAGAGAAAGATAAATACCATATCATTTCACTTATATGTGGAATCTAACAAACAAAATAAATGAACAAACAAAAGAGAAACGAACTCATAGAGGCAGGGAACAAAATGACGGTCACCAGAGGGAAAGGGGTATGAGCGTAAAAGGTGAGCGGGATTAAGAAGTACGAACTGCCGGTTTTAAGTACAGTCACACAGTGTGCAGTACGGCACAGGGAACGTAGTCAGTAACGCTGGAATAACTGACTATATATGCTGTCAGATGGGTTCCAGGTGTACTGGGGCGATCACGTCAAACTGTCTAGTCACTATGTTGTACACCCGAAACTAACATAACACTATGTCAACTGCAACTGAAGAATAAATTTTCAAAAAGATCATTTATTGGAGTCCTTGACTGCCCTCGCTGACCAGCTTTATCGCGGCGTAAACACGGGAAAGGCAGGGAAGGGGCATGGACAGCAAGTGCGCAGAAAGTGGCGCCTGCCAACTCCCTGGGGTGCTCGTGAAAGGAAAATTACTGAATGGGAAACCAAAATGAAAAATGTACATCTGTTATCCACTGAGTTCATGCCAACCAGGGGGTGGGTTTCCAGAGCGCCCACTCCCCACAAGGTGAGGGCTGGAGGGGAGCAGGTTGCCTGTACAGTCTCGGGGGCCTCTGCTCCAAAGGGGCCCCTAGCCTATTGTTCACACTCGCAGCATCCAGCACCCAGACGTGCTATTCGAGGTACCGTGGGTGAAGACAGGGTGACTAAACTTAATGTCACTTAGAATCACACGAAGTTTGTAGGGCTCCCCCAATAGGACATTTCCTTGACAAGGACTGGTGCATACATCTGTGTTAAATAATCTGCCCAGGGGGGTCCAGAAGTAGGTATTTAAAGCCACACCAAAGGCAGGATGCTTACTCATGAGGCCTCCAGAAATCACGAAAAATAACTGCGCAGTCCTGCTGGGGGAGCCTGCCATACGTGCGGGGCCATGGGAAGGCACACTGAGATGAGAACATTGTAAACTGGGGGACCCTGACTGCAAATCTGTCTGATGTGCAAGTTCTGTCCCTTCAAAGGCCAGCGACTCAGAGTCACGTTCCACCCCGCAGCAAGCTTGCCGACATGAAGCTCAGGCAGCACCGGCAAACAGGCAACACCTGCCTAAATCCAGGGACGTTTCCTTGACGGAGTGCCCCGGTCAGCACTGAACTCAGGAAACCCTCACGGAAGAGGGACACTTGTCATTCATTTCCATTGATTTTCCAATTTTGGTTAAACTGCATTTGTCTTTTTTATTTTTATTTTTTGAGTTGTTTATGTATGTGGTTAGAAAGGCTTAATTCGATTCTTATAATTATATACTCATTGTAACTTAACCAAAACCCAGATGAAAAGATAATGAGCTTGAAACACATCTGTCACCAAAATAAACCTGAAAAAACGGAATAATCCACTGTGTTATCACTTTGCTTTATAAATTGAGACTTACAAAACATTTTCTATCAGTAAAAAGAGAACTGAAATGAAAAAATCATGGTGTTTTATCTTTCCCTTGTGAGAATTTTCAAGTGCCTTTGGGAGAATTAGGGGTCTGGCAGAGCTGGTGTGCGTGTGCGTGTGGGTGCACGTGTGTGGGGTAGGTGTGAAGGAAGGGCCTCTGAAGGTGGCGACATGGTAGTCATGTAGCCCTAAGCCAGGGAGGGCTGGAAACACAAGGGAGAGAGAAGGAAGGAAATTGACTCAGTATGTTCTTTTTTCCCCCTGCTTTCCTATTTTTAACTAGAAACAACCACATTTTCCAAGTGACAGTGACAACCGCGGGCTCAATGCAAATTTCATTCTCACTCTCCCTTCCAATAATTTCCCATTTCTAGCTACCGTTTCCTTTCCCTAAGTGTAAAAATCTTAGCGGCATTTGCAGCTCGCTTTGTCCCATCCGCCAAAACCCACATAACTACGAGAAGTTTTAAAAAGTGCTCAAACCAAGCTGTGCCATGAGGATACATGCATGCCTATGAGCACAGTCTCTGTTCTCAACCAACCTACAGTCTGGGTCAGTGTCGCCCAGGGGAACCTCCTGTGACGGTGGCGACATTCTCTGCCTGTTCTGGCCCACACAGTAGCTACCAGCTACGTGAGGCTACTGAGGACTTGAAATTTGGCTAGTCAGGCTGAAAACTTTTTAAAATTTAATTTCAATGACTGAAAGTTAAAATTTCAATAATTACATATGACTAGGGGTTGCTGCGTTGCACGACACGGGGCTAGACAAAGAGGAAGGGGATGTTCTTGAAGGAGACGAATGACAACGGAGCATACGGAAAATGCCAAGTGATGGCTACAGGTAAGCACAGGTAGACGTTAGAGAAAGAACATGACTACGGGTGGCTTGGAGGTAGGAGGGTGGCTTCTCAGAGGAGGTAATGTCTAACCCAGTATCTTGTGAGAAGCTACAGCCTAGAAAGCAGAAAGCAGAGAAGGCATTTCTGACCCTAGATTTGTTTAACCAGAAACACCAGGAGCAACACACGCGGAGCCCTTTAGGGGAACCCGGTAGTCACTGCAGGGCAGATGGTACTTGCGGAAGGTCGAGGTTGCTACCCATGCCTGTGGGGTTTTGCCATGTTGGGCACAAGGGATTTCAGGATGGGAGCAGCCTGGTGGTGGGGCACAGGGGCCTGGATAGGTGGGTGGGTGAGCATCCCCCCGTTGGTGGGTGTGTTGTGTGTGAAGGGTCAAGGGGATTTCTTACCGAATATAGTCTGCAGTGGGCTACAGGAGAAACCTGGAACCCAGGGGGAAGGGTGGGGCTGGGACATGAATGAGGGGTCACATGTCCCACCAGAATGGGACAGATGACACCGGCTCCATCTAACTGTTACAGCTGATGTTACCAATTACCCACATGTGGAAGTTGGGCCTCAAATTTCCAGAATTTCTGACTTGCAGAAAGGCTAGAAGTTGGAATTAAAAAAAAAAAAAGAAATATAAAATCTGAATACTTTGACACAGAGACTAACGTAAAAACGTTCGAACGCCCTGGGAAAAGCCAAAGAGCAAGAGCATGGACCGACCGAGGTCCGCGTGTCACCCGCTTTTGACGGTTGACCCAGAGGCCGGGTGGGGTGTCGCACAACCTAAAGGGAAAAAAGCAGAGGCTGAAGGAAGAGAGAGGTTCCGGGGAAAACAGCGCTGTGTGCAGCAGAGGGCTGAGAATGAGAAGAGGTGGAAGCCCCCCGACTCTGGCAGGGAGAGCCTCGTTGACCTTGGACAAGGCTCCTCCCCCCATCTCTCCTTCCTTCACCCCTCCCTCTGTCCCACGGCCGAGAGGTAAGGAGGAGATTCCGCAATAACAGGGCCCCGCGAATGAGTGGCCGCCGAGGAAACAGGAGCGTCGGCTTCAATGAACTCAAATAATTCTAGATGATGTAGCTTTTTATAGTGTGTGTTTTTGGTTCACATAATACCCCATTTCCCTTTATAGATTTTTCCTACGCAGCCATGTGTAAACATCTCATTTCCACCTTTAGGATATAAAGCACTGTTGACTGCAGCCCCACACCTTCCCTCCTGTGAGAACCGCATTTGATTCTCATGAAACAGACGTGTGCCTTTCAGCTCACCTCTCGGTCCAGCAGTGCAGGTGACACAACGGTGACAATGTCTCCTTTTTCGGGATCAATGTAGAACATGTTGGGAGATGGCTTGTCAGGCGTCTGCTGACGGATGTTATACCGCAGGAGGGCGTTATCTGTGGACGGGTCATCCGCGTCAAAGGCTGTCATCCGCATCACCGTGGTCCCTAAGCGGGAAGGACAGGACAGGAGATGGTCACGCAGAGACAGTGACAGTCAGGCGGAGCCCCTGTCCCCTACCCAGGCAATGGCGGTGAAGTGATATGTCAATTGCTTTCCAGATTAAAAATGGAAAACATTTCTCCCGCTCCATTATTTTTTAGCTTTTCTTCCCCCCGCCCTCCCCACTCCATCACGTTAAAAGACCTGAAATAAAGAAATCTTCACTGTTCAGCAGATTGACAGCTTAATTTTTCCTTCTGCTAATATAGAGGGATTTAACAGAGGGTGCACTGGGTGCGCGCTGGGACCAGACTTCTGAAGGGCCCCGCAGAACCCCAGCTTTACACTTTTTTCTAATGACACCAAGTTTGGTTTCATATGTGCAATTTTAGTTATGTAGAAGTTTACAGTCGGTGGTAAACCTGATAGTATGTTTAAATATTTTCTTCTGCTCCCCGGGCCTCAAGTGACCTTAATTCACCTTTGGGCTGATATACTGTTCATTTTCACGGGCTTTCATTCTGTTAAAGATGTGGGTCCACAACAATGGCCTTCATTTTGGAAGCTCTTACTGAATGCCTACTATGCGTGGGGTCCTGGGACAGATGTTGGGGAAACAGAGGTACAAAATGGCGCATTTTGTGCTGCCCAGCAGGTCAGAGATTAGTAGGAGAGATAGAATGGCAGAATATAAAAGTAATGACGTGCATCCAGTGCACTGAGAGAGGGCATTAACGAACACAAAGAACAACCTCATCTAACCTGGAGTCCAGGACAGGTCCCTGGCACAGACGTCTAAAGGGTGAGTAGGTGGGAGCAAGGTGAAGAAGAGGGACCTCAATGGGAAAGCCATTCCCATAGGAGGGAATGGGAGCAAATGTTAATTACGCACCCTCTGTTTGGCAGCCACACTGTCTGAGGCACTTTAGATAGAAGGACAGTATAAAGATGAGGGTGACATGAGGACTATTTGATATGTCAAATGTGAGAAGGGTGTCAGATATGGGGTCTTGCTCATGCACAACTGATATGAAGGGGACCATTTGGGGACCATGCGAGGAGCAACATTCAAGGACCGCTGAGCAGCAATGAGTAAAAACAAACGCATTCGGCCCCTTGGCACCCACCCTCGAGGAACTCTCATGCGAGGGGCTATTGCAAGGGTGTTCACGGCAGGATTATCCGTCCTGGTGAAACACCAGGGTGCAACCTAACTGTCCAACAACAGAGGAATCACTAAAGTGATGGAATCACTTAGTCCCCCCATACTGAGAACTATTTTGCAGCAGTTTAAAAAAAGTTGTAGATCTAATGCGTCCAAACATGGAAGGCCCTCCAAGATAGAGTATTAAGTGAAAAATGTCAGGTTGAAGCAGATTAACCAAAGCATAGTCTCATTTTTGTGAACCTGCCTGCACACAGAAAATCCCACGATACTTTATGCATCTGTCTTGCAGGCACGGTTTATGTGCGTAAGTGCATAGGAGGAGATCTGTTAAGGTGAATTTCATATGGGTTTGGTGGTTTAATCTGGGAAAGGAGAGAGGGGACTGGGGTTAGTATGGTTATGAGGGAAGATTTTGGCTCAGTTTGTAATGTTTTGGTCATTTTTACAGGGAGAGTATATTGCTTTTGCAATTAAAATTTAACTTAAGTACATACAGAAGCATGGTCTAGAGCAAAATCTGGCACATTTTCCCGATGTTCTTGGCAACTGCAAGCCATCACATTTATCTCAGGGTAGCCTGCAGAGCCGTAGGTTTCCATGGTAGTTTAGTCTTCTATGACTACACAATCTCGTTTTCTGATTCTGAATACTTCTGGACCCACAAAGAGTGACCTAACTGGTAAGAGACAAAAGCTATAGACCTATTGTTCCTAGTAGGAATCTTCATATAGAGCAAATATTGAAACTAAAAGGAAACACAGACTTCACCTAGCTCAGCCAGTGTTCCTTTCACTTTGATAACAGTGCTTCTCAAACAGTCAGAGCCAATTCACTTTTTCCTATGATCGGAGCCAGATTATCAGCCATTAGGTCTGATTGATCAGGTAAACAAGGAGACTCTGACCACCCTCAGGTTGGATCAATTTGTTAAGCAGTCTCAGTTAATTTCACCAATGTTGCCATTAAGATAGATGCATCAGGGTGCATTTTCTGTTGTATCTCTTTTCTTTGCCCTCCTTTGTTTCTTTGTGAAATTGTCACAGGACAAACTTTAGGGTTGGGGTGTCCAACCCACGACCCGTAGGTCACATGCAGCCTAGATTGGCTACAAATGCGGTCTAACACAAAACTGTAAATTTACTTAAACCTTTTTTTTTTGCTCATCAGCTTTCATCAGTGTTTGTGTATTTAATGTGTGGCCCAAGGCAACTCTTCATCTCCCAGTGTGGCCCAGAGATGGCAAAAGGCTGGACATCCCTGGTTGTGCAAGAATGGAAAATTCTTGGCGTGTGCAGCCCTTGGCCTTTGGAGGATGTCAGCAGACCAGTTGACACTCTGTTTCTCATTAAGCTGCACTGTGGAATCAGGGTCTCTTTCAACCCGGTGGTCCAGCAGCCACTCCTAGGCTGTCAGCTTAACATGACCAGTAATACCTACTTGCCTTCCTGGTCTAGGAAACAGGCCTGCTAGGGAAATCTCCGTCAGAAATCAGAGGCCCATAATCTCTCCCAGGGACATGCTAAGTGAGGGCTTGGTGGCCAAAGGCAAGGAAGGAGGCCTCAGGCCTATCAAGTCCACACCGAACAGTGTCCGCTTAAGTGAGTACGACCCAGTGCCTTGCACTTTGTTAGTGTCTAATGAACGCTAGGTTGATGGAATCTGTGTCCTATTTAATCTGCCTTTAATTGAAGTCAGAGACAAACAAGCAAAAGAGTATAAAAATGAAGTCATCATGGCTTTCAACTGTCATCATTTGCATTAAAATAATTAGAGGAAGGAAAAAATCCTCCCTGGTTGATGAATTTTCCATTTTCACTGGGAAATTCATTGATAATGTCTTTTTTGGTTGTTATTTTTACAGATTTGATAACAGGATACAATAAAAGCTTCTCCTGGAATATTCCCAAGGTTACCCAGAAATGTTTTTTATTTTAATGAATTGTTAGAGAGCAAGTGTACTTGGTGTTAAGCCCTGCCTTTGTCTTAACCCAGACGTAAATATTGACTTGGATTTACTTCCGAGGGCCCCCTCTGTGGAGGCTGAGTAGTGCCTGTGTTTTCTAAAGAGGTTTGCAGCATTGAAGGAATGTGTAGATTCAGGTTTCTACTAACTCAATCATCCCTGAGCCTCAGTTTCCCATTTATAATGTAAAGATATTGGTAACACTTTTGTCTTCGTTATTCTAAGGATTTAATGGGATCATATTTTAAAGAACTCAGGACAGCGCCTGGTGCATTAGTGTCCTGAGGAGGATGGTTTTACTACCAAATCTGTAGGGCAGGCAGTGGCCTCGAAGGAGCTCACAATTAAATTGTCCTTAGAACCTGGAACCTAGCACAGCAGGATGGGCCCTGGTGCCCACCACATTGCTCAGTGTCCCTGCCTCACCCGCACCCTTTCACCTTGCCTATGGTCTTGGTTTCCACATGCGGCTTTCTACTATGGAGATCACAACTCTATAACAACACACACGCGAGTGCGCGCGCGCACACACACACACACACACACACACACACACACGGCCGTCTATTCTGCTTCTCCTTGTGGTACTCAAGTCTCCCTGCAGGACCGAGGCTCTGTCCTGAGTCCCAGTCCATTTTGTGAGTCTAATACCCTATTCTTGCCAGCCCTTCCCATGGGGGCTGGGTCAAGATTTTCATACTTCCAGGTCCTATAATGTTTGGATAACCTTCCAATCCAGCTTTTCCTAAGTTGTATCCAAGGACCCCTGTCTCCATGGGCTTGGCAGAGAGGCAAATTTGGGAAATATGCTTACCCCTAGTTACACAGGTTTTTCCTCTTGGAGGGCTTCTCGGTGCCCTTAATAAGCAAATGCATGCTGAAAGTCTCCAACAAAGCAGAATCTGCAGCATTTCTCCAACTTCTCTGTTGATGAACCTCTTCATTTAAAGAATACAGTGTGTGATGGACCACGTAGTCCTAAATTTGAGCTCTTGAAGGGTACAGACTGTGTTTTGATCATCATTGTAAGCTCCGTGGCTGACACATAGTAGGTCCTCTATCAATGTTGTTTGAGTAGAAATGCATCCTCTTAATTCACTGTAGCTTTGCTTTGCTCCACACTGACCAGAAGCCACGGATAACTTGCCTACTGAAAAGAGTGGACAATGCTCTCTGCACATCTCTCACAGCCAGGCATGTTTCCCTGCCTCCTCTGAGCTCTCTTTTGCCCCCTGGAGGCCCTGGTTGGAACTGGATTCAGCAGCTACACGCCAGTTCGAAGCCCAGGGCTTGTTGATCAGGTTAGCATCAGGAGAGCTGTTCCGGTTGCCTATGGGTAGCCTCTGCGCCAGACCCTGGACTTTAAGAAGGGCTCATTCATTTCCATCAGCCCAGCAGCCTCGCCTCAGTGCTTATCTCGTGCCCGTGCATACTTCCCGATGGCAGAGAAATGATAATTATATGACAGACGTGAGTGTGGGTCCTCCACACAGTACATTTCAGTCTTTTCCCATCACAGTATTCTCCTGAGTGTCCAAATAAAGGATAGTCACCCTGTTGCTCTCAGAGCCAGATCCAGATAAATTAGCAGTGGCCCCTCCGAAGCAAAATAAAAGAATTACAAGTTGGTAGTTGAAAGCCTCAGGTCGGGCCACCATTTTCTTTTGTTGTAGGACACTACCGCCAACATGACAGGCTGATGAACGATTACGATAGTTTTGTCTTGGTCAGATAGTCCCTTGCTCTGATTAAAGGAAAGTACTGCCTAGTGTCATGGCTTGAAAGCTGGTGTTTGAAGTTTCTCTTTACTGTGACTTCAAGCAGCATGCAGCTCTGAACGTGAGGGGTTTTCAGTCTCTGTGAAAGGTCAGCCAGCCTCAAGTGGGAGGCTCAGTGTCGCCCGTGATGAAATTATTCTGTTCTTGAAATTTCTTT
Source organism: Mormoops blainvillei (assembly GCA_004026545.1). Taxonomy (NCBI): domain Eukaryota; kingdom Metazoa; phylum Chordata; class Mammalia; order Chiroptera; family Mormoopidae; genus Mormoops; species Mormoops blainvillei. Next base: position 270,768 of record PVJD01000410.1, read on the forward strand.
AACTTCATCCTAAAACATTTTCTTTGCATGATTAAAAGTGGCAGGCTCTCTCTCTCTCTCTTTTTTTAAAGCCATACTCCCATAATCAAATAATATATCAAGACAAGGATGTTCAGGTCTATATCTGGCACTGGATTTCTGATAGCACAGTTGGGGCGAATGCATCTTTTCAGGGAGATGCACACGACAAAAACCAATATGAGCAGAGATGGAAGATGTCACTGAGTGGGCTCTTTGGATGTAACAAAACGGCTCATCACCATAAAACATCAAATTTTTGAGAGGAGGTGGTGTGTTTTAAAGCCACCCAAACGCTGATCTCAGCGATTGAGTTACCTGTGAGATGCGCCTCTAAGGGGCACTGAACGCAGAAAGTGACTGAAAGCCCTGCATCCCATGACTTATCCTGTGTGTTTCCTCATCCCATGGCAGAAGAGAGCCCTAAGAATAGCGGCACCCCAACTTGTTCAGCCGGGTGAGAGGGACATAGAAACATCTTGTACCCTGTCTTGTCTAGTTGGACTGATGCTAATTTGAAACCACATTTCTCTTGAAGATCCTTCCGGTTGAGGGGGTTCTGGGAAAATTGATTCCAAATGCCCAACCTGAGAGTTCTAGATGTGGGATGATAAACCAGCCAGTTTGCCCAGGACCGAGGGGATTCCAGGATGAGTTGTCACCCTACAGGCCAAGTTTGTTTGTTTGTTTGTTTTTCTTTCCATATACAGACGTATCCCATGGCCATGACCATCAGAGCACAGACACGAGAACTGTTGCAGATGTAACTATAGCAGTCCAGGACAGAGACCTAAGCCATTCATTCAATTCATTGCCAGGCATGCCAATCTGGGGTTGCTTGGTGACCAAGCAGGTGGACACAACTCAGTTCTCTCCTAACAGCCCTTAATCATGAAGAGAGGGGCCTAGGTGTGTAAATTCAAGGCAGAGCAGTGTTAGAGGCACTGTCTGGATGCAGGCTGGCTGATTTACAACCCTGGCCTCACCATTTGGCAGCTGGGCATCCTCAGGCAAATTCCTTTACTTTACTAAACCGCAACATTTTCATTTACAAAACAGCATCTCCCTTAATGGGTTGCTGTGGGCCTTGACTGAACTAATGCAGTGTTTCTCAACCTTTATTTTTTCATCATCAACCCACTGAGAGTCTTTTAAGACCTTTTTCCTACTTGCCACTCCCCTCTACAGATATACTGTATATCTATTCATGCACTATAGCCCTTTGGATGACCACAAACCATTGTAAAATGTAATCTTTTTAATATTTCCCCCAAGCACCAATTTTCTCCCCTATGGGGGCAATATTGTTCCCATTTAGAAAATATGAATTAAAGAATATAAAGTCCAATGCTTAGGCAATGGTAAATATTCAAGAGATATACATTTTATTGTTATTTGTTTTGACTACCACAATTTGCAAGTCAGCTTTGGGGGGACCCATAGCTATGTGCAATGATGATAAGCAAAATACCATGTAGGACCCAAGCACTTAAGAGTTCAACACAGACTGGTTCTAGGACTCACACTCAGGATCCGTAGGAGCAGGAGTTAATTAAAATCTTGTAAGGAAACAATTCCTTTCTTCCCTTAGACAAGCTGAAAAACTTTGGTTGAGTGCACCCATGTGTGAATCAGCTTCCTGTGGTCTTATCAATGTTTCTGTGTATACAGGAATTAATAGGAAAACTGTCAAATGATTGGTTGACAAAAGATAACCAAACCAATCCGATAGGTATCCACAGGCAGCCGCATTCTGTGGTGTGTGCATTCCTGAGAAGTCACCCATGGAATGAATCGTAAATAATGTCTTATTTTCCCATTGACCTACATTAGCATTTCAGGCCTGCTTTATCTTCATTTGAGGGAGTGTCCAATTGGAAGCCTCTACTCGTAATTCACTTCAAGTTTTCCTGCTTATCTCCAAGACACTCTCCTGGCAGGTGTGGTGGCAGAAAGAGGCTGGCTCTCTGCTCTGGGTGTGGAGGCTGCTGAAGAAAGCCCCGTATGAATCCTCAGAGGGCAGAGAGCAGTGCTTCTACTCTGACTTTGAGGGGGAGGGAAGGAGGATTAGACATACGCAAAGCGTTGAAGATTTACCTTTGTCATCATCGCTCCTTTTGGGGCATTTCCCTGTATCCCCCAATTATCTGGGAATTGTTATTTGCCGGCACAGATTCTCCCACATATTTCATATGGTGATCTGGCTGTGCATTAGACCCAGAAAGTTCTTAACAATGTGAGTTTTGATGAAAATGTCAATGACTTTTGGCCTCTCCTTTGATAGCAGCCCACACCCATTGGTGTGACTCTCTGGCCCCTTTCCCAGAATGGGGTCATGGGAACTGGGCCAAGAGTGAGATGTTCGAAGGCCCACCCAGTGCCCACACAGGTAACTCACATGAGTAAAGGGACTTCAATACAGTTAGGAGCGGTGGCGTGACGGCAAATGAAAGGATGTATGTCCTACCTGGGGGGCAGTTACCTCCTTTCAGCTCAAGGTAATTGCTGCGCTTCCGAAACGCAAGTCTGGAGATGAAAGACCTTTAGCTTTTTCAAGAAAAGATGAGAATTTGGATTTTTGTATAAACTGTAAAAATGATTACATGTTGGAGACCGGATCAAATTTAAAAAATAAAAGATCACTGAATGGTACTAAGAAAGCCAAGCAAAACAGGCTACGGTGGACTTTGGTCCAAGGCTCACCAGTTTTCAAACTTGGACTTTGTCAGTAGAGCCAATTCCTTTTCCCAAAGACGTGAACTAAGATGCTAATGTGCCCTCTGGTGATAGAGTGCAACCTTAAAAAAAAGGCACATCCACTCTAAACAGTTCACCCGCCTCCATCCACCTCACTTCTGCAATAGGGAAGTTCCCTTACATGGTTCTGGGACCCAGCAAAGTAGGAGGCACCAGAGACACAGTGATATAATTGATCCCAGAGTAACCCCTGGAGGTATGTCATATTGTTAAGCCCATGGTACAGATGAGAAACAACTGAGAAGATCACAGAGCTAGCTACCCAATGAGCTAGTACTTGAACCCTCCTTTGCTAAAGGGACTGTGGCCCGGACTATGGCTTGCTATCTAGCACCCATTTTTCCTTTCTTTCTTAGAAACATGACCCTGATTTTGGCTGTCCACGTTGCTGACAAACTGAGATACTAGATGTCCTGGCTTCTCTGGCAGCTACTGTGGCCATGGACTAACATCCAGGGGTGTCCAAGCTTTTGGCATCTCTGAGGCTCACTGGAAGAAGAGTTGTCTTGGGCCACACATTAAATACACAAACACTAACGAAAACTGATGAGCAAAAACAAAGTTTTAAGTAACTTACAATTTTGTGTTGGGCTGTATTCGTAGCCAATCTGGGCCACATGCGGCCAATGGGTCGCGGGCTGGACACACCTGATAGAAGTATTAGGTGTGAGGCTTCTAGGAAGATTCCTTATAAAGGGATCTAACCAGGGGGCATGTGCTTTTGTAACACCCCCTCACTTCCTGCTACCTGGAATACAATGTGATGACTGTAGCTTCAGCAGCCACATTGGCCCATGAGGTGGCCCTTCAAATGGAAACCACAGGATCGGAAGGTAAAGCAGAAAAACAGAAGTCTGAGTCCCGGAGTCTCTGATAACCACAGGGCTTTAAGGGAAGCCTGAAATGCCTCCCTCCAGTTTTGTTTACATGAGCAAGAAATAAATTCAGAAGAGTAAAGGCCAGTCTTTTTGAGCTATTGTCATTTTCAGTTTGCTGTTCCATGCAGTCACCACTAATCTTCTCTGATAAAGGTAGAAAGCAAATACAAAAGAAAATGAACACAGTTTATTATATACTTAGCATTACCCTAGAAAGTATGTTTTGTTGTTTTAGCCTAGAGATAAATGATGTTAATTTAGACAAAAGGGTAAATATCCAGTCAATTCCTCAGGTATGTTCAAATATTCAAATTAGTGTCTACTCAACCAAAATAGCATGAATCCAGAGACAATCTTTCTATCCGCAGGGAAGTTTGTCCTATTAGTAGCCCCCAGCAAACTACACTTTCTCATGACTACGCCCTTGTATCGTCCCTTCCCATATTGGCTGCAGAGACATTAGACAAACGGAACTTTGAAAATGCGTGTGCACTGGAGTGTGTCCTCCTGGAACCCAGCCGACATCTAAAGATGCCTGGGCTGCCCTGCCGGAGGGCTAACACGTCTGGGGACTAATGCTCCCTGGCTGACACCCCTAACTAGCCGTCAGACATGTACGTTGAGGCAGACATGTGGGTAACCTCAGGCAAGACCTACATAAGAACCACCCAGTTGAACTCATCCCGACTTGCAAAATCACAAGCAAATAAATGGCTGCTGTTTTAAGCCACTGAGTTTTGGTATGTTTCATTATACAGCAATAGAAAACTGGTAAAGGAGTATTAGTAAATTAATCTTCACAAACAAGCTATAAACTATTGCATGAATAAAAGTTAGCTTATTTTTAATGTAATAGTTACCATTTTAAAGAACCAAATAGCGCAGCACATTTGGGGGAGTACACTAAAATAAAAAGGAACAGGTACAATAAAAAATGATGAAAATAAAGTGCAACCCGTTTCCCAAATGTTGGACTTTGGGTGCCACTAATGATGTCCCCTCTAAATCACCCCTAAATGCAGTATACCGACCACTATTTCAGTTGTCTAAGGGATTTTCTTCCTTTTTTTTTTTTTTTGAAAAACACTGAATCAAACTGGAACAAAGTAGGCACTCCTGATACAGATTTGAGTTGAGTCAGTACCTTCAAATAGGGAGACAACTCTGTTCTTAAAAACGAGAATGCCTTCAATTTTGAGACAGTCACTGGCTTCCTTTAATCACAGCCGCGAGCGCCTGAGTGCAGCTGCAATTACAACGGGCTTGATTTGAAATGCAATAGACTTCCCCTCTCAAATTTGCTTTACCTCCCTGGAGCTAGTTGGTTTTTTAAGTACAAATTGACAGGCAAATATGTAATAAGTTATGACAAGTTGAGCAATGGTTGTCTCCATCTGTTTTCAAAGGTTGTTTATTTTTTTACTGATGAAGAGATGGTGGCGACAGAGCCGCCTTACGATTACTGCAGCCCGTCAGTGGCTCCTGCTCGTCGCTGGCTCCACACAGCGCCTTTGCCCTACTTTTCTGTGAGCTGCTGTTTAATTAAGCTGCAGCCGGCCAGATTTGGGGAAAGATACCTGTTTTTGAGACATAAGGTAACATATGGCTAAAACTTGGGTCCCTCTTAACTGCGATGAACTCGATTACCCCATTTCTTCATTTCATCCAGAAATTTAAGGTGATATTTTCCCCCAAACCTATTAAAAATTCCGTTTAATCTTTTTCTCTATCATTTCTTTCTGTGCAGCTCTTTTAACAGGATACTCTGTGCTAAATGAACTGATCTAAAACACTGCGAAAAAGCAATTTTAAATGGAGTCTTTATCCCTAATATTCCAAAGTAATAAGAAGTCCTCGTGTTGGGTTACAAGTAGCTGAAATTCTCAAATATAAAAGTATTTTCCATAAAACTCTAGGAACAACAAAAGGAAATTGTGTGTGTTGGGGCGGGGGGAGGATTTGGGGTTGGTTTAATAAATTTAAGAGATTTTAAGAAAGTAATTCTAATTCTCCTTAGAGCAGTGATTTTTTAAAATTAGGGTGATTGCATCCTCCAGTGAACATTGGGCGATGTCTGGACACATGTCTTGGCTGTCCCAGCTGGGGTGGGGTATGTGATGCTGGCACCTAGTGGCCAGGGATACTGCTAAACATCACACAATGCTCAGGAGAGCCTCACTACAGACAACTTCACAGCCCCAAATGCCCACAAGTGCCAAGGTTGACAAACCCCATCTTAGAACCAGTCACACCAGTGTCCCTAAAAGTAATGACACTTTTAAAATCCCACACCTGAGCAACTGAAACCACTATGTGCCTCTCTTCTTGGAACTCTCAATCTAGATTTGAAGTCTGCTGAGGGAAGAGGTCCTGTCTCTTCTGTATTTATTCCCCACACAATGGCTCAAATATTAATACCATTGAATGTGCAAATTCTACATAGTATATAAATGTTTAATAACATGCCAATACTAACATCAATTTCTGTGACTAAATTTTGTATTTTCAAAGCATGAAAATCTTCAAGGATACTAAGATAATGGCTTGTGGGTAGTAAGATTTTTGTAAACATTTGCTGAATGCATGCGTGAATTAATAAACGAATGAAGTGAATGAATGAATAAAATGCATATTTTTATTTCTATTACAGATTAAGATAATGGTGGTAGAATAGGGAGCAGATGAATAATTAATGTCTGACTGGCGCTAAAAATTAATTCCTAGGTAAATTCTGAACAATGGGCCTATTGTTCTTATCACTTGTATCTATTTTAAGAGCAAAAGTGAAGCAGTTTTGCTATTTAAAAACATGGAGTAGTTTAGGCAAGGCTAGGCTGGGATAACAAACCAAACCTGAAATTTCAATGGCTTAAACATAAGATTAATTCTTCCCTCAGGTTTAGTCCATTTTGGGGGCTCCCCTTCCAAAGGCAGTTCTCTCCCAGTTGTGACAGCGGATCTAGACCCTTGCATCCGATAGCTGTGTCACTGGAACCGCCTAGTTTCCTGACTGTTGTGGGAGGAACAGAGAGTTGAAAGCCAGGCGCCGACGGACTCAGAAGTGGCACACATCACTGTTTGCTGCGGTCTGTTGTCCAGGTCCGGTGCCTGCGGCCAGCTCAAGAGTGGTGCTGGTTTCAGAGGCCTGTGGCCTGTGCAGCTGCCCAGAGCACTGTGCTCAGAAGGGCCTCAGACTTGGTTTAATGCTCTGCTGACACCCTCTTGACATTGTTAATAATTATTGAACAAGGGACCTGCATTTTCATTCCTCGAGGGCCCCCCCACATGATGGGGCCGGTCCTGGTCAAGGGCCAGGAGCCAGACCTGCAAGACGCCTGGGAAGCGCACAGGGACACCAACACTTCCAGAGACTGTGGGCTTCTCAGTCAGTGATCCCGCGTTTTGCCAATCGAGCCACGACGCGGAGGCCTGCATTTTCATCAGGAGGGCGCGGGCTGTCCCTGCTCTCAGAGCTCTCGGCTCCCCCGACAGGTTTGCCACTCTTCGGTGAGAAGCGCTATGTCATAGCACAAAAAGGCACATAGGGTCTGCTCACCCCAGGAGATCCTGAATCTGCTAATCTGGTGTGCGGTCTGGAGTGAAATCCTGCGTATAGGTAGGGGCCGGGCAAGTGAGGTCTTTGGCCCTCTACTTACTGGTTTTGTGGCCTGAACAATATAGGCAAACTCACACAGCGTCGGCTTCCTCACCTGCAAAATGGGCTGACGTCTGCCACTGTGTGAAGTTGGTTTGAACACGCATGTGAAATATAAGGGCCACTGAGGTGGGCTTTGCAGTAATTCCACAGAGAGGGAAATGAACGTGTGGAACTAATATGTGCCAGGAATAGTCCTTATCGTGGCCCTGCCAGGGTCATTAGGTCATTTTAAAGAAGGAGGACCAGAGGCTCAGAGAAGTCAAATAACGTTCCCAAGGTCACTGCTGGCACACGGCTGAGCAGGTACTCAGGAGGGCACACGAAGACCACACATGTAAGTAGTAGTCGTACTACTGACCTTTGGTGAGGGCTCCCACCATCGCGCATTTGGTTTGGGGTACTGCAACCATCTAGCCCTCGACAACCCTGTGAGGTCGGTGCACTGGTTCTCTTTTATGGGAAGGAAAGCTGAGGCAGACGGAGATGAAATCTACCCCGTTATCCAGCCGGTAATGGGTATCCTGCCAAGATACCCATTCTTCCCATTCGTCTCCAGCATAACTCATGTCATGGCATCTAAAATTTCATTTTCCAGGTAGAATAGTTAATTTGCAAGACCCCTCCTTGCCAACTGGCTACAGAACACCCTTGTTCTGACCCACCAGAGCTTGCCTGGGGCATCTTTGAGCCACGTTGGTGAGCCCAAGGGATAGGCACCCTGCCTGCATCCCTGAACTGTAGTGCAGGACAGATGATCAATGACCCCCCAGAACTGCACCTGTTAGGTAAATAACCTGCCTGAAGTCACAGGCATGATCGGTGAGGGGCTGGAGGGGCAGGTGATTACTGCAGTAACAACATTCAAATGAGCCAGGATACTGAAATACAGCACATCTGAGACTCGAGACTGCCTTCAATGGGAAGAAAGTGCCCGCAAATTGCTAGTAGAGCTGTAATGTTGCTGATTTTGCAAACATGTGTTCTTCAACTTGGTAAGTAAATACATATTGGGTAATATGGTGATGTTGCAAGCTGTTGTTTTATGGCTGGGAAGTAGGCTGCCTGTGATTGATGCTAGCAATGAAAGTATTTATAAAATAACACTGAATTAGGAGGAGTTGCTTTATGAGTCTGGGGAAATGGATCTTTGATGAAGAATAAAACTTGATGAAGGGGGTTTATCAGGGTCGCAAAAACCTGAAATTAAGCACACTGGGATTGAGATCTAAGAGGGAACCCTCTCGATGCCAGGGCTCACAACCCAGGGGAGCTTGTCCCCAGTGACCTGTGCCATGTGAAACTGGGGTCATTGCCATTCGTGTCTGTTTCTCTCCACAGTGAATGTCACTTTTGAAAGCTGCCCTTCCTCTTCCAGGCTGTCAGGGTGCACTCAGGGGATAACTTAGACCCGTAAAACTGAACGACGCATATTTGATTCACTCTTGTAACCCACTGAATGGAGCGGAGTCGGGCACACGGTCGGCGCTCAGTAAATATTTTACTACAAAACGAGTGCAGAAGAGATCCAATAGTGTTTGGCTCACTCTTTATGAATATTTTTTCATTTCATTTGTTTTTTTTGAAATTGTGTTCCTATGTATTCATTTCAGCCTACTGATGGTGCTGCCTTTCCAGATTGCAACGCTCTCTTCCTGGAGACCGTCTGGCAGGGGAGAGACCAGAGGCACCTGCTCCGCGAGCCCAGGGCCAACAGGCACACGACTTAGGCTGGTTCAACTGGAATCGCCCCTGGGTGATACCGGCACTCATCTGGTGGCGTTGTTGTGTAGATTAAATGAGTTAATACAGGTAATATTCTGCCCAGGGCTCTGTGTTCTTTGAGAATATTGTTATTGCACAGCAGGAGAGGCCTGGATCAGAGGCTGCACTTTTGATAAAGTAGAAGTCTTAGATGAGTGCAAAATTGCCTTTTCTTAGAGCAATCTTAGGTTGTATACCTAGGCGTAGACTACCAAGTACAAGGGAGGCAATCACCACTTTAACTCAATATTAAAAGTCTCTCTAATATTTTAGGGTCTGCTCCATGCACTAGGCAACCGAGAGAGAGTGAAAATACAGCCCCTTCTCGCAAACTGCTGAACTGATCTTGGTTTTTCCCTTAGCCTTACCCGTCTGAAATTCTTCCTGGTAGCCAAGATCAGTCGATAAACGTCTGCCACAGCCCTGTACAGGAATGGCCAGGAGAGCTGCCTTCCAATACCCAAAGGGCTAATGTCACAAGCAAGAAGTGGCAGTAGGAATGCTGTGCTGGTCCAGGGCCACCTTCCTCCATGTTCAAAGTTAGCTGCATTGCATCTCCAAGTCTTCCTCTCAGTCTTTGGCCTCCGCTTCTGTCCTCACATCTGCTCTGACTCTGGCCTCCCTGCCTCCCTCCCTTGGGGTAGTGGGTTCTGGGGGCAGGAAATACACACAGTGTTGAACGTGAAAGCGCATGTGTGCATACAGGTGTGTGTCTGTGGTGATTCTCTACAACTAAGGGACCAGGAGAGCCACACAGGCACACCTTGTACTGTAACAGTTGTCTGTTACAAAGGAGATTCACCCAGAGACTGTTTGTGGACAGGAACAGGGATTTATAAAAATGGTAGGAGTCAAGGTAACAGGACACTCCCTAAGTGTCTCTTAAGCCTGTGTCACCTTAGGGGCTTGGAGAGACCACAGTGTCCTCATCAGTGTGCAATGCAACCTTTGTGATTTGCACAGTTCAAGAATCTCATGTATTTCAAATACAAGCTGTGCTTTTACTGGTCAGACCTGTCCCCGCTCCAGGGGAGTAAGAAATTCTGCCTGCGTGTTGTAAACATTTGTTTAGTTCGACTCCATGCTACTCGGGTCGACTTCATGGCAGGTCCTGTGCTAGGGCTAGATGAGTAAGACAGTCTCAGACCCTTACCTTGCCACATTCAACCGGGAGAGACAGAGATGCTTAAACTCAGCATTGCACTGCAGTGTGATGCATGCACTAGACAAAGAACACGTTCAAGGTCATTCTGAAAGCATCCGGTGGCGGGCGCTGTGGATCTCCACGGGTGCCAGGCAGCTTACGAATGAACGTCTTTAGCCACTCCCAGCTGAGATTTAGGGCGGGGACTGCTCCAAGCGGCTTCCCCTGCCTTACTGGCTGAGAGTTCTGCTCAGCCCCTGACTCTTAGCTTATTACTTAGCATGTAAGTCTCTAAAACCTTTCCTTCCACCGAATAACTTGCCCGTGTCTTGAGCACAGTGAGGCATTAAAGGCTGAAAAACAACCCCATTGGCTACCTTCAAACTCTCCCCATTGCTAGGAGAGTGGGCACATTAAAGATTTTTAAGAGCTGGGGACTTTGAGGCTCTATTTGCAAGTCAAGTTGAGAAAGCACCGAGTTAAAAGTTCTGAGCACCCATCTGCCTTCCACGCTCTTGAACATTCCATTTTTTTCCCCGACTCTATCATTAAACACGCACACCTGCCCCAGACAAGACCCGGCAAGATCAGAAAGTTACTGCAGCCCCAAAGACCCTGTCTCCGTAGAGAAAAGAACCAGCAAGAGGCAGAATGCCCACGCATCCTAAGCAGCTCACTCTATCGCAAGGTGAGCAGCCAGGAGCCCACGCGCGGCAGGCGATGGGAGAACGGCATCAGCTGGCAATTAAATAAGCGCTTAAAGCTTAGGCTGGGGGTGGGGGGTGATGTGTAGGCAGTTAAATGCCACAGGGGACAGACAAGGGAAGAGGGAGACAGTAAAAGAAGAGGACAGAGGTGGGGAGAGGCAGAAAGCAGCAACCACCTGTGCATTCTTTAATTGAGCGAGCGTCTCCTGAGGATTTGCATGTGTTGCCCACAGTGTGACCAGATTTCTGCCCCCTCGGGGCGTATACCCCAGCGGCACTCATGGCTCCGTGGTTGCATTAGTTCTCTAGGGCTGCTGTCACAAATTAGCACCTACTGGGAAGGTTAAAACCTTAGAAATTCATGTTCTCGCAGTCCTGGAGGCCAGGAGGCTGAAAGCAAGGTCTTGGCAGTGTCAGGTTCCCTCTGAATGCTGCCGGGGAGAATCTGTTCTCGCCTGTCTCAGCTTCTGGCGGCTGTCAGCATTCCCTGGCTCGCGACCCCATCTCTGCTCTGTCTGCACATTGCCTCTTTCTCTGCCCATCTGTTGTCTTCTCCCGCCTCGCTTCTAAAGGCCTTTGCGATTACACCCCCACCCTGCCCGCATAATCCAAGGTAATCGCAACTCAAAATCCTCAGCTGAATCACCTGTGCAAAGGTCCTTCTTCCAAATAAAGTCACATTTACAAGCTCCAGGGATCAAGGGCTTGATATCTTTGAGTGGCCACAGTTCAGGCCAGCACACTGGCTGCTCTGGATGTGTGGGGAGCTGTGCTAAACCCTAGCGCACGAACTTGACCTCATGGAGGTTCTCATCCCTTCTTGCCCAGGGGGGAAATAGTGGTGACTGACTCAAGATCACATGGCCCGTCGCTGGTGGAATCAGTGCTGGAGCCCAGCTCTGACTCAGAGCCTGTGCTGAGCGAACGTTCTGCGGCCAAGAATGAGGCGGATGGAGGCAGGCGGCAGGAATGGGGCAGGCCCAAACACAAAAAGCACACGTGGCTATCACCCAAAGAATGTTTTGAGATCAGTTTTCCAAGAATCAATTCAGCGAAGCACAGGCCGCTGGGCTTCTGCCCTCGGAGGTTATGAATTTCGTTCATGGGGTCAGCTAACGATGGACATGTTTTCCAGGCTCGATCCCCAGAGGCACGTGAGGCGCCAGCTCCTAAATCTCAAGATTTCCAGGCTGGCAGAAACTGTGTCATCTTTTCGGAAATGCGGCAAAGTGGCTCAGGAAGACGAATGTGTGACATTCCCTCACACTTAAGCTCTATCATGGGTTCTGCTGGATTCAGAGGGAAAGAAATATCTCTGTCCCAGAGGACACATGCTTTATATTTTTATGAAAACACAGACAAGACAAGCTTTTTCCTTATTTCTTTCCCATCTTTAAAGAAAGAAAAATGTGCACAGTGTATTTTTTTTTCCTCTTTGAAACCACAAAATGTTTGAGCAGAAAGAGGCTTTGGAGTTGAGTGCAGTAAGAATGTTTTCCTTGAATGTCAACTGATACGGGCTTTATTTCCTCCCTGTGCTAAGAAGTAAGTTTTATGGAGAAGAGTTAGAACCCTGGACCCCCGCCCTTGGATTCTGTCCTACTTGGATCATGGCTGGACTCACGGATGGTCCTGGCTCCGGCGGTATTGGAGGGAAACAGACAAAGCAGAGCCTGCCAGGAGGAGAGGGGAGGCTGGGCAGTCTAGATGGCCAGGGTATTTCTACGTAAGAATGTAGACATTTGGTTCTGTCTTGACTGAGAGTCTTAAGTCCTCTTTTGAAGACTTAAATGGAAGAAAGGATACAAAGAAAGAAAAAAGGAACTAGCCTAACATGATCAGAAGATGTCCTATTAGCATGTTACCGTCTAATACTCAGATGATTTCATGTTGTAACGGTCTCAATAATTCCATGTGGCTCCCAGTTAAGGCCAGTGGATAAATCTTGGGGAAGAACATGGCAGCCCTGGGAGCTGTACAGCGATAGGAAGCCCTGACTGGTGAGACAGTGAGCTCTCACTGCTGAGCGAGTGTGGGTAGGCTGAATGACACTTGCCGTGCGGTATCAGAAGAAGGTCCTGCCTTTAGAGGAACGTAAACTATCAGATCAGCTTTGGGGGACCCCTCAACTTGCAGCATCTGTGATTCTCACAGGGGTACACAGAAACAATGCCAGTGATACTCAAGTTCATGGTGCCAAAAGGTCATGAAAGTGGGAGAGGAGAGAGTTTGTTAGATGCTTCCTCAGCTGATAAACCTGTAAACCGTGCTGACTGCCAGAGTGAGGAATGGAAGGAGAGGAGGAAAAGAGGCAACTTTGCCTCTAATCTCATTCACTTATTCCACAGAAAGGCACACAAGGTCACACACGGGCCATCATTTAAGTTAGCTGACGGGGAGGCTTGCTTTGAGCGTTCTGAGGAATTCCCCCCATGCTACAGCCATGCATGCATCAGGAAGCTCAGTTCCTTTACCTCTGAGTTGCTCTTATCAATTAAATGCAGCTCCCATTGATGTGAATCTTCATTTAAGCCCTTGTGAAACATTCCATCTTAATAAACAAGCTGAGTGCTTTGTCTGTTATCCACTCTCCTGAAAATGGTTGATGTCACATCTATGTCCATGGGGACAAAAAGCTTCAAAAGAGCTACTCCAACTCTAAATTCAGATTCAACTAATGTTTATTGAAGCCTCCTGCCATAGGTATTTCCATATATCTTATCTCATTTACCCTCCTATAATTCTGTAAGTTGACCTAGTTTTGCTGGCTTCTACCTCCTAATAGCTTTCTGATGCATTCACTTCTCTCGCCTTAATGCTACTAGGTGGATTTCTCCCAGTTAGAGGAGAATCCTTACTTTTCTTCCCACAACTTATCACCATCTGAAATGTTATGCATTCATTTGTTTAGCTTGTTGATTAAGGACTCCCTGTCCCTTCACCAAATGTAACGGGGGCTTTGCCTGCTCCGTATCACCAGTGCAAACGCTCATGGAACAAATGAGTGAATACCATCCCTGCTAGATTTGATTTCTAAAATGGGCAGTTAATTGTGTCACTCCCAGTTTGATCTCCTTCAATGGCTTTTGCTAGATAGAGTATAACTTCTAGAACATAAAGCACCTTCATGACCTGGCTGATGTTTACCTCTCCTTCTCTCTTCCCCCTTACTTGTCCCCTCCCCGTCCTGCTCTGCTAAGTGTGGTGGTCACTACTGCTAGGGACAAATACTTCCAGTTTTTCTTCTGGCTTGTGGGAGGACTGCACTCACCTCCTCTGCTGGGTTTACGTGTCATCCAATGGTTTCTCAGGCTCCACAGGTGTGGCCCTGCAACTTACTTTGGCTTATGAAAGGTAAGCACAAGGAAAGCGTGTCCCCTCTCCGCCCGACAGTTCTTTAAGAGGCGGCGAGTAATGTGCCATGTCTCTCTCCCTCTGCACAGCCACTGCCAATGTTCTTGAAAGTGGCTGCTCTACTCTGTCAACCTGACTTCAGGAGAGAATAGGACATGGAGCAGAGCCCCCAACCAGCCCCTGTTGGACATTATCATGAGAAGAAATAAACCTCTTTCTTGTGTGTGAGCCACTGATTTGGGGGGTTGTTGCTACTGCCGTATAGGCTAGCTCATCCTGGCTGATACACTGAACTTGAACTTCCTCAGACCTGCCCTGCTGTGTCACATCTGGGCCTTGGCACATACTGTTCACTCAGATATGGAGCCTGTACTGTCCTTTCTACGTCCTGCTGGTCCTGCTTCATCTCAATAATTTCTGCTCCCCTTTTAGGGCACTCTGGGGGAGTCGGCCCTCAATCTCCTTCTGAGGCAGAATTAAAAAGTCCTTCTCTTTGAGGACTTCTCTCCCTGGTTATCCTTGCTCTAGTTCTCTGCACATTGGGGTTGCAACTGTCTATTTACTGGTCAGTTTCAGCTACTAGATTGTAGCTTGAGAGAAGGGCTTATCATCTCCACAGGCATTTTCCCAATGGCTGAAAGGCTACTAGGTACCTGGAATACAAGTATTATATCAACTTTTATTGGATGAATTGATGAGTCAATGAAAGAATGAGTGAAGAGTATTAGAAATGTTCTTACC
The DNA here is from genome assembly GCA_004026545.1 of Mormoops blainvillei. Classification (NCBI taxonomy): domain Eukaryota; kingdom Metazoa; phylum Chordata; class Mammalia; order Chiroptera; family Mormoopidae; genus Mormoops; species Mormoops blainvillei. The sequence goes on from PVJD01000410.1 coordinate 285,786, forward strand.
CACAATTTTTAGGGATATTGGGAAAGGAATAATATACCGGGTGCTTCCTATTTCTTATTTAATCCTCTCTACCCTCTGCATTCTTCTATGCTTATTCCTGTTTAAATAGAAGAAACTGAGACTCCAAAAAAGATAGCAATGGTTTGGAGATCACACAGTCAAACGGGATGCAGGGGAAGATTTGATCTCGGATCTTTAGACTCTTAAACCCAAGGGTTTTTTGGTTGTTTGTTTGTTGTTTTGTCTAGAGCTGGAAATTGGGTTCCTAGCAGCCAAGTCAGCAGAAACAGGTCTTGCTGAACACATCAAGGTTTCACCTGCAGGGTGGTCGTTCCGCTTGAAGGAACTGCGGGCAGGTGTGGGGCAAACTGAACGCGCTGATCTGCCCTGTGTGCTTCACACTTCCTCCTCTGCCCCTGTTAAGCCAAAATGCCTTTCTATTTTAGCCTATGATTTCACTTTAATTATTTTTACAGACTCATGGAAGCCATGATGTGGAAGGGACATCAGAGCCATTGAGTCTACCATCCGGTATAGCTGTAGAAAGTGAATTATCCAGTCTCTGCTTAGACATGTTCAGAGACTCAAGGTCACACCTTAAAAGACAGCCACCTGCTTCTTTCCCTGTCTGACTATTGGTGAGATCTTGTACACACTAAGCTGTAACCAATCTTCTGGAAACTTCTAGCTCTGCTTGGGCTCTTCCACATCCCCCTCTGATGAACTAAAACTTTTATGCTGACATATCTTTAATTACTAGTCACCATCCCCTGATTTTGTTCTAATCTGTCAACTTCCTACTTAAGCCAGGTGCTGGGAACACCATGTGGCCTGGCCCATGCTTCTGCCGGAGGACGATTCCTCTCCCTACAGCGGGAGTTAGTTCTTCGGGCAGAGGCATTTACAGAGACTGTTCCTTTTGAGCTTGTGATCAAGTAAGGCCCCACCACTGTTTTCACATGAATTGTTGGGTAATGTGGGGCATCTCACTCTGATTTAATGAGCTGGCTTTTAAGAGTCTCAAGGTGAGGACCTTATATTCATCTCTGTGACAGTAGCTCGTCAGTTCATGGTTGCAGTGTGTCCCTGCCTGATAGGAGGTCTGAGCCCATCATCGGACATATCAGCTATCCCTCATCTACTCTGGTTGAGCCATCATTTTGCTACGTTATTGATATAAATGTCAAATGAGATAAGATTAGTGCCTAATAAATGTCATCATCCCATATTTCTCTTTTCGTTTTAAAGTTGTGAATTATTTCATCTATACAGAGGAATATATGTACACATATGTGCACACATACTATTTATTCACATATGTACACATGTACATATACAACATATAGGTATCAGAAGGAATACAGTCACACTTCTACCTACCTGCCAGCTTAGGAAATGTCACACACAATGCCACTGTAGCCCCTGTGTGTTCCTTCTCAGTCTCATCCCCCCAAGGGAGATGGTTATCAGGAATTTTGTATCTCTCAATCCATTGTTTTGTTTCACAGCTTTACTTCTTACCTATCTCTAAAGATATTAGGGTTTTTTCTTTTTTCTTTTTTTTTTGCGCTTTTGAGTTCTCTATAAATGGAATCATGCTGCATGTATTTTCCTGCATATTGTGTTTTCCACGGCACAGTATGTCCTGGAGATCCGCTGTCGGTGCTTCAGGGCACTTCCTCAGACGTCGGCACTGTCACTTATTCAGCGATGCTTCGGGCAGTGAGCATGGAGGTTCTTTCCTATTTTTGCTACTGCCGGCCATGCTGCTAGGAACATCTCCGTCCATGTGTCCAGGTGCACATATGAAGTTCCTTGCTTTGGAAAAAATATAATAAATTGTCCTCACAGTAAAAAAAATAAAGTTCCTTGCAGGCACAGCCTTAGAAATAGGCTGCACGCCTTCGACTTTAGCAGAGAATAACAAAGAGTTCTTCGGCGTTGTTGCCACAGTTTATACTCCCAGCAGCACTGAAGGGGAGTCCCTGTTTTCACACTTTGCTGCCAATACTTGGTATTTCTGGACTTAATATTTACCAATCAGGTAGCTATAAACTCATATCTAATTGTGGTTGTCATTCAAATTTCACTGATGTCCAATGAGTTTGAATTTTTTTTATATATATATTTGTGGTCATTTATGTTTCTTTTTCTGTAAAAGACTGTTTATATCTCTCGGCTATTTTTAAAAAATTTTTGCCTCTATTTCTTACTGAGTTTAGGGGTTCTTTATATAATCTGGTTACTTATCCTTTATTAATCAAATATGTTACACATATCCTCTCAAGATAGTGAATGTTTAGCCCTTTTTAATAGTGTCCTCTTTTTTTTGAATTTCTAAGATTTCACAGAAGAACTACCCATGAGTCAGGCTGACATCTATGTAGCTTATCTTGAGATATTCCTCTTTCCTACCAGTTGAGTAACGCTATTGAGCACTATATGGTCATAATCTATTTTTATATTCATTCATTCTACACTTTTTCTAGAATTCAAGGTAAGTTCCCTGGTATGTAGTTTCTAGAACCTTCCTTTTACCTCTTTTCATATCTCATTTGCTCACCTCTTTTCCTGTGATGGTGAGGACCTGAATACAGGTTTTGCCTTTAGTATTTCCATAAAACCATCATAATTTCCAAAACCTCCTGCCACTTTGTCCTCAGAAAAAACAGTCACAAATCTATGAGCCTGTCAGCCATTTTCCTATGGCTCTGGTAGGCATAGTGAAACCAATTGGAAATTTTAATTAGTTAGCTTGCTTCAAGATAAAAATGCAAATAAAAAAGTTTTCAGTTTCACCTGTTTATGAGCCAAAGGCAAAATTAATTAAAGTCAATGGAGAAAAGTAAATAAACATTTTGAAATAAATGAAATATTCTAAAGCTAGAGGTTAAGGCTCATGAAACATGAGAGAGTCAATTATTTATAGTCATGTGTTTGTGCCCGATAATTTAATCACATTTCCTGCCCTCTCTCCCATTGGAATGCATGCTAAGAAGAAAGGCTTTAGAGCTCTTTAAGGAATAATAAGGTGATCAAGATGGGTTTCATACCAAATCAGAAAAGACTTTGCTACATACCAATGCTGAAAAAATATTTTTGGACAAAATGCCAGTGGATTGTTTTGAGCTCTGTTATTTTCCTTATGATCAGTTTTTTCCTCTTTTTATAAACTGTGAAATGAGAATTCAGTACATAACTCGGCTGTATTGACAGGGCAAAAAAAGTTGTTATTGTATAGTTGGCCATTTTAATATTTAACTTAGACTAGCCAGAGAGCAAAAACCAAGTGTTTATGTTGGAATGGACAACAGAGATGTCAAATTAACACAAAAAACAAACAAACAAACAAAAAAACCCACACACATGAAAAGGCCATTTCATAATCTGTAAATAGACAACATTTTCGCATGATAATGTTTCCATCTCTAGACACAACCCAGGAGCTGTCCCGGTGACTGTTTTCTTATGGCTACAAGCCTTTCATGAAACTGAGATTTCATCCAAGTTGGGTTGGGTCAGGGGAAGAGACAACAGGTGTTGGAGTCTAGGATCAGGGGACTGAATGTCAGAAACAGGCAGTCCCACTGCTGGGAAATTACCCAGTAGAGCTGAAAGTGCCAGTATGTAAAGATAATCCATGAGGAAGACTGATTCTAGCTTGCTCAGGTTTGCAAAACAATAGGAAGAAAGACACCTGAAAATAGGAAACGGGTAGTGAAATTACAGTGTTACATATCTATTAATGAAAGAGAGAGAGAGAGAGAGAGAATCTGTATTGTTATAGAAACATGCCCACAATTTTGGGGGTGGGGTAGGGAGACAGGTTCTTAGATAAACTACATGCTATAACTCCAAGTCTTTATAAAATCAAAGCAAAGCAAAGCAAAGCCCTATTTGTAGACATGTATGTATAGTTTAAAAAAAGGGAAGTATCTACAGAAAAATACACAGGGGTTGTTAACGGGGATGGTGTTGGCAGTACTGAGTGAAATTAGAGGGGGTTTAGCCTCTGGGATCATTTCAATTTCATCATTTTCTGTGTTTTGAGTTATTACCATAAGCATGTGTTAATTAGGCAATTTAAAAGGCAAATAAAAAGTAAACAGTAAGTAAATAAACGGAGTAGCCGAGTGAGAGCCAAAGAGCCAGGTGTGAAAGGTCAGAGGAGAAGCAGATCTGGGGTCTGCCCGTCTAGGACAAGGGTTCAGAGGAGCAGGTGCGGCAGGGACAGGGATGCAGACAGTCCTGGGGATCCCAGGAGCCCCCAGCGGGGCAGGGCTGGGAAGGGGCATGCGCTGTGCTGGGCGTGGGGGTGCATCCACCATGCCCCGTGGTGGAGCGGGAGCCCGGGGCTGTCCTGAAGAGGCCTGAGCAGCCCCCACTCGGCCCCGGGACCTTCTTCTGTTTCTGCCCTGGGCCAGGCCAGCCTCTCCACATATGTCTAATGAGGATTGTCAGACCTGCCACGGGCAGAGAAGCAAAATCCTCTGGGGAAACTTAAAAGCACAAATTAAGGGGCACCACATCAGACCTGCCAAATCAGAATGTTGGGAAAAGGCAGCGGCATTTATACCTTAAGACGTTTCCCCCGGGTATTTTGAATGCAGACGGGTTGCCGGCTTGACCTGGCCTGCTGACTTCCTCCTCTCTTCCAGCTTCAAGCTCTTCACTCCTCTCCCCAGACGGAGTCTACCTGATGCTACTCCGCATTTGCTATTGCTATTGATGTCGTCATTGTTGAGGATAACAGACACTGACGGAGATGGTGATGATGGTGATGATGATGACAGCTGTCATTACTGAGGCTCTCTGGGCCCAGCATGGGGCTGAGTGTCAGACATACATTTTCCCTACTTGAGGGGCTTTGGAGATAAGGGCAGCTCAGGGAGATTAAGTGACAGGCTTGGGGTCATGCAGTGAGTGACGGCAGAGCCAGGATTTGAACCAGGTCCATCTGACTTGAAAGCCCTCACCGTCCACTCCGCCTCACTGCCCTCCATTCAATAGCCAGCAACATTAACAACGGTGGTGATAATAAGAGCTAATATTTATTGAACACTTAGTTAAAAGGCTAGCCATTGTGCTAAGGATTTCAGGTGCATTGTTTGATTTAGTCTCCGACAGCCTCATGGTGTTAGTGCTATTATTATCCCCATTCAACAGAGGAAGAAGCCGGACGAGTTAGCAACAGCTGGCCAAGGCCACACGGCTGGCAGGGGCAGGGGAAGGCTTGTGCCCAGGTGCTGTGGCTCATCCTCCAGCCTCACCTCACCTATGCGATGAAGCCTTGCCAGATTTTGTCTTTGGGTTTTGCTGGCTTAGCTCCCTGGGGTCCCCACATGTATATTTTGGATACATCCAGTTACTCGCTGCTCCCTAAACATTCCCTACCCTGGACTTCCACATAAATTATTCTCAGTGTCTGAATATCTTTCCTCTAGAGCCAATTTCATAAACTCTTTTTCTATTGTTATTCTATTACAGTTGTCCCAATTTTTCTGCCTTTGCCTCCTCTGCCCAACCCACCCCCTGCTCCCACAAGCGACTCAAGTATCTACCCTTCCTTGAAGCCACCTCTGAACTCACAAAAATGTGACCCCTATTCCCTGCACATGCCGCTGTCACAGGGCCTCTCATGTCTCACAGTAATCGATCTCTTAGGTGGCTCCCCAAAGTCATGGGCCATGTGACTGATTTCTGTGTCCCCAGTACCTGGCACAGGGTTGCTATGCTCTCAACCCATCCTTGGCCCTGGTCCATCTGATTTAGCTCAACTTCAAAAACACTGGAACGGCCACATCCTGTCTTCCCCCTTTTGCCTGATGGTTTCTGGAGAGCAGGGGTCATGCCTGCCCTGTTGGTTGGGGTGGGGTCTGCAGGCCCCCAGTGCCTGGCGCACATTCGGCTCCCCAAGAGTACTGGGTGAGCAAATGAGTGCAGCCGTCCTAACCTCTGGACAAGCCAGGGTCAGCTGCTGGGACACACACCAGAAAGGCCCAGAACAACTGCCACCCCGGGCAACAGAGGGGAGGGGTGAGATGCAAGGGGGACCGTGATCCCTTCATCCCGCTGTGTTTGTGAGGATGGAACATGACTCTTCTTCAGCACTATCGCAGAAATTAATTGGAGGCACCAGCCTGTCATTTTCCCAAAGCTTTGAAAGGTGAAATTCAATTAACGATTTGTTTCTAGCTAGCACAAGAAAGAGAGGGAGGCTTGTCCACAGGGAAGCAGGGTTGCTACCCTGGGACTGTACTTTGAGTGACAAAGGGCCACTAATTGAAAAGCGAAAGCAACCTGCTGTCCCAAAGCCACTGACATAAAAAATTCTGAGGAGAAGCACACTGCAAAGCTCGAGCTTCTTAGTGATCCAGGGATTTGCCGATGCCAGAAGGCACTGGGTGAAATGCTGCCGGAATCTGTGAACAGCAAATGAAGAGTCCACCTGCAACAGTGGCCGGAGCTCCCAGGCGGGAATGCATAGGAGCAGATATTGGGAGAAACAGAAAAAATGCAGAAAGTCGTGCGTTGGAATGCACATCCAAATCCTTGTGGGTGGGGGCGGGGTGGCTTCTGGAAGCCAAGGAGAGACAAGTCTGTGAATGAGCAAACAGAACGAAAATGGGTGGGACTGGCGGGCATCTCCCAGACCCCCGAGTGGATCCATGTTCACACCAGGCTCTGTACACTTTAGACGCTTGAAAAATACTTGTTTCTGATTGGCTGTCTAGTTGCCACCCATCCAGAGCGGGTATGGGGGGTTAGAGTGAGTCACCTGGATCGTGCCACTGTCCTTGTCCTGCCCCACGTGGTCTGAGCTGTAGTGTCCACTGATTAAGAATTGAGCTCTAAAGTCCGAGACACCTGGGTTCATGCCCCGATTTCGTCCCCTACTAGATCTGTGACCTTGAAGTAACTCTGAAACTTCTCTGAGCATCAGTTTTCACATTGGAAAACAGGATAATAACGGTTCCTATCTCGTACGCTACTCCTATAAATTAAATAAGCTAAGCAAAGACATCACCATGGCGTCCGTTACTCAGAAACCACTCAGTGAGTGTTGGTTGCGGCTACTGCTATTATTATCATTAATTGACTTGGAAGATGCATCAGGCATTTTTAAGAAAAGTAGTTAAAGCTACAATTTGTAGAGCAAGGAACACAATCCTCTTACAGATGCACTCGTGTTTGAGAGAGTCCCGAATCACGTGTAACGCCCTGGGGTGGGAGCAGGGAACTTTGAAAACGGGCCCTTCCCGTGATGCTATAGGCAGAACGGGCGGTAAAACCAGTTTTAGAAAACAGCAGGTTATGATGCATTGCAAAAGTACTGCCGGCGCCTCGTCCTCTCCATCCTACTTCCAATCATTCACCCTGATGAAATTCAGAGAAGAAAGGGGGGAAAGGTATGGGACCCTTTAGTTGTCCATTGCACCATTATGCGTAGCAACTGAAAACAGAAAACCTCCAAAGCTGGGGATTTTCCAAATGTGTCCCTGGAACTACCACCACAAGGGGCGCTAAAAAGACCCAGAACCGATAGCAGGATCCTTTGCATCACTGTGTGTAATGACTGCAAACTGTAAACAGCCTAACTGCCTACCCAAAAAAGCCTGAGGGACAACCCTGGGGACCTCCAGTCCACGGACTCTTACGCAGCAGGTAAAAAGGGTGAAGTAGGTCTAAATGCAAGGACAGGGGAAAAGACGACGTTTTAAGGGGGGTGGGAAGCAAGTTAAAAGCAATATACCCTGTATAATTCTAAGTACATAATTCATGTCTATTTTGTTTATAAATGCAGACAAAAATGTTTAAAAGGACATAAATTAAGCTAATGCAGGCATTATGTCTGACCTGGTGTCTGGAATTAGGTGTGAAGCAGTGGTAATAAGAATGGGGCTTTTATCACTATAGTTTAAGAGTATTTACATGAAGGTGATTATGTTTTACTTTAGGTACTTTTAAAAAAAAGAATCGATAGAACATATTCGGGTTCTACATATGGTTTCTTAAAACGCAGTTTCTGCAGCTAAAAAAGACTGAAAATCAATGGCCTAGATGTTTAACCATAGGAAAATGGCCAAATAAATTAGATTTAGCTACTTGATGGAACATTATGTAGCCATTAAAGGTTATAATTATAATGGCTGAACAGAAATCTGGGACATGCTTGTGATATATTAGGCAAAAAAAAAAAAAGGAAAATATAAAATGACATATACAGGACACAGGTGGACACAGAACAGACAGACAAAGAGCAATGTCAGAATGGAACAATTATGGCTGGCTTATGATATTAATATTGGAAAAGGTATTTTTAATGAAAAAGGGTTAGTCAAATTGCTGCTTTAATTTCTCTTGGACTTATTTGGGAATGTGTGCCATGCATACAAAACAGAGATTACTTTTGAGTCAGCCTCTCAGATGCACACAAGCTATGCCCAGGAACGTATGTAATTTACATGTGTCTTCTGGTTAATCATTCTAAAGGCAGATAATTCTCACCCCTGATGAACACTTTAACGCATTCTGCTTACTTGCAGCTACCAGTTGGGGCTTCTTTTGGAGAACCTTCTAGTTCTCCATAAAGTGCATGGATTGAATTTATTCACTTATTTATTTATCACAGACAGCTACAATGGCATACCCAGTTCCTTTAAAAGCCACAATAGATCAAGTTGCAAATGTAACGGTGAGATCACGGAACCTCGCTGTTCAGGAGGCACCTGCATATCACACCTGCCCGGCAAAGCGGAGAGCACTTGCGGCATGTTGTCTTTCTGAACTGTATCGCAGATTCGTGGTAAGATTTCGACCGTGAAATACGAAGGTGGTGTCATTATCAGGCAAATATAGTCCCCCAGGCTGAGAGAGCTAATTTGGGAAAATACGAACCCCAGTTCTGATAGACACACAGTGGATAAAGGGTTTTCTTTCAAGCACATGTGGGAATATAGCAGAGAACATTCCTCCTGACTGTTCACATTGCTCCTTCATATATGGGAGCCTTTGAAGACCCCACTATTAAACAGATACGCACACCATAAACTGGTCTAATTTCTCAGACTTAACTCATTCATGCTGCCTCCTTCAACATCCATCGACATTGTGATAATTATAATAATTAAAACAACCATAATTTTATTAAGTGCTTATCACATGTCAGACACGATGCTAAGTGCTTTTCAAATATCTAATTTTATACATTTCAATAATCCTGTGTGGTATCTACAGTTATTCCCAATTTTTTTTTTTAGATGAGGAAACTGTAGCTTAAACATTAAGTGACTAGCAGAGTTGGGTTTGTCACCCACAGATGCGATCTCTGCGTGGGCCTCGCTCTGGGGAAGTGCTGGTGTTCCTCGGGCCGCATGAGGGGAAATGGACTTTAACATTTACTGTGAGAGCAAGGTTTTGCCTTTCAAAACCTAAATCTAACATCACCTCAGCTACACGGCTCCTCTGAGCATCCTAGACAAATAGATTGTTTCCCCCATGGAGCTACTGTCATTGTTCCTTAGCATACTGCACTGTAAATATATTTTTAGATGTTTAGTTTTTTCTATTTAATTACAGTACCTTTTAAAAATACCTTGCTCATCTTTGGGGGAACCCAAGAAATCTGGTTATTATATATTATTATTTATAAGAATTGCTGGACAGGATATAAATACCTCCCCAAACAAGCAACAATAACACCACCAACCAAGTCAAACAAACACAAACTAAGCAAGCAAGTAGGGTGCTGCATGAAACAAAAATTATAAATGTTTTCATCTTGAAACTACTAAGATCCCATTATGAAGTCCTTAGTGCCTGAATAGACAACGTCTACATTTGTCTCCATTTTCACAGCCTAGCAGAGAGCTTGGCACTGAGTAGATAGTCAATAAACACTTGCTGAACAAATGAGTGAATCAATGAAGGAATAAGCTGTCTTATGTGGAAATAAGGGTTTTTTGAAACTGGTTATGAGAAGTTACATCATATGCACAATAAAAGAAGAAACACAACCTTACTGATTCATTGGTATGCAATCATAGGTCACAGATTGATTATAAACATTAATTTTTAAGAAGATGTTTTAAATAAATTTTCTTGCTTTAGACTGGGAGTAATCATGTTTTTGGAACCTTGAATTGGCACGTGTCTCCTGTCATTTGATGGGGCAGCGGGGAGGGTGTGCGACATCAGGACTGGCTGGGTGGATGAGCTTCAATTCGGCACAAACAGGGACTCAGAAGTGTCAGTCCTGACCCTCCGTGGATCCGCAGGGGTGACCCGAGATGGGCAGAAGAGCAAAATCCCAAGCTGGTTCTGAGTAACTCACACACTATGTGCACTGAACAGATCCCTTTTAAAATTCCCTTCAAACATAAAAGTTTCAAGTTTGAAAATACTAATTAGGGGGAGAGAAATAGAAATGAAAAACGATCCCCCTCTGCTTTAGAAGCATGGGCTAGCTTGAAGTGTTTCTCAAAGTGAGGTCCGAGGCCAACAGCATCAGCGCCACCTGGGAGCTTGGCCGAGATGCAGATTCTCCGGCCCCCAGGCCTATGGGGTCAGTAACTCCAGGGTGGGGCTCAGAAGACTGGGGTGTGAAAAGCCCTCCTGGTGATGCTGATGCACTTGCAAATTTCAGAGCCTCTGTTCTAAGTCATAAAAGCTCTGCTTATCAAATTCAGTATAGAGCTTGATTTTCAATATTTTTCTTCAGTTAAGAAAGATACAGTGGTCCTTGGCATTCCTGTAGAATATACAAAGTCTTTCTATTGAATCGGACACTATCCTTTGCATAGAGCCTCAGTAGAATCCTATCAAGTGGAAAATTGCCCCCTACCCATTTCACAGGTGAGCAAATGAAGGCCCCGAGGGGCCGAGCCTCGCGATGCCAGTCTGACCCCAGAGCCCGTGTAATTCTGGCTCACAGAACATGCTCCATGCCATTTGCATCTCAGTCTTTGAAGAACAGAGCCCAAATGGCCAGGAGAATGCCCAGGGCTGTGGGCCTCGCAGGTGGGTTTTGGGAACCGTGTCTTTTCCCTGCAGGAGCCAGCAGGGAATGTACACTTTGTCCACCCCCTGGCAGAGCATCAATCACAGAGGACTGTATTCACATCTGGCTTCACGCCCCACCGGCAGAGCTGGGGTGAGATTTATCTCTGCATCTCTAATGATGAGCAGTGAGAGGGACGCCATCAGTCTCAATTCTGCTTGTGAAAACCAATTCTGGCATTGAATGCTCTTTCTATAAGAGGTCCTCTCACAACGAAAGAATAAAAACACCCATCGAATTGCTTCACTTTACCTGCGCCGACTCATTTACTCTTTAAAACAACTAGCATTTACGTCTCCATCTGACAGATAAGGAAACCAAGGCACAGAGGGGATAAATGACTTCTGCGAGATCACACAGCGAGTGAGTTGCAGGAGAGGACCTCGAGCCCCTCGGTCCTGCTCCAGAACCTTGCTGCCACCACAGCTTTTAGCCAACACCATGCTGGGATGGAGGATGACGTGAGAACTGGACGCCAAGCCACATGACTCTAAAGAATAACTGGTGGAAGTAAAATGCCAAAGATTTAAAATCCAGCCTTGCAGTTACTAAAGGAAAGAATTAGTTTTATTTAAAAACTTCTGTTTTTTTTAAAAACTGAGAATTCTTAGAATTTACTCTCGTAACAGCCTTTCTTTGTGTCAGGCAGCAGTGTTAACCATAGGCATCATGCTGTATGTTGCATCCCAAACTATGTGTATTTTTTTTCTGATTCTACATACAAGTGAGGTCACACAGTATTTGTCTTTCTCCGTCTGGCTTACTTCATTTAGCAAAATGCCTTCAAGGTCCAAGGTCATCCCTATTGTTGCGGATGCTAGGATTTCCTCATTCTTTATGGCTGAATAATATTCCATCGTGTGTGTATTTGTGTATGTGTATTTACAACTTCTTTATCCATTCACCCATCTATGGTACTTAGGTTGTTTTCACGTCTTGGCTATTGTGAATAATGCTGCTGTGAACATGGGGGTGCAGATATCTTTTGAGTTAGTGTTTTGTTTCCTTTGGAAAAACACCCAGAAGGGAAATAGCTAAACCATATGGTAGTTCTATTTTTAATTTTTTGAGGATCTTCCATTATGCTTTCCATTATGGCTGTACAAATTTACAATTCTACCAACAGTGCACAAGGTTTCCCTTTCCTCCACATTCACACCAGTACTTGTTATTTTTTATCTTCTTTTTTCTTAAAAATTTTTATTGTACTTTTTCCATTGTTAGTTAACCCCCTTATACCCCCTCCTCCCTGCAATCTCCATACTGTTGTCCAAGTCCATGGTTTGCTTTTCCTTTTTTGTTCAATCCTTCCTCCCTGATAATAGCCATTCTAATAATAGGTGTGAGGTGATATCTCATTGTGGCTTAATTTGCATTTCCCCAATAACTAGGAATGTTGAGCATCTTTTCATGTGCTTGATGGCCTCTTGTATATCTTTTTTGGAAAAATGCTTATTCAGGTCCTTTACCAATTTTTAAATTTATTTAATTTAAAAAATTAAATTAAATTATTTATTTTATTTTATTTTTATTTTATTTTTATTTTTTTGCTATTGAGTTGCATAATTTCTCTATATATTTTGGATATTAACCTTTCATCAGGTATATGGTTTACAAATGTATGTTCCCATTCTATAGGTCACCTTCTCACTTTATTCATGGTTTCTTTTGATGTACAGAAGCTTTTTAGTTTGATGTGGTCCCACTTGTTCATTCTTTATTTTGTAGCTGGTACATTAGGTGCCATATCCAAAAAATCATTATCAAGACTCATGTGAGGGAGTTTTATTCCTACATTTACTTCTAGGAGTTTTATGGTTCAGGTCTTAGATTTAAGTCTTTAATCCATTTTCAGTTAATTTTTGTGAGTGGTGTAAGATAGGGGCTCAGTTTCATTCTTTCACATGTGATTATCCAGTTACCCCAAAACTGCTTATTGAAGAGACTCTCTTTTCTCCACGGACTATTCTTGGATCCCTTGTTAAATACTAGTTGACCATATATCCTTGGGTTTATTTCTGGGCTACCAATTCTATTCTGTTGGTCTGTCTGTTTTTATGCCAATATCATGCTGCTTTGATGATCATAGCTTTATAATATATCTTGAAATCAGGGAGTGTGATGCCACCTGCTTTGTTCTTTCTCAGAATGTTTTTGGCTATTTTGGGTCTTTTGTGCTTCCATATAAACTTTAGAAGTGTTTTCTTTTTCTATTGTACTTCTATAAAGATATCCCCTTGGAATCTGATAGAGATTGCACTGGATCTATTGATGGTTTTTGGTAGTACTGACATTTTAGCAATATTAATTATTTTAATTCATGAACACAGGACACCTCTCTATTTATTTGTGTCTTCTTTAATTTCTTTCATCAATGCCTTATAGTGTTCAGAGTAGAGATCTTTCACCTCTCTGCTTAAATTTAGTGCTAAGTATTTTATTGTTTTTGGTGCTATTGTAAATGGAGTCAATTTCTTTATTTTTTTAAAGAAAATTTGTTGTTATGGTATAGAAACATTACTGATTTTTGTATGTTAATTTTGTATTCTGCAATTTTACTGAATTCATAGATTATATCTAATAGTATTTTTGGTTGAGTTTTTAGGATTCTCTCTATATGAATTCATGTCATCTGCAGACAGAGATAGTTTTTCTTCTTCCTTTCAAATTCCGATACCTTTTTTTTTTTCGTACCTGACAGCTCCAGCTAGGACTTCTATTACTATGTTGAATAGGAGTGGTGAGACTGGACACACTTGTCTTGTTCCTGACGTTAGAGGAAAAGTTTTCAACATTTCACCACTGAGTATGATGTTAGCTGTGGGCTTGTATATATGGTCTTTATTATATTGAAATATGCTTTTTTATGTTTAATTTATTGAATTGTTTTTAATCATGAGCAGATATTGAGAACTGACAAATGTTTTTCTGTGCCTATTAAGATGATCATATGACTCTTTCCCATTTTATTAATGTGATTTGTATACGTTGAACAAACCACCCTTGAACGTGAGAGATAAACCCCAGTTGATCATGCTGAATTCAGTTTGCTAATATTTATTGGGAATTTTTGCACCTATACTCATCAGAGATTTGGGTTTTCTTTTCTAGTAATGTCCTTCCTAGTTTTAGTACCAGAATAATGCTGGCCTCTTATGATAAGTTTGGGAGTGTTCCCTCCTCTTTGATGTTTTGGAAGAGTCTGAGCAAGATGGGTGTTAATTCCTCTTTAAGTGTTTGGTAAAATTCATCAGTGAAGCCATGTGGTCCTGGTCTTTACTTTATTGGGTAATTTTTTGTTTACTGATTCAATCTCTTTACTAGTAATTGGTCTATTCAGATTTTAAATTTCTTCCTGATTCAGTCTTGGTAAATTGTATGTTTCTCAAAGTTTTTCCATTTTCGTCTAGACTGCCCAGTTTGCTGGTGTGTAGTTGATCATAGTGGCCTCTTGTAATCCTTTGACTTTCTGTAGTATCAGTTGTTATCTCCTTTTTCATTTATGATTTTGTTGATTTGGGTCCTCTCTCTTTTTTCCTTCAACAGTCTAGCTAAGAGTTTGTCCATTTTAAAAAATCTTTTCAAAGAACCAATTCTTAGTTTGGTTAATCTTTTCTATTTTTTTTAATGTTCTATTTTATTTATTTCTCCTCTAATATTTATTATTTTCTTCCTTCTGCTCACTTTGGGCTCAGTTTTTTCCTTCTTTTTCTAGTTACTTAAGGCACAGAATTAAGTTGTTTATTTGGTGTCCTTTTTTTTTTTTTTTTGCTGCTGCTTCTTTTTTTTTCCCCCATAGAAGGTTTTGGTCTATATTCTTCCAGTAGTTTTTCTATATACATATATTTTAAAAATCTACTTAAGATTATGCTTTGTAGTTTGTTCTGCCTTTTTTTCCTAAATAATTAGACATAAAGATGTTAAATTTTCCCCCAAAACATTGCTCTCCCCTTAAAGACCTTCTATTTATACTGGTTTTGCTCCAAAGTTAATTCGTCATATAACCAAAAACATTGATGGGGTTATCCTAAACAGTTCATTTCTTGTTTTTCAATGCCAGTTGATTTTTTAAAAAATGGGCAAAAAAATGGAAGTCCAGGAAGACATGATGAAAGCATATATTTGCCTATAAATAATTTTTTCCTATACTATATTTGATTCTGAAAGAGAGGCATACATATATACCACAGAATATTGATTCAGAAATTATGATGTTTCCTTCCATCTAAGAAATGACTGCTGAGCAATGGAGGAATTCTTACTGTGCTTCCAATAATGTAACTTTATTTTTACAGGTCCTGGAATTGTCACACATCATTTAGCATGCACAGTAGACATGCCGTCTTCTCAGGTCCTCTGGCTCATAGTACCAGTCCTCTCTCTGTCTCTCTGTTACCTGTTTCATTTGGGCCACCCTTTAAGAGTTAACCGTGCATGGGCCTTGAGTGCCTTAGCAGACAGGGCACTGGGTTTTTTTTTTTGTTTTTTTTTGCTTCTTGATGTAGGAATTTATTACTGTGAACTTGCCTCTTAGAACGTTTCTTTTTTGACACACAAAGTGATATTTACAGAGCAAGCACCTTACAAAAAGTCAAAATACTTCTGCTTTGCATCACCGCTATCCATGGGCTTATGGCACACTGCAAACATGTATGACTAGGCAGAATGGTCGTGTGTCTGTTTTCGGTGGGTAGGGACCTAGTGATTCCGGTCTGTCAGTTATCTTTCTCTTGGTGCCAGCAGATCTTTACTGTTAACCTCATCATTTACCTTAATTGACCATTCTCTCGTCTCAGGTCTCAAAGAAACATCCAGGGCTCTGGTCCCCAAAGGCTTGACATTCTAACTGAGACAATACATCATAGATCATTATAGATGATTGTAGAAATGAGTTGCATCCGGGATGGTGTGTTTTGTCCTGAGGAATGTAAGTAATTTCAAATATGAATATGGAAATTGCAGCCTGAAGAGCACACACATGTTGCCCTTGATCTATTCTTGACACTCTGAAGTGAACCCCATCTCCCCTCTCTCAAGGATTCCCAGGGTGTCCATGGCTGTCCGGGAGCATGTTTCTTCACCCTACATTTCTTCTAGGGTCTCTTCAGTCTCCATGTGAAGAATTCTCCATTCTCTGCGTGCTGCTTCTTCAAAAGTCTTCAGTAACCTGCACGCCACCAAGGCCCGTGACTTTTCTCAGACTCTCCTTCGAGTCCTCATTGTCTCAGCACTGCTGAGCCAAGCTCCTGAAAACCCGCTCCTCTGGGTCTCTCCCTTCTCCCTCTCCCTCAAGCTCATCTCTCCGGCCGGCCCTTCCTCTGTGCCTTCTTAGTCTTCACTCTACCACTTCCCCCTGGAGAAACTGGTGTTTCTATAAATAGCCATGAGGAGGAGGAGGAGGAAGAAGAGGATACTAGCAATACTAATTAATATTCACGGAGTGTTCACCGGGGGCCAGGCACTCTTTTATGTTGACTCATTAGAATGCTCATCGCGGCTTTCTGAGGGGAACACTGTTGTCCTGATTTCTTTGCACATACAAAAACGTGAAACTCAGAGACTTAAGGAAGTTGTTCTAGGGCACATGGCCAGGGAAGACAAGACCAGGCGTCTGGGACTCTGCAGGCTGTACTTTAACTGGATGTTTTGCATAGATCAACCACACCCTTTCTCCACTCTCAGCCACGCCTCCAACCTGGAAGAAAGAATCCTGGATGTCTGGATTTGCATGTCTAGCTGCCGTTATGGTGCCTGCAAAATTGCCCCCATTTTTTCCCCCTCTTTACTTGCAAGTGGGCCTCCCCTTGCTGACTTCTCAACATATCAGTGATGCTACAATTCCCCTAGTTTGGCTTGGGCCTTGGCATTAAAACACACACACGCACACACACACTTTTCACTCAGCTCCATTTTCTCCTGCACATAGTCAGGCAGCCTTCTTCCTATCATTTTCCCTTGGAAATATCTGCTCTAGACTAATTCATGTTAGAGTGTGTGAGGCAAAAAGGCTTTTGCGCACTTCCAAGTTCACTCTTCCTCATTTCAAATAAGCAACCCGGGACCCAGAGAAGTGGAACAATCCATGGCGGTCACAGAGAGCATCAAAGTGCGAGCTAGGATTTGGATCGACACACCTTCATTTGGCAGCTTCTAGAGAGATGGACTGGTCTTATGAGTGTTTTCACGCTATTCAAGGCCTAGCCCAGAGTACGTGTAATTGATTTTAAAAAATCGCCTATTTCCAACTTTGTATTCCTGCTTCTATTACCCTTTTAACCACCTTAATCATCTCACACTCGGTTTATTACAGGAGCTCCTGACCAATCTGCTGTTTTCACACTATTACTCTTCCAGTACACAGACATAGAGACTCATCTTCCTGAAGCTCTGGTTTCATCTCAACCTCTTCTGCTCAAACGCTTTCGATCACATTTCTGTGTCCATAGGATGAAGGAAAAACTCTGTCTGCTATCAGGTTTTTCCTCAGTCTAGCTCCACTTTAACTCACATGTTTCTTCCATCTAACATTTTAGGACACAAATTATTAATATATATACACATTGTATATGTATATATGTATATATGAGTATATATATAGTATATATATTTTTTTCGAGAGGTGGGGTAAGTTGTGGTGGTGGTGGTGGTGATGGATTAGTTTTCTTTAAAACGTTTCCTTACTTCTTAAGTCCCTTCAATGCAGGTACACTACCACCAGGTGGCAGTAATGTATCACTAGAGTGCACCAAATCAATGCTCTGTAAATTGAGAGATGGGCAAACGTGGTCCACCTTTTATTTTATTATAAAAGAATATAACTTTTTAAAAGTCCAAACAGCACAGCTTAAGGACTTATGGTAGGATTTGTTATATTAACTCCTTAACGAAGTCATTATGAAATGTATTCAAGTTGCCCAGGTGTTTCCCAGCTGCTCCTCAATGTTGCAACAGACCAGACAATTGAAGTCTGCCGAGCTTTGTTTAAATTAATTAGAGGGAAGACCTCTCTATCTGCAGCTCTGGTTTCTTTCATTTCCACCAAAAAGAGAAGAGATGGAGAAATAGGCTCAGAAGAGCCTCAAAGTTAAATGGTGCTAAATCCTTGTGTGGCTTTTCTCCCATTGTTCATAAGAAAAAGCATCTTTACTCAGCTAACTTTCATTTTTCTGCTTCTTTTCCTGTCTGAGGCTGGAAATGACCTAAAGTATTTTGTAAAACTGGTGGCACGGGACTGTAATGCTGAATGGTGGAAACTGATCTCATCACGCAGCTTCAATTTTCAATAAAGGTTCCTCTGACCCATCTATGTCTAAGCACCTACTTCGAAATTTAGTTAATGGACCTCCTTGTGCGCTGTGACATCTAATAAAATATTTGGGTGGCGTGGGAAGGGGATAATTCCTTGGAAACTTATAGTTGCATTTTTGCATCAGTAGGCACAGGTGGCTATGAGCTCTCTGATGAGGGGCTTCATCTGCAGGACTCGTGCCACTCCTGCTTTGAGTGGCTCCATCAATGTCGACTAGCAACATTGAATTGTATTTCTAGACTAAACATTCCTTTCTGCCCTCCTTCTGACAATTTCTGAGATTCTTATGACAACTCCTAACTGTGCAGTTTAGAAATCTCACTTGGTTTCACCCAGTCCAGTGAAGCAGGCAATCTGTTCTGAATTCTGAAGGTACAAGAAAACAACAACAACAAACAACAACAATGGCCAGGGAGAGGGAAGGCATGATTATCTTTATCTCCAACAAAAACGTGTGGGGAGAAAGATCGAGCCAAGCGTGAAAACTCTCTGACACTTTTGTAGAACGTTAATGCTGCAGGAGGCTAGCAGTCTAGAATCCTAAATTCCTCATTTCTGCAACCAGGTGAAAAACAAAACAAAACAAAACAAAAATCTGTCACAGAAGTGTACACCAATTGATGTCAAGTGTGAAAATGGCAGGAGCTGATTTCCTAGGCTAGAAATTTATTTGAGGGAAAACTTAGGAAGCCTTTATGAAATATCTTTTCTTCTGTATAAGAATAACTAAGTTATTTAACTTGCTTAGCCTCAGTTTCTTCATCTGCAAAATGGGAACACTATCACCTATCCGTTGGCATTGTACAGGGATTCCACGAGAAAGGAGGAGCTGGCAAAGGGGAGAGTTCATACATGTGAGTCTAGTTGGACTTTACTGATATGGAAAATAAGTTTAATTAAAAATATAAAGATATACTTAATCCTTGAAAGGCAGTTTTAAGACTAGCCTGGGCTAATTTGAAAAAATCCCAGCCCTTTGGATTAGGAACATAGATAAACATTGTTTGCACCTCCTAAGAGCTTTAATTTCTTACCTAAAACGGGAATGGAGGCACTGTGGGAGTTCTCTGAGGACTTCGTCACAGGAAAGCTCTGGCTTCCTGATTTGGAAAACTGTGTCTCCAGGTACGCACATCCTGTACTATCACCACCTCGAGGGAATCAGAGTTCTAACGACTGCAGACACTTAAAAGGCAGCTAGTATTTGGTTGAACTTTTCTATACCTTCAGGCAAAGTAACTGCAAGCACACTCTCAACAGAATATTGTGAATGAAATTGAAATTAACCCGGCAGACAGAGATTCAAACTGATTGTGGCTCACTGCCCAACAAAGATCGCCTCTACTTGAAACTTGCGTTTCAGCTCACAGTTTATTGTTATTAAAAACAGCATTCGAGAGGGCACAGGTGAGGAGCATGACAATCCCCTGGGCACTGCCACATTGTCGTGGGATCCTCAGGAGGGAGACTGCACAGTCACTGGCAGGAGCGTGAACCTGACGTCCGATGGTTCCGCTGTGAATCCTAGCTCTGCCCCTCCCCAGCTGGGCAGCCCTGGACAAATGGTCTAACTTCGGGTAAAGTTTTAAAAAACTTTTGAACATGATTCTAATGGACAGCAAAATTTAAGAAGAGTTTTCCAAGGGTAAGTTCTTTAATGCCTTATTAAAGCCTCCATTTCCACCTCTATGAAACGTGATAGTCACAAAGTGTAGTAGTGTGTTTATCTTATTGGTGGTGCTGAAGATTAAGTGAGATCATGGATGTTCCCAGCTCGGCATGTTACATGCTGCATAGCAAGCGACCAATGGCTGTGGGCCTCTACCATCTGATTGTCATCTTCCTCATTGCCACTGGTGTCGTCGGCGTCCCCGTCCCCGTCAACTTTGCTGTCATCACATCAGCAGCGGCGGCGGCAGCAGCAGCGACCTCGTTATTATTAGGGTCTTCATCACTGTCGTCCTCGTCATTGTCATTGCCCCCATGCTCACCACCGCTGTCACCACCACCACGACCATCAGAGCCACTGTCATCCTTACATCGTCATCATCGTCATCATCATCTGCCTCCATGGGAGGTGCCATTTATCCCTGTAGGGAGCCCCTAGAATGCTTGGCTCTCAACATAATGGTTTCGAATTCTTGGTTCTTTTTAAACATCCTTCGGGGAAAATGAGGTACTAGGAATCTATAAAAACTCCTTATGAGCTAAAAATGTTGATTTCACTCCATTCAGACAAAAAAATGTGTAAATTAAACGTCTTCATAACATCCTATGTGCACTGAAAGCATGCTACTAATACCAGCAGCTGCGTTGCTCCAAGCTTGATCCTTTTATTAACTTGCTCTTTATAGTAATTAACTTGCTTCTCATATAACTAACTACCTGTTGTGGATGGGGCTACCAACTACTTTCTCAGAGGTGCAGCTTAAACAGGGGTGAAGTAGGATAAATGCAGCTAGAATCCCGCCAGCCATACCGAGCACCGCTGTAGGACTAGGTCACCCACTGTATCAAATTCTCAGCTTTGAATGAATTCCCTTTCTCATTTGGCATGGAAGGTGATAAGTGTTTTCTGAGCTATATTTCAGTTGCAAGCTTCGGTTTGCTGATATGAAGTATGCAGACCGAGGCCTGAAAAGCTGTAGCACTCCAGATTGGCTGGTATTTTGGTGGGCTGTATTTTAAAGCCCCTGACAGTTCAATCTTACCAAATAATTCAGCTGTTTAGGAAAAGCCACATGATCTTCAAATAAGTCTCTGAAGGTCAAGAATATAGGTTGAAATTTTATTTTTTGGTGAATAGCATTTGACAAAATAACAGAAATGTCCTTTGTAATGTCATTTCCTTTACATCTTTGAATGAAATTATGAAGCTCAAATCACTGATGTTCATTTATAAACATTCTACATCTTCTCCATGCATTTCTGGAAGACTATTAAACCAATATTCTGATTTCACTGTTCCGAATGAAGTGAGAGATTCTGAAGAGCAAGTTCAGAGTGCAGCTCTAACCTGAGGTGTCACTGATCATTTGGAAAGCTCTTTGTTACATCTAGCCCAGGGAAATTCAAGACCCACGTCATAGAAAAGCTAAAGTATTGACTTTATAATTCTGTAAAGAGAAGCAAAGAAAAAAATGCCATGCAAAAGTTTTCCAGCACAAAGCTGAATTTTACTCATTTATCATCAGTCTGTTCAAGGTGACGTGCAATCTAGGAGCAAAGTATTTGCATCCAGAAAGATACTGGTCCAGGATTTCTTTGTGCCCCTTGAAGGTGGGTGTTTGGGCTGAGTCACCAGGTTGGTAGCTTTGAGATAGTCACTCATGGAGGTGAAAGACAGGATGTAAATGTCCGTGGGCAGATCTCATCTAAATTCAGACAGAATCCTAAGCTCTTGGAGGCTGATGGGATGCTAAGGCTCATGTACTTCAAATATCTCCTTGTTCCATTTTACAGATGAGGAGACTGAGGCTCAGGGAGAATAAATGACATGTGCCCACTAATGTACTCAATTAGTCATATAGCCAGAGTTAGGATGCACTTGCACTGGGGTGTGGGGAAGACACATACTGGAGCAGTCCTATGTAGTTCTCCCAACTGGCTGACAGGTGTAGGTATAGCCATTTTGGGCATGTGCAAAAAAAAAAAAAATACTTGGATTCTACACTATGATCTGACCATTCCTGTGTGAGATAGGCCAGTCCTCCAAACCCTCTCGATACCAGCCTCCGTGTGTATAAAGCCCCATTACCAAACCCCACCTCACGAGGATGTTGTATTAATGAAATTCCATGTTTAAAAACATGTAGAACACAGCCCGTACACAGTAGTGCTCACAAAGGCTCAGTCATGGGCTCATTTCTTCTGGTGCTCTGGGACATTTTCTCTTGGACTGGGGTGTGGGGCCCGATGCCGTGGGGAGACCTAGATTTCCCAGAGCTGAATCATCATAAAATATACTTGGAGTGTTCCAAGAGGTACTCCCATGCTTTTCAGACACGGTTTCCGTTTTGGTTCAGGACAATGCAGCCATTCAACCTTCACAGTGCTAACCGGAATCTTGCTGGCAGCTGTGACCGCCAGAAGCCATATCGGGAGAGGCAGGAGCTCAGCTTAGTGCCACCCACAGAAGCTGCTGGCTTTAAAGAGTAGTGTGCAAAAATTTACAAACAACGTTTCTTAGGTGTCGCAAAAGTTACTCATGTCCCTTTTTCAAAATTAGAAAATGTCAGTGACCGAAGGTGAGAAACAAAAGTCACTCGTTATTCCGCCCTTCAGTGAACGTCACTGTTAATATTTTGATAGAAACATAAGTTTTATATGGATTTAACAAAAGGGATCCTAATGTTCTATAGTTTACCTTTTGCCAACTTTAAATGCATTGTGGGCTTTGTCCCAAGTAATTAAGTAATTATCTTTTAAATGGGTGTATAGCATTCCATTATTCACACATTCTATTACCGGAACATGGCTAGCAATCAGAATGGAGTGAAAGAGCACACAAGGTAAACCAGATGACTACCAGCTGGGGGTGTGCTATAATTTAACTAGTTTCTTATTCAAAACGATTCATATTTATATAAAAAAATGTTATGGTCATATAGTATAGATACTTTCCTGATGAAAGGACAGATGACAAAATCCTGACATGCATCTTTAATATAGTATATTATGAGGTGGTATTCCTACAGGTGTGATGGTTGTGTCAAAGGGTGAACACAGGTGTAGGGATGTTGATAAAGGAGAAGCTCTCCAGGATGTGCACCCTCCAGAGAGCTCATGATTATGGGCTCAGGTTTCCTTTCTTGGCCACCACCCCCGAGTGGACAGTGAAAAAAAACTGGAGTCACGCTAGAAGGACGACAGGTCTCGCCTACCCCCACCACCTCTACTCTGTGCCCCATCATAGGAGGGACTTTCTAGCAGCAGAGCCCTCTCCCCCCAGTATAACGAGTTGCTGTCTCCACAGTGCTGGGGGCACTAGGATGGAGAATCTTCTGGGGTTCTGAGCCCTGTTGGCCTCTTTTAGCTCTGCTAGTCACTAAATATTTAGATAGATAGTTACTTTGTCTGTTCTGGTCAGGGTTGATTTTCTTACATGAGAAGGAGATGATTAGGTCAGACCAATAATCAAATCCCTTTCAGTGTTATCAGTTAAGAGTCTACACTTTGGCCCCATGTTCTAACGCTACTGCGTGTTAATGATGAAAGCTTTGTTTCATTTCTTGTACAACCTCTCCCCTCCCTCTACACCTCCTAACAATCCATTCTTCATCCACACAGGGAACAAGGCAATTTTTCAAAATGCAAATCATCCAGTGATGTCTCCTCACATCCGAAATAAAAGCCATGCTCCCCATCGGTTGCATATACGTACGCATTCAGTCTCACCCACCCTCCCCACCCACCCACTCCACTCTCCCCTTTGGGTACTAATTGGTAGGAAAAAACACACTCATGTTTGAGGTCATCCCTGCTTCAGAGCTTTTGAAATGTCTGTTCCCTCTGCATGCCACACTCTTCCCTTTGGTGAAGACCTTCCCTCGGCAAAGTCATTTTGGGTCTCAACCTCCGACATGGCTGTTCTCTTTGCCTGGAATGTGCTTCCCCTTTTTCTAGGTGGAACTGATTTTCTTATCTTTCAGGTCTCAGCTCAAACCTCACTTTCTTGGAGGGGACTAATCTGACCACACTGATTCAAACTGCCCTCCTCTTTGGCCATTCCTTATCATGCTATTTCATATTATTTTATCCTTACATTTAGCACTGCCTTTATCATGTTTTATTGACCTTTTGAAAAAAAAATAGGATATCAACTCTGGTAGAGAGAGGACATCTGGGATTGACAGTGTTCACTAAATACTTGTTGAATGAAGTCGGGGGGGGGGGGAAGGGTCCCTGACATCTGGGACCTGGCCTGGTGCCATTAGCTAGATGTTGGCGTTCCCCTGTTGAACACAGCCAACTTTGTAAAACATCAACATCAGACGGGGCCACTGTGTGACCCTGATGGATCAGGACAAGAATATGACCCTTGTAATTGAGTCTGACCACAGACAGATCTGGACATGGTCTGTGCTGTCCCCCTTCCTGGCTCATCTGAGTGGCAGCTGCTTCTTTGCTGTTCACAGCTGTAGCTTCACCCATGTCCATCCTACCTACAGACAGATTTATTAAGTTCTCAGTCATAGAATTGCCCTGCTTCCTGGCAGCAACCCATTCAGAGCAATGTTCGACTTTTATGAACCTTCTTCCCCCCTCAGGCAGCCAATACAAGCCCAGGTTCTATTGCATAAGTCTTTCCTAATGCCCTCTTACAAGGACTCCCCATGTTTCCCCATGGTGTGTTCTCCCTCCTTGCAAAGAGTAATAAACCAAACTTATTGAACTACAGCTGTCTTTCCAGTGGCCTCAGACAGAAGGGCAAGGACCGTAGAAAAATAATAAATAGTAGCTCCCTTTTCTTGAATAACTGCTCTATGCCAGATACCACTACTTCCAATAAAACAGCCTTGCAATGTAGGTATTACTAGTATTCTGATTTTAAAATTGAGGACCCTGAGCTCAAATCAGGTAAATCCCTTCCCAAGGTCCATAGCTTTTTCAGGAGGTAGGGAGTTGAAGTCTGAACTGTGCCTTCCGGACTTCAAATCTCATATATTTTCTCATTACTGTAGTGTTTCCGTTTTTCTTCCTTTTCCTTTGGAAACTATGTCAGGCTCTCTATGCTAATAAGGAGGATACATCTGATAAATGTGTTGCCTCTGCTAATCTTCTGTGTGGAATGGTTAACATCCCGGGCAGTTATTTTAGGTTTTCACCCCTCTGTGCGCGTTTGTGTTTTAGATGTTTGCTGTTTCGCCGTCACCGCTGCATGGAATTTCGGCACAATCTCAAACACACAGAACATGTTCAGCATCAGAAGACATATTTTCAGACAATCATTCTGCCATTTGAGAGTGCATCTTTGAAATGCAGAAAATATTTAGACGCAGAGATTTGTGGAAATGATAGTTCTGCAGGTGGGCTTTAGTATGAGAGAGTTCACTAGCTTTCTGCATTGTATATTATTGTGTTTTAAATGATGTCTCCTGTCTCTTGTCTTTGAAACCTAACAAGTGAATCTGAATTTAAGAGTTTTCTCATAGATTAAGACAGAAAGGATGTTGGTCCTTTAGGACCATCCCCTGATGCTCTCCTCCAGGCAGATTAATACAGCTAACCAGGCACTCAGGTTTGGCTATCCTTGGCCTCTGGAGCCAGCAGAGACTGAAATGTCTGGTCTTTGATATTCACCGTGCTCCATCCACCCAATGCCAGGAGTGATTTCCAGCTCATGGAAATTTGAGAGTACAGGGCCAAGGGGGACTGAAGCTACCAAATGTTGCCTGAACTGAATGGTACCAGATCCGTATAGCTGACATCTTCCTGCGGCTTCATTTAAGAACTGAAGCATCTGAAATGAGTGCATTTGAGATGGCGTAGATGAAAACACCTAGGACGAGGCCAGGCTCAATGCTGACTCTCAGTGACGATCCGTTAAGTCAAGACACACATTTAAAAAACTTACCGACACTCTCTCCCTGCAGCTAGAGCCGTATTTAAGGTAGAGACCTGCTGTTGCCCCTGTTCTGCTTAAAACCCAAATGTGGCCGCAGGGAAGGATGGAATGGGGTGGGGAAGGCAGGCTGCGGGGAGATTGTCCCCAGGAAGTAGGGACTACTATTCCTCCTAAAAGGTAAGAAAACTGAGGCACCAAAAAAAGGTAAGAAAGCTCGCTCGAGGTCACAGAGTCGATAAACAAGAGTTGGCTTTCAGAGTCTTGCTCTTAACCATTAAACATCACAGCATCTTCTTGGAGGCCAATGTCAGGGTCTAATCCTTATGAACCCCAGTCTATTGATGTGAAAGAAACGACACCCAGCATACCTCAAGGACAGCCAAGGACAAGTTAGTTTTATTGTTCTGACTTTGATTTAATTTGGTCCCAAGCACCACAATCAGTAAATAGTTTCATTATCCTGGTATTAAAAAAAAAAAAAAGTGGCGATTTTCTGATGGAGGCTCTGATGGAGTTTTAAACATAATTATTTTAGGACTGTTTATCCATAAAGAGCCTACCAATGGCACGGGATGATTTATCTCTATGGATTAAATGTCACAATTGAGGAGCTGTGGTCTAAATCACACATTCACACAGACCTTGGGAGCCCCTGGAAGGTCTCCCAGCTGCACGCACCAAAGTCAACTGAAGTTTTCAGACTTTTCTTTTGATCATCAAGTAACTGAAATTACACATGGAATACAGTACTCAGTGTATCACAATCTGATAGACATTTAAAGGAACCAAGTTCTTTCAAAGGCCAAATTTTGTCAGTCAAGTCTAACAGATTTACTAGGGGATTGAGAACCCCATACCAGTTTGCAAAAAGCATGAAGGCTTCTGAGACAAAGCAAACAGCTGAGTACTGAGGTGTGGCATGTCACTATTCATTGTTTGATGCCTTTTTTCTTTTAAGATAGGTCCTTGATAATAAACATTATACGTGCTATATATCATTATAAAACCCCTATGGGGGAACATATGCAGTGAAATGACCCCAGAATGAAATAACCAATGAAATGGAACTTCAGAGCAAGAGCATTTGTTACATTCTTCCATAAATGTTTGATTTGGAAACAGCCCCTTTGGTAACCTCCGGAGCAGTGTTTCCCACCTCAGCACTATTGACATTTAACTCTTTGTGGCAGGGGCTGTCCCGTGCAACTGCAGGGCACCGAATGGCATCTCCAGACTCTGCACACTCGATGCCAGTACAGACACCTGTTGTGACAACCAAAGATGCATTGGACATTGTCCAGTGGCTCATGGACGGTGGGTATACAAAATCACTCCAGGATAAAACCCTTGCTCTAGAATGTTACTATTCAATCAGGATGGGCTATGAAAACCTGTTCAGTGAAGTATTATTATTGGGGCTTAGGAGGCTGTATATTCATTTATTTAGCAACTATTTATCAAGTGCCTGTGATAGGTCAGGCTTAGAGAAAATGGTCCTGAACAAAACACGGTGAATGTGGGCTATAGCTTAATGATGGGGCAAAGTTGATTTGATTCTTTTACTACCTCTTATACATAGATAAGATTTGTAACTAATCAAAAGAAAAAAATCTAAAAATATAATGCTTTGCAAGCATCTTATTCACAGACGTGGTTTGCGATCTCTCATTAGATGGTGTAGAAGAGTCAATCTCTTCCATGCAACTACCACCCCACAAGCACAGGTAACTAGGAATACGTACTTCTTTTCTATACACACTGACCCTCCCCAGTGGGAAGTTCAAGTGTGACAAGGAAACCTGAAGAAAGTGCAGAAGTTTCTTTCTCCCTCATGTAACAGCCTGGATGCAGGCAGTACAGCGCTGGTGGGGGCTCTTCCGTCCCAGAGGCACTGAGTCACTCTTCCTGGGCTGCCACGTGGGCCCTCGGTCCCGAGATGGCTGCTTATGTGCCCACCTGCCTGTCCACGTTACACTCGGCAGGAGGAAAGCCAGGGATGAGAGAAGAATGACAAGGAACAAGCACCAGCCTTCCACAGAGGGAGGTTCCCCGGAGGCAGCCACATGGCCCTCTGGCCACGGGAGGCTGGGAAATGGGGTCTCTCCTCTGGGTGGCCATAGGTTCCAGTGAACTTTCTCCTCCTAAGGAGGAAGGGGAGACAAGGAGCAGCTTCGACCCCAGTTTCCCAGAGATGTTTCTGTTTCCCCGTCTTCCCTCCATTGACATTTCAGCCACACCGAAGTGTTGAATAATTGCTATAATATCTAAGGCTCTATAATAACACCAAATACACTTGATCTGAAATTCCATTTCACGTGGTACACTGGTAAATGTTTAACGACCAGCTCTTAAGGGGGGAAAAAACACAACCTGATTTTTAAGTTTGTTGATTTCTTGCGTATGTACTGCCATTGTGGCCAATCGATTTCAAGCTACCAATGTGTCTGAAGGTGATATTGGGAAGAAATGTATACAACTGGCTTTCATGACCAGGTACAAACTGGGTTTGGCACACCTTTGCTTCTGAGGAGACACTCAGCACAATGTCTGGGACAAAGTAGACTCTCAATAGCTTATTTTATGAAAGAATTAAAAATAAATGACATGTTTTCACGCCTCATTTGCTCCCACATATTTACTGAATGCCTGCTCTGCGTCGCGTCTTTCAGGCGTTAGCCGTTTGACGGAAGTGGGATTGTGGGTGAAACAGTAGTCCCGCCCTCTCACGTGGTTTACCACATGGTGGGGCAAACAGACAGCCCACCAAAGACAACAGTGAACGTAGAAGGGCAACAGTGGCAAAGGCGGGCAGGAGGAGTAGCAGAGGGCTTTGGCCTTGCCTAGGGGAACACCCAAGGCTTATCAGCACTGCCTAGTCTTGAGGCTGAGCACACGTCACCTAGATGTGCAGGTGACGTACAGGAAAAAGCGTATGGGGCAGAGGAAACGGTGCAGATGAAGGCCCCATGATGGCGTGGGGAGGGCATGGCCTGTTCACAGAAGGACAGCGCTCAATGCGGTGGTCAAGGGAGCGTGGATGAGGAGGGGTGAAGGGAGAAAGCAAGAGCTGGGCCGTGACATAGTTAGGCACTGGTTTAATATTCCAGAAGTAACAAGGAGCCACAAAAAGCTTTGAAAGGAGGGACATGATATTGTCATTTAGGAAAAAGATCCTCTGTTGCACGGACGAGGGCACATTAAACAGGAGCTTAAAAAATGTAAGTGTGCCAGGTGTGAAGCTCTTATAATGGTTCATGAGAGAAATGGGCAGATTCCAGACATACTGAGAGGTGGCATCAACAGGGCTGGGACATGGGTAGGCTCTGGGAGAAAAATGGGAAAGGACCGTGTACATGATTACTAACTGGTTTCTTTGAACAGTGAATGGATCCTGGGAACTTTTATTGAGTTTAGGGTAGAGGGAGTGAAGGAGAGATTCTGTTAGGCTTTGAGCATGTGGACTTGAATCACTTGAGCTTTCAATGATCCTTGAGAAAAGTATTCTTACGTGACATCTCCATCATACCACTGGGGAGGTGAGTTCATAGCCAATGCCGCATTGCTAGTGAAAGGCACAGCCAGGACTCGAACCCAGGTCTCACAATGCCAAACACTATGGTCTTTCCATGACGTAACACAAACTGGTTATCACAGGTCCATCTTGAACCTGTGGAGGAGTGTGTTTAGTTACCAGAACATCCTCATTAACCTGAGCTGCAAGGTGGGACCTCAGCTCATGCACAGAAAGGGCTGTGCTGCTAACGGTGTCCCTTCAAATTGCTTTGAACAATTTCTTGGGCACTGGACTAATGAGTCAGTGCTGCGCTTCTGGGAAACCTCTCACCTTGTAAAATAAAGTCCACCGGATCATGCTCTGAATATTAACCTTGCTAGAAAGAAAAGAAAAACAAGCAATAGAAAAAATTGATCCAGTGTCCCCTCCCCCTTCCAGAGAGAATACTTTTCAACGAGCCACACAGCATAATTCATGTTTTTTGATAAAGAGCGTGTTCTGCACTGAGAAACAAATAATCATTGCAAACTATTACCAATATCTTGATGCCAAGTAATAAAGGCATTTAAAGACTCTCATCTCCTGCATGGTTCTTGCATAAACCAGTGTAATGTGACACGACAGTAGCTAATGGTATATTCGAGGAATCAGCATCAGCCTAAGTTTGCCACATTTGTCATCAGGTCTGCACTGCTGGACTGGGAGGGCTCCCCTTCTCTCTTGTCAGGCTAATGAATCTTCTGGCGGCAGCACTCCCGAGTCAAAGATTTATAGGAGGAACTACACCTGTTCCCGAGCTCACGACAATGGGAGTGAAGAGCTTACTTGCAGGCAATGCCGCCAACCGCCTTTGGTAAAACCAGCAAGTGCACGAGAAAACAATGCCTCATCTTATTTACATGAGGTCAGTGTCCACTGGCCATATATTTTCACACCATAAATGACAGCCCTGTTCACAGAGATGCTCAGTCAGAAGTCACAAAGCTTTTTTCTTCCCCCTTGCTGGTGCATGGGGCCAACTGGACAAGTCTAAAGAGAAAGCAGAATGAGTCTTAACTTCCCCATTTTACAGATGAGGAAAGTGAGGCTCCGGGACGGGGGTAACCGACGCATCATCACATCCAAATTAGTAAGAACGAGGACTAGGACTCGGGGCAGTACCCTTCCTGGTCCCAACACTCTTTCCAAAAGTACGTTGCAGGAGGACAGGGACTTGGTCTGCTTTTGCTCCTTAGTACCTGGTACATAGCAGGTGCTCAATAGTCATTTGCTGCCGGCTTTTCTGTGGCTCTCATCCCCTGAAGCATGGCTCAGTAGAGACAAGGGAATTGGAAAGCAGAATACCAGGACTTCCCATGTGAACGTGGGAAGTAACACAGCCTCCTCGGCCCTTTGTTTCTTTTCTGAAAAATGAAATTAATCCTCACCAGCCCTGACTGTGAAGCGGAGCCATAGGATCCAGTCAAGCGGGGCAATAAAAGTGCCCTCAAATGGCACACATTTGAGGCACCGTGACTATTTTTAAAGCGAGGAAAATACACCTAGAAATCTGTTCGCTCTTCTGATCAGGCTTGTTGCCGCTGAGGCTGTGTGCAGGAAGCAGCTGCAGAGACCCAGCTGCCAGGGTCCTGCCGCTTTGCCTTCTAGAACTTTCCTGGAGGTCTTCAGGGCAGCTCATGACATTCATAGGAGCCTCAGAGTCGGCTACACCTTTCTTTATCCACAGTCAGAGAGACATGTGGTGGCCCCCGCAAGCCACAGCTCTCCTTGGTTCAGGAGAAAGGCTTTCCTGAAAGCTCATTTTTTTGCACCCCCGTGTTTGCAGCAGCTGCAGTCCAGGGGCTGGGGGAACCGTGGTTACTGGTCTCCACACTGCAGGAAAACATCTCAGGTGGAGGAGTAGCCGTAGGTCCCCGCTTTGTCATTTGCTAGTCATTCCACTTGGGACATGTTTCTTAACCTTTCTCAGTGTCAGTTTCCTCATCTTTAATAAGAGAATATCAACTACCATGCAGGTAGGCCACAGGATTAAGCGGTACAGTGCGATGTGACACGCCGGGCTCTGTGCTGGAGCAGCAGTAACAATGACTACTGTCGCTACTGATCCTCTGTGTATACAGATCTGTGGTGTGCCAGCAGCTCAATTTGACAATTCATTTGTTCTTATTCAACATGCATGACAATCTGGTGGATAAAACACCTCCACATGATGGGGATGTTAGCTTATTTCCACGCTGTGTTCACTGGGAGTCAGAGTTTTCCAAATGAGGGCCTGGCATTGTGCCCGCCACTTACTGGCATTGTACTGGCTGTTTCTCATGAGCAGCTCCATCTCCACTGCAGCCCGAGCCACTCCCTCCTTGGGTCGGGTGACTGCGAGAACCTCCTAATCCGTTTCCCTGCTTCCTCTCTTGCCTCCCTCTTCAGTCTGTCTCTCAACACAGTGGCCAAAAGGATCATGTTAAAACATAAGCTAGACCACATCCCGCCCCTTCTCCAAAGCCTTGACAGGCTCCCCACACACTCAGAGTAAATCCCAAAGTTCACGCGGTGACCTGCAAAGGCTTCAATGATTCACACAACTTTGCCCCATTCCTCTCTGCCATTATCTCCTTCTACGGTACTTGGTTGAATAAAGAAAGTGGTAAGGAGACAGGGCCAGGATGAAACTGGCATTTGATTGAGATAGACAAGAGGAGCATGATAGACTTTTTCTTTTCAAATGTCTGAAATGTGAAAGCAAGGGAAAACCGCTGAGTAGAAATATGACTGCTAGGGAAGAATATAGGATTTTCAGATTAGTGTTGACAAAGGATCTTCTTACAACTTCAACTGATAATGAATGAAATGAACTCTTTCATGAGAAAGTAAATCCTCTACCATTGGAAATACTCGAGCAGAGAGGTAGTGCAGGCGAGAGATAGAGAAGCAAGATTTCAGACACCGGAAGGTCGGCGTGATGAGAGTGTATTTAATTTCCCTTTTAATTAAGAGAGTCTACTATTTGTAATATTCAAAAATAGAGGGGAAATAAATAAGAATCAACTCCTTGGCTCCAACAATTAAAAAGCAATGAAGTATCGACACAGGTTGTATGTCACAGTAGAATACTGCAAAGGTATTTTATAGAAAGGTCTCTGCTTGGGCCGAGTTACTGAAGTAAAATAATAATTCCTTGGAAAGAGAAGGCAAAACTGGCCACTTTCTTCTTGGCATGCTGATGGGGAGTTGGGGTTTGGGCAGGGTGAAAGGTTTGAGACCATGGTCACAGTGGAGAGGTGACCACTGGTCAATCCTAACTGAGAAAAGGGAAGTATTCTAATGACCAAATGACACATTAGGTTGTTTGGTAGAAAACCAGGTCATATTTATTTATTTATTTATTCCCCTCATGCTCTTGTTTTTCTCTTTCACCTTCACAGCGGTGTGTACATGTGTGAGTGAGTGTGTTTCCCTGTTGTCTTTTAGTGTGTGATTTAATGATTCATTCAAGAGATATGATAACAGGTCTACACTGCACCTGACATGGGGATGAACAGACTCCTGTCTGAAGGGGCTTCCCCTTTTCCTTAAGGACCGGTTATCAGAGGAAAGATTTCCAGTGGCATCCATGCCTCATAAAGAAATCATATTATGTTTGACTCTAGTCAAAGAGGGGGTCAAAGAGATCTGCTCTGGACCAATCGTGAACAGTGGGCCTCTCCTTCCACAAGTGAGATAAAAGCTGTGGGTCAGGAAGTGATTTCGCAACAGACAGCAGAGATCTTTCCATGGAAGCCTTTGTTCTGACCTCCTCACGGAGAGCACTGAGAAGCCATAATTGATGCAGACTGCAATACCCTGTCCTACTACCAAATACATGTATATCAATCCATCTTTTCAAATGATAGGCTTTCCATGTTCTTCCTGTGTAACTGTATCGCTAAGCATAGAAAGAAAGACGCTTGCCTCCAGGAAATATATTGAGAGCAGATATTTATGCCCCTTACCAGGGAAACTGATGGTAGGACAAATAACTAGAACTGGTCACTAAAGATAAATGCCATGGATTGGTTCAGTGCTATGGTTATTTTAACATGTACACCCAGAATAGTGGCTGAATGCATTGGAAAATAGGGAGATTTGAAACAACCGATTTAACTTGAAAACAATAGAATCAGTGCACCAGATAGAATTCCCTGCAAAAATAAACAAACAAGTTTGTGTCGCTCATTCCACAAACAAAGGCAAGGAGAGAATAACAGGCAGGTGTAGGATCTCATCCATTCCCTTGTCTTACAGGCTCATTTCTAATAAGTTGACTTATTTCTCATTTATTAAAAACATCTTTGGGCACCTCACACAGGGAGCTGTTAACAAAGTGTCAACCAATCATGACACCTACTCCCACCTCTAGAGTCTGCAGAACTTTTTGAAAAAGTGGAATTCCAGCCTCTAGCCTGGCAACATAAGGAAATTTTGTCAGTGAAATAATAAACAAACAAATCCAAAAACAATCCAGAGAAATATGGATGTTTAAAAAAATCTAACTGCGGAGATCAAACTAACAGGGATTTATAGCATGTTCCCAATGTTTTTAAAAATAAAAAAGTGAATTTCCCATGACAGTCAACAGTTTTTACCTCTTGCCACTTTGCAGTATTTCCTGGGCATCGAATCCCCTTGAGTCCTATGGAAGGTCATATATCAAGCGCAATAAAAAAGCTCATTTTTCCCCTCACAGAATAACTATGAGAAGTCACAACGTACACTAGTATATCCCCTCTATTAAAATGCTGACGCCTACCTATGAAAGCTTTCATATTAACCTTATGAACACAAATGACTCCTCTCTCTGTCATGCACAAATAGAAATACACCAGAGGCCACTTCTTTAGGTTTTAGTTCTGGCCAGTGGGATTGACCAGAGGGTCAGCTTTATCACTCTGGCACTTCTGTCACCTTTCATGAGTGAAGTGTCACAGAGCTGCCAAAGCTGTCAGAGGCTCTTGACTAGCTCTAAGAAACATCTTCGTGGCCCTAAAAAGAGCTGTGGAAGCATAATTATTAATGTTATTAGAGGGCCAGAGGTTCATGTTGTTATCCATGGGCCTTAGTCAAAGACGCGGAAGGAGGTGGCGGGGGAGGGGCAGAGGGCCACTACTGCCTAAATGCACTCAGGCCTGGCTAAGGTGGGGATCCTGGAGGTGCAGAGGGTCACTGTCCCTGCTGCCCTGCAGTGTCATCTACTGCTGGCACTTCATATGGGTTTCCTATAGCTGCTGTGTCAAATTGCCATCATCTCAGTGGCTTATAACAACTTAGAGTCATTATTTTTTAATTGGATTGATTGGGGTGACACTACTCAGATTTATTATTTTACAGTTCTGGAGGTCTGAAGTCTGACGGCCTCTTAAGGGGGCTAAAATCAAGGTGTCAGCGGGGCTGGTTCCTTTTGGAGGCTCCAGGGGAGATCCCAGCCCTTGCCTTTCCTAGCTTCTGGAGGTGCCCACCCTCCTCAGTCTATGGCACAGTATCGCTCTGACTTGTATGTCCATGGCCACATCCCTTACTCTGACTTTGACCCTCACGTTTATCCTGTAAGGACTGGTGTGATTGCATTGGGCCCATTTGGATAATCGGGGTTCTTGTCCCCATCTCAAGATCCTTAACTTAATTGTATCTGCAAAGTCCCTTTGGTCATGTATGGTAACAAATTTATAGATCCTGGGGATTAGGACAAAGACAGCTCTGAAGGGCCATTACTATGCCTACCACACGCTTGAAGAGCAAGGAGGGAGAGAACGGATGGGCTGTATTAATAAGGACTTCAGATTTGTTAGGACAAGTGGAAGGGGCTCATAGTCACTGTGACTTAAGGGAAAATAAAGACAATCATTGATTTTCAAATACAGTGAGCCCAGGAGCCTGGGAGATGGTCAGAAGGTGTGTGCATGGGGTCTTGATAAAGAGCTGTTCAGTGGGAGGGGAAACGGGGTGAAGAGAAGGTCACGGTCCAGGAGGAGATTTAGGGTGGGGAATCCTGGAACTGGGATATTAGCAAGGTCAAGAGTGCAGCCTTACAAGTTGTCTGCTCCAGTGAAAGGGAGATAAACATCATTGCTGGGATGGAGGTCAAGAAGCTGGGTCTTCAGATCAGGTGCTAAAGTGGCTATGGCAATGAAAGGAGAAAGAGTAGATGAGGAAACGGTGCGCTAGGACCCAGAGTTCTAGGGTCTCTATAGATGGGGTTGGGGGGACCTGGGGACAGCCAGGAGGTGCGCAGGGAATGTAATCAGATGGCATGAGCTTCGGAGAGGGAGCTGATGAAAGAGGGTGAGGGAAGAAAAATTCTTTCATGGGCCCCCAAAGAATGTTGACCTTAGATCTTAGTTTTGAAATATTGGTGTTGAGAGGATAGGAGAAAGAACCAACTCCACTTGAAAAGAAAAAAATTTTCTCATGCATTTGATTTATTATATATTTTATTTTTTAAAGACCTTGTTCATTTCTCTCACTCAATAAAATGTAAACCTAATGAGGGTGGTTCAATGCGATATCTGTAGTGCCCATAACGGTTCTGGACACATATTGGGTCCCTTATAGCTGTTTAGTCAATAAATTAATAAATGAATGGAATGAAGGAAGAAAGGAAGAAAGAAAGACAGAAATAAGGGAAGAAAAAAAGGTAGATTTTCGGGATGGTCCGAAGTGTGTTTGGTTAGGGAAAAATAAAAGACACATTTTTCATTTGCACCAACCACTCTTTTGAACTACTTATTAAAACCCTTTTGTTCCACTGCCTTCCGCCACCTTTCAGGCAACTTCATAATTCTATCTTCCCAAACTTCTTAACTTTTTTGAGCAAAGAACTGCTCCAGGTGCCTTTTATAGACTTCCAAGGGATTGAAGATTTTTTTCATTAAGAGAATTTTGTAAAGGCTGAAATAAAAGGAAATGTGAAGGTGTAATGTCTGGTGAATATGGAGGATGAATCAGAACTTCCTGGCCAAGCTGTAACAGTTTTTGCCTGGTCATCAAAGAAACACGCAGTCTTCCATTATCCTGATGGAAGATTATCTGTTTTCTGTTGACTAATTCCAGATGCTTCTTCTCAAGGGCTGCTTTTGGCTGGCCTAACTGGGAGCAGTACTTGTAGGAATGAATTGTTTGGTTTTCTGGAAGAAGCTCATAATAGAGGACTCCCTTCTGATCCCACCACACACAGAATCACCTTCTTTGGACAAAGACCGGACATTGGTGTGGTTGGCGGTGCCTCATTCCCCTTGCCCCGTGAGCTCCTCTGTCCCACATTATTGTAAAGTGTCCACTTGTCATCACCTGTCACAATTTGTCTTAAGAATGGAACTTTTCGTTAGGTTTAAGTAGAGAATTGCATGCAGAAATAGGTCAAGAAGGGTTTTTTTTTGGTTGTTTTGTTTTGTTTTTTGCTTATGAGGAACCCAAACATCAAAGCAATTAACATAACCAAGCTGGTGCAAATAATTTCCAGTGCTTGATTTGGATATTTTGAGTATGTTGGCTGTCTCCCACGTGGTAGAACGCTGATTGTTCTCAATTGATGTCTTGATTTGATCACTTGCTATCAACTTCAATGGGTCTACCTGACCATGGAGCATCATCCAGTGAGAAATCTCCAGCACGAAACTTTGCAAACCACTTTTGACACATTCAGTCAGTCAGAGTACCTTCTCCATACACTGCACAAATCTTTTTTTTTGCATTTCAGTTGCATTTTTACCTTTCTTAAAGTAATAAAGTATAATATGCCACAAATGTTACATATTTTCTTCCATCTTCAATATTAAAATGGCTACACAAAAATTCACCAATTTTGATAAGTTTTTTTAAATGCATGCTGATATGATAACTGTCATAAATACAAACTAACAAAATTGTTTTGAATGAAGTTAAAGACAACTAAACACTAACAAGAGCCATCTTACAGAAAAAAAACAAAAAACAATGAATGAACATTTTGGCCAGCCCAATATATTTGTCCACTGCTGGTTAGTTGGAGAAGGGCTGTTTTTCTAAAGGTCAGGAGGAAGGATGTGATCTAGGGAATGATTAAAGCATAAGGAATTCAGAGTAGATAGTTCCAAAGGCAACAGTGGAAGGGAGGATAAGGGAGAGGAATTAGCAGGAGAGAAATATATTTGAGGGAGTTGCTATACTAAAAGGGGATTATTTTGCAAGTGTGATTTAAGTAGGGGCACTGTAACCTGGCCTTCCTTCTCTGTGAGCCCCCTGAGTGCAGGGAGTTTGCTTTATTCAGGAATTGACACCTGAAAGAGAGTGGGCACTCAAAGAGTAAGTGGTTGTTTGGCGGGGAAGAAGACTAAAAGCTTCAGAGCTAGACTCTCCGTCTCGGACAGCTTCAAGCAACAGCCCAATGGCCATCTTTCAGGGATGTCCTACAGCTGTCAAACACAGGCTGAAACCAGTACTGGATGATGTCTTGGGCTCCTTTCAATTCATAAGTCAGCAAATGGCCAAAGAATGATCTTTTTCCTCTCCTTCCAATTTACACTACAGCTGTTTCATTTATTTTAATGATTGGGGAACAGAATGACCTTTTGCAAATATCACCCACAGCTTGGAACTCAATCGGCCAATGGCAGAATCACCAATCTTACTTGACCCACATTGTAGGCATGCCATGGTGCGATAGCAGACCCCAACAATTCAGGTAGGAGGAACAACTCCATAGATTTAATTTCCTATTACTATGGCAACCATGTGACTTTTGTTGCAGGAAAAGGTTAAATGCAACCAAGTGTTCATTAGGACGTTCAACTAATGAATCAAGTCAAATTCTTATTCATGTTTCAATCAATGGCGATATGGATATAGGGGCGTAAAACAAAGAGACAGTGCTCAAGCCAGGGAGAGCTAACTGTCTAATCAACCTTGGGATTAAAACTGGTCTCCAAGTGATACAATGGTTTCATCTGTAACATGCATGAAATAGCTATAATTGAGAGGGAAAAAATCAGACATTATATAATAATATTCTGAGACCATTTGTCTAGAACCAAGGCTTATTTTTTCATTCTTGCAAAACCATTTTTGAAAATGTTTAATTTCTTCCTTTTTATCTTTGATAGGGCTTAGTGATCCTTTCAAAATTAAGAAAATAGCCAAATAATACTTATGTTAGTCTACCCAGTCCAGGCAATATGCCATCTCGTATATTCAAATAGAAGGAGTGTATAAGAGAGGTTTCCAAGGTGGAGGGTATGGTAGGGGGCCTCAGGAATCCAACAGGTTTGTGTAATTGGAATGAACTGACTGGAACCAAAGACACGTCTGTGATGGAACTTTGGGCACTACAGATACCAAACAAATAGTAACTGTGCATTGGAGGTAGGCTGGACATAGCTAGTCTTCAGTCCGTATCAGATTTGCCTCCCCTTAATTGTTTTCCTGAGTGAAATTCTCATTCACATATTTTACCAACGTGTGCCCTGAGGTATAGTCACAGTGCCCAGCCAAGTCCCAGGCTGCCGTAGGACGCTGGGAAATAGGGGGAGGCAACCAGAATTCACTTCCTTCCTAATCCTGATGTTTCTCAGGGTCTCTAAGGTCGTCAGGGCCGCCCCAGGGGCCACTGGAAGGGACACAAGGGGACTTGTGGATCTTTCAACCCCCAGGCATTTTGAGAATACATACATATATTTTGACCCAATCTATTATCAGGACTTTAAAATTCATCATTTATAAAAAAAAATTTCACTCCTCTACATACATGGCCCTGATTGCTGCAACCTTGGCCGACATCTGCAATCCCATTCTTCAGATTGCTATGTAGGCATGCCTAGGCAATTATAGGGGTTCTGAAGACCAGTTTTAAATTTTTATTTCAGATGTTTTGCACAGGCTTATCCAACCTAGGCTTTTTTTGTTTTGTTTTGTTTTGTTTTCCTGACAGGGACACTAAGAGTCTTTCTGTGTGAATTGGCCTCTGGGAAATCAGAAAAAGAGAGGGGTCTGGAATTACTGGAATTTCCTCCTAAAAATGGGAGATAGATCACTAAATTATGATGCCATTGAAAGAGTAAGAAGCCAGTTGCTTTAGGCTTTTTGTTCCTTTTTGTGTTTTCATAAGGATGATTAAAATGAGAACTTCCAGTAATGACCCAGATAAAAGATGTTCTTCTGGGGTAAGCATTGACATGTCATGTTGTAAATGCTTGCAGTGTTTTAGAGGCTGTCAAGAACTTACTTAATTCTTAAACTTTACCCATTGGTTAAATAAAAGTGAGCAGAAGAAATTCTTGTGGGATCCCCATTATTTCTAAATGCAGGGTCAATGTAGCAAAAAATAAACCAAAACAAACAAACAAACAAACCATGTTTTGAATGAATTTGCAGCCATATGTAAATGTACAATACAAACAAAAGAAAGACATGTAATGAACTGAATAATGAAAAAAAGAAAGCTTTATAGAATGTGAATCCTATGTGTTTAATTGATCTTTGTGACCCTAGTACCTGGGACAGGGCCTGACATATAGACGGCGCTCAGGAAATAACTGCCAAGTTTTCCTTGTCTTCCCCATCGTCATAGTCACCATCCCCATGCAACGTTTCTGTGTGTTTAGCTTCAGAATATTCAGAAGAATATTAAGTAGAATGCCAGGTGCTACTCTAAGCATCTTACTTGTTTTATTACATGTAATCCTTAAAAACAGTCTTAGGAGGAAAGTACCATTATTGTCTTCCTTTTAAAGATGGAAAAATGAGGGCTTAGGTAAACTCAGTAACTTCTTCTTTCCTCCACCTCTTCCCTCCTTCCAACATTTATTGAGCATCTGTATTTCTAGGTACTTCCCTGGGCATGAGAACAAGACAGACAAAAATACCTGCCCTCATGGAGCTCATACTCTATTGGCCAAAACCATTCAGCTAGTATGTCCCTAATTGAGGACTTGCATCTGGGGAGTCTGAATAATGTGCAAACGACCTGGAAAACTACAGCCCGATGTCATATTCTTAGCCATTTTGCGATGTGTTCATAATGGAGTAGAAACTGTTACTGGGCAACCTAGGAAATCTTCGCCTTCTTAGAAAACATCTACTTTGTCCCAGTAGGAGATGGGAGATGGGGGGCTGATAATTTAAAGGCCTAAATCATCTGAAAATGTGCCTTTAGATGGATGGAGGCTGGTTTTGCATCATTCGCTAGTACATGTTCTAGCAGCGGCCATTTCAAGATGCCAAGAAAGATGTGTCTTCCACAACTGTTACCACTGGCCCTGGAGTTAGAAGATCTGTGTCTGTTGTCACTCAGGAGCTGTATGACCGAGCTCTCTATGGTACACGTTCCTCCGCTGTACAATGGGAAAGTTAAGTCCTACTTCACTGGTGTTTTATATAAATTACCTGAGACAGTACCTGCCTATGTGCCGTTACTGGACTCTGCTCATAGGAAAGCCTCTGTGCCTGCAGTTAAAGAGATGGATAACCAAAGAAGAACGTGGATGGCTGATTCTCTTTCCAAATTCCTCCCCAGTGACAACACAACAATCTTGGAATCTTGTCCTTAGAGATGTTGGCAAGTGGTGGGAAGCGAAGACATCTTAAATTCATTCTGCCTCAAGAAGCTTAGGTCTCCAGAGCATCTCATCTAAGTTCTAAAATCTCCACTTGCTCTGTACCCTCGTTACAAACAGTGAAGCCGGCTGACATCCTTTTATTCTTGTCTGTGTCCCAGCATAACTTAAGTCCTGTCATCATTCTTATCTGTGGTCAATTTGTGATGAACTCAGGTCATGCCGCCTCCACTAGCAGGTGTTCAGGAGACTGTTGCGTTGACTGTTTTTCAGTCATGAGGTTTGTGATTGTTCCGGGGAAGGGTGAGGAGAAGGGGCAAGAAGGAAGGGAAAGAAAGAGATCATGACTCCTGAATCATGACCTTTGGTTAAGGGATACAACCAGGTAGCCACGAGGATGGAACCAGGGAGAAAGAAGTGCATCGGTCTCACTCTTATTTCTCCCTCCCATCTCCGGATGGCATTCCTTATTGGATGAACAAAACAGGAAGCTGGAGGGGAAGGGAGCCCATTGATACAGC
Source organism: Mormoops blainvillei (assembly GCA_004026545.1). Classification (NCBI taxonomy): domain Eukaryota; kingdom Metazoa; phylum Chordata; class Mammalia; order Chiroptera; family Mormoopidae; genus Mormoops; species Mormoops blainvillei. Next base: position 327,314 of record PVJD01000410.1, read on the forward strand.
ACAGGTAGGCCATCCTCCTGGAGCACACAGCAGGGTCGCCAGGGGAAGAGAGTGGACCTTAAGGGAAAGTATTCAGCATGGAGAGCCGAAGTGGCCTATCTGACCGCTAAGGCCTCAGTGACAACAAGGAGGCCAGCAGAGGGAAGCTGAGGGAATGGCCAGTGCCAGGGTCTGAGCCAGAGTGCATGATGTGGGTGCAAGAAATAACACAGAGTTGCGGGGAGCTGGTGACAGCGAAAAGGATGACGACTGGGAGTGTGGCTTTCTGAGGCCTGGTGAAGAACTAGGATTCTAGTCTACGGGCAATGGGAAGCCTTTTGAGGGTTTCAAAAGAGGGTGTGGCCGCCTGATTTCTGTTTTGAAGAGGAGACTCTTCTGTGTGGAGAGAGGACTGTTACTGCGGTAATCTGGATGATGGATGATGGCGACTGGGACTAACGTGATCGTGGCGGGGTGAGGAAAAGAGGGCAGAGTTGAGATGCGATTTGGATGGGTCGAATGTGGGACGAGGGGGAAAGAGAAGAAACAAGAATACCTCCTGGGTTTGGGGAGTCCCCTACTACAAACGAGCCACGACTTTTTATGTCAGGAACACAGGAGCCAAAGGCTTATTCGTAGGGCGATAGTCTTTTAACAAATAAGAAATGCCATTAATTTTAACAGCCGAAATACTGTGGTTGGGGATTGCTAACACCCTGTGCCCAGGTTTCATGAGAAGATGCTCTGGGTAATCGCGACTGTTTTATTAGCTTATGTGAAAGAGCTGACCACGGAAAAGCATTTTAACCCAGGGCGAACATCGATGCTGTCAGTTTCACTGCGGCAGGCTCTGTGTGGGCCAGAGCAAAGCCCTTTCCCAACTGCTCCTTTCCTACTGTGTGAGGAACAGAGCCCGAACTTCTCTAGCCACCTCTGCAGGTAGAAACAGTCACGTGATAGGTAGGTTCTGGATAATTAAGTCAGGAGAAGCCTGCAGGAGTCCCTGGAAAGGACTTTCTTCCCTAATAGAAGAAAGGATCTTGAACCTTCTCTCCGCTGTCTGCTCTCACCTCACTTCCCTTCAGTGTAATCTTGATGTGTCTGGGGATGCAGCAGCCACCTTATAATTGTCAGGCAAGAAATGTATGGACAAAAAACCAATACACTGAGAAGGGTGCAGAGAGCTTAATGTTCTTGATAACATGGTGAACTGCTAACCTACCCTTAACTGCCAGCCCCTGGTCACTTTATGAATTCATTAAATGTATTTATTCTTTAATCTACGGTGTGATGATTGGATTCTTTTACTTGCAGCTCAGTGTAGCCTAAACGACCAACCCTTGCCTTGATGTTTGCTCTTCCCTTGGCCTCACTGATTCTAGACTCTCCCAAGCTATTCCCTCCTTCTCTGGAAGGGTGTTTAACCCATTCCTCTTCTTCCTCCAATCCCACGGTATAAGTGCTCCCCTCCGTTCTCTCTCTGTGCAGTCCTTGCTCTCACTTCCTTTCACAATCTCCCTTCTTCACTCTGTCTACTTCCGCAGTTTTTACTATCTCCTACATGCATATAGCTTCCAAATCTGACTCATTCCCTTTACCACAGGGTAGAAGCCATGGATCTGTGATGGGTGGTTTGGGCTGGGGCCCTCCACGAGAACTGCCATCCACGCAGTAAACTGCGTCTCCAGGACAGGAAACACCAGGAGGCGGCCGTCGGGGGGATATATTTCCTAGCTGTCTCAACTTTCTGAATGAAAAAGTCACTTTCTTTCTTCTTCCTAAGGAGTAGAAGGTGTGCAAAATGTTCAACTGCATTGAACATTTTGAACAGTAAACATATGTCATTTGTTTAGTGAACAAATGAACATTAAGCAAATGAACAATTAATGAGCATTAAAATATGTCATTTTTTAACATCTCCCCTTCCTTTTTTTGCATTCTTCAATTGTTGTAGCATTTCCTGTTACCTCCATTTGGGGAACTGACAATGTGACATTGCTTACTTTTCTTGTGATCATTTCTCAATCCTTGTACCATATTCTCCTATTCTTTACCCAAGGGCCCTTCTCAAATTTCAGCATGAAAGAAAGTGAATATTAGAAAAAAATTTCTTGATGAGAATAAGATGAGGCTCTAAACCTATTAGAAGACATGGGGCCCTGGGCAGCCTCCTGCCAGCATTGAAGTCATGGCCATCTCTGAAACACAGATGATAATGGTAACATCTGATGTTTAATCAGCACCTAACACATGCTGAGTCCTGTGCGCATATTATCATGTGAGCAACCTTGAAGAAGAATTACCTTGAGAGAAATGGAGTCTACTGGCATGTTCCCGGGGGCTGTATCTGCAGATCTCTTGGACAACAGCTTTGTAGGGTGCTATCCAGGGTACTAAATTATTTCTCCTCTAATCAGCATTAATCTCTCTGCCTAAAAGTATCCTGAGACTTCAAGTACTAATTCTCTAACTCTGTGGGCAGCCAGACATCCTGCTCCAAATTACACATTGTAATTGATGCCCTCACCTGGTGGCTATCTCAGTGATGTGTTTAATCACCTGCACAATTCCTTGGTAGAGAGCATGACAGCTCGATTCAGTTCCTTGAGAGTGGGGGTCAAACTTCATTTTAATTTGTAACATTAACAACACCTAGTTCCATGCCCTAACTATAGCAGTTTCTCTTATACTACGTATTTTTATTCTGTGCCTCAGTAGGAAATTCATTGTCCTTTTTAAAAATATCATTCTTTAAAACTGATGTCTAGCTAATCTATCTCCCAAGATGAAATTTGAGTCATCAATTCTCTCAAGCTAGAATCTAGGTATATAATACTCAGAACTAAAAAACCTTTTAAAAAAATGGACAATTCAGAGAAAAGAAATTCCTGTTATTTATAGAGCTGAGTGTACAATACAGTTTATTTGGATTGGAAGCAAAGTGTCCAATAATTTCAGGTGACATCCCAACCTGCTAGGAAGAAATCACCAGAGGAAAATTCCTTTTAGAATATATATTTCTTAGTATATAACCACCGTATCAGCATACCTACCAGAATGCCTTGGGGTAACTTATCAGTGAAATTGTCTTATATAATACTGTGGGTTTGGGGTAGCTTATCAGGCGTGGGGTTGAGTAAATTCCTCTCCGTATTGGAAAAATGCTACAGTCAGTGTGATGCATGGCCTGGTGTGAAGGCAATGGTGGGTGCTGCCAGGGGATGATTACCAGTGTCAGTGGAAGGCCAAGATGTATCCCAAAGCTAGAGCATGGCTGTTCCAGCCTGGGAATAAATTCCGCTCCCACCACTTCCTAAGTGTGTGACCTTGGACAAGACACTCAACCTCTCAAGGCCTCGGTACCTTCTCACTGTGATAATAAGAATCTAACAACACTCGCCTAGTCAATGCAAAGTGGCTGGGAGATGGTCCTGGCTCAGTAAATGTTAGGTACTGTTATCGATAGTGCATGGCAGTTGCTCCGCAGTGCCTGGTCCAGCTGCTATCAGCGCTGGACTTAAAGTCCTGCCCTTGTCAGAAGGGAGGGGTGGGGGACACTAGGTGAAAAAGTGAAGAGATTAGGCACAAAACAAACTAGCAAACAAACCTAACAATCTCATAGACAGATGACGGTATGGTGATAACCAGAGGGAAAGGGGGTGGGGGAAGGAGTGAAAGGGTAAAAGGGGAAAGAAACTTGACTTGGGGTGGTGAACACACAATACAATATACCGATGATGTGTTATAGAACTGAACACCTGAAACCTATATAATTTTATTAACCATGTCACCCCAAGAAATTCAATTAAAAAGAAAAAGAAATCCTGCTCCTGATGTCTCCTCCATTCATACAGGGTGTGGTGCATAGGTGGTTCTCAGAAGGGTAATTCCCCAACATACAGGACACCATCACTACCGGGGATCTAAGGATCGCCCGTGGATACAAGCAGTGTCAGAAATGACTGGGTATTTCCAACATCTTTCCTCCCTTCCTTTCTCACACAAGACAATTTTCAGCCAAACAGATGGCTATCCAAAGTAAATATTTCATTTTACAGATTCCTTTGCAGCTAGTGGTATTCATCTGATCAATTATTTTGGACAATTATTGGGTGCAATGTCTGTGTTATTTCTTTAAAAGGGAGTGCCCTCCCCCTGGCTGCTCAGCGCTCCTGATTTCTGGCCCACAGATGCGGCAGTCAGCCATCCTGGACCAGGGGGATGAGGGTGGCACCTAGCACTAGCTGAACAACCATCCTGAAGGAAGCTGGGCTCCAATCCCAAGAAGCCGCCATACTAGCCCTGAAGTTCTCTGTCATGGGCTTTCCCACGAGAGATTAGAGAGACAGACTTCTGTCTTTTAAGTTTCTATATTTTAAGTCTCCAGGGGAGCAATTGAACCCATAGCTAACTAATATTCATATATACTAAATAACTAATTTAATTAAATTTTATGTGTACCGCATGGAAAGTCAGGTCCAAATACCACATCCAGCCACTGATCCATCCAGTGTTTACTCTGGTAGGAACTACAGAATACAGCGATGAATGAAACCCTGTCGTGCCACAGATGCCTCCTCATAACGTGGCCCCAACCTTCCTGTCCAGCCGAACAGTCTGCAGTGTACGCTGCCATTTCAGACATCGGGGCATTTGCTTTCATGTACTTGTTCCCTAGCCTGGAGTGCCTCTTCTCCCAACAGGCTCCTACTTTATCCTTCTGGGCTCAGTGCAAATGCTACCTGCTGTGAAAACTTTCCCTCTGATCTGCTGCAACCTGTCCACAAAGTGGAGTTGTTGCCCCTTCATTTCTGCAGGTCTAGACTATGTCAGGTTCTGTGTAGAACAGAGGCAAGAAATGCTTGGATTTGCATCCCAGCGCTTCCTCTATTAAAAATGAGCTTGAGCAAGTTACTTAATTTTGTTCATGCTCATCTTCCTTACCTGAAAAGAGTCATAAACAGAATTTACCTCATTGGGTTGTTGAGGGGGTTAAATGAGAATCCACACAAGACTGAGAGTTTATAACATGGCATGTAGTAAAGTCTCAATAAATCTATATTATTATGATAGGATGTATCTGTTGAGGTACTATCATCCATATACTTGGATTTCTCATGATCCTCAAGCCGCCAGAGGGCAGGGATAGCATCTCAGCATCTTATTGGCATCCAAAACTTACTACAATACCAGGCACATACCAGACTCAATGGATGCTAGTGGGATCTACCAACCAATAAATCAGTGAATGAAGGAGTTTCCTGGGCATAAAAGAATTAAATTAAACACATAATCTGCCATCTCCCCGACGTGTCTGGTGCTGGGGAGGTAGAAGTTTTGCAGACAGCATTAATGAAGACTAACTGTTGTCTCATGAGGCCAGAGAGAGTGCAGTGGGATGGGGATAAGCCGGCTACAGATGTCCTGGAAGGGAAGGGCCAGCCTCGCCGAGGGTCAGCTTTTAGGGAGACCGGCGGTCACTTCCACACGCCGCCCTTTGGGGCACAGCGTGCTCCTTTGCTGATGCAGAAAATGTGTGCAGTGTCACAAAGGCAGCCAGGATTGGTGGCATCGGCAGGCATTTCCTGAACTTCGGGGACTGTTGCCATTCCCTATCAGAAGAGAAGCATTTGCTGAAAATTCTCCAGATGACATATACCAAATGGACCTGCAACTTCCCAAAGAAAGAAAATAACCTTTCTAGAGAAAAGAAGAAAATAGGAGCCCTTTGTCACTTCAATTTGAAAGGGAAAGTCTCTCCCTGGCATCCCCATCTTCCCACCTGTCACCCAGTGTGTCATACTTAAAAGAGCTATGACAATGTCCTAGCTTATACCACTGTGATTCTCTCTCTTCTTCCTTTTTTATTTTTATTCTTTAAAAACTAATTCCCAGGAGGCAGAGATCATAGGCCAAGTTCTAACACCACGTCCTCTTCAAAGGACTTGTTAGACAGAACCTTGGTTTGTATAGATCCAATCAAATGCCCATGACATTGGATCAAATCCTAACTTGCAACTAACTTGTCTGCCCCACGCCCTTCCTATATTGTCCTCTTGCCCCCAAGCTGCAGGAAAAACCTACTGACCTATGTGAATGTAAGAAAGTCTGACATTTTCATTTTCCTTTAAGAAGGATGGAAACTACTCTAAGACTATTATACCTTCTTTTGATTTTGGGGGAAAAAATCCAATGTTGCCATGGGCATTAAATTTTCCCGGGATGTCTGTATTTATTAGGCTATAAATTTTAGCAGGTAACGGTTATCGGGTGCTTAGAATGTGCCAGGCTAAGTGCTTTTTATGAATTTCTGTTATCTTTCCAGCAATCGTATGAAGCTAGAGCTGGAAGTCTCCAGTGATAGGTCTAAAGCATTGGCTGCTTCCTTGGAATTTCTCTTGCTGATGCAAAAATATTAAAAATATATTTATCTTGCTTACTCAGGTGTTTGCTATAACCTCTCTGTCTTAATGTCACAAAGCTGAAGGCTCGTGCTCTTTCTTTCTCTCTCTCTCTTTTATTTCCAAATGGTAACTGTGGTGTCAGTGAGGAAGGTGAATTACAAAGAAGATAGGGCAAGAGCAGGGCGTCCAGTGACCTGGTGTTATGTCAGGTTAAGCTCGAGAGGAGGGTTCCGCTGGTCAGTGGCAGTGAGAGTTAAGCGGGGGAAAGAAGGAAATATTCTGTGTGCCGACTGGAAAGTGAAGAGAAGAGGGGCATAAAGGCGATCTCTGGACAGGCAGAGAAAATAGGAGAGGGTAGCATTTTAAAGTAGAAGAAATTAAGTTGATTTCAATCTTTTTGATTGTGCAGGGAAGGTAGCATAATGCAGCAGTCAGGAATATGGGTCTAAAGTCAGGCTGCCTCAGTTTAAACCACAGCCCTGCTACTTGCTATGTGGCCTTGAGAAAGCTGTGTGCCCTTGGTATAATTAATTAACTTCTCTGTGCCTCCCTTTCCTCATCTGTAAAGTGAGAATAATAATAGCAGCTGCCTAATAGGATTGTTTTAAAGATAAATAAAATAATTCATGGGAAGCACTTAGACAATACTTCTGAAAGGTTAGCTAATAACATTATGGACAAAAAGGACTAAATTTTATTATGGCTAACACTTCAAGAGAATTTAATATGTGCCAGGCACTGTTCTAAAGAAATGTGTATATTATGTAGCATAACTAATAAGAAGAACCATATAAGGGAAGTACTGTATTACTTTTACATTCTTTTTACTGACCAGGAAACTGAGGCACAGAGAGATTAATAAGGCAGCACAAGGACACACGGCTAGTTAGTGGTAGAGCCAGGATTCAAACACGGGCTGTCTGGCTCTAGCTGTTGTGCTCTTACCCACCTCTCTCCTCTGCATCTCTTTCCAAGCTGTTAACAGTGCCACAAGGACCTCTACGTGGAGATGCTAATAGGAAGTTGGGAATTCAAATCTGGACACTGAGAACAGAGGCCAGAGCTTGAAACTGTCCCTTTGGGAAGCATTAGTATGGATGGCATAGCGCAATCTATCGGCATGTGATGTCTACCTACAGAGGAAGGAGAGTGTTAACCAACTCAATGTTGAGGATACTCACAAGGAAGAATAAGGTCTAGTGAGGGCACCTGAGATCTAGCCGTAGGTGAGCCAAGTGAGGACAGGGAAAATAAAGAAGATGCTCAGGAAGATATAATTGCTCTTATACGAGGTCAAAACAAATAAGAGAAATAGCTATTGAATTTAGTAATTAGGATCTTTTTGGCAACTTCCCGGAAAGCACTTTCATAAAAGCATAGCAGGTTGGCATACAGGTACTTGTCAGGGAACTTTTCAAAGAACATAAAGAGAAGGAAGCAGGTGGATGAGGTGGGCAAGGGGAGGGAGGGCTGCCCTGAGGATGGTGGGGGGAGGTGAAGTCTGTTTAGGGGCTGCACGGTGTGGGCACCGTTTCTCTTTAAGTTTCATATGTTTTAATGCTCTCGTCATGACTTTCTCCAAGATCATAATAGTCCAGTCTCTAGTTGGGGAACATTACCACGTTGCATAATGAAATTGATTCCATTTCATTTATAAAGAATGCTTGGCAAAGGGCTGATTAGTTGCCTGACGAGGAATGAAAGTCAGTCTCATTCTGATGTAGTCTGGAAAAGGAGTGCCTGGTAATAATTGGGGAAAATTCTGTTTTTATTATGGCTTGAGGCAGTGATCACATTAAAGCTAAATACACTTATGTGGCATTTTAAAATATCATTGATTATGCGATCTGAAGCCATTTTATGGGGGACCTGTATCTGAAAAGGAATGCACATTATAAAATTTGATGGGTTCTAAAATAATTTTAGATAAAAGACACCAATACTCCCTGCATCACCAGGCTTTGCATTTGAATGTTACAATAACACCATGCTGAAACTCTCCCAATTAAATACTGATTGTGAAATGCCATTACAACTGTTTGATGCTATGATGTGTTAAGTAAAAAAAAAAAAAAAAAAAAGAAAAGAAAAGCTAAATGTAGAATTGTATGTGCACAGTGGAATAAAATGTCAATATATCAGACAAGGAAAAACAGTAGCTATGTTAGGATCACAGGTGTGTGATTTTTTTTTTGTTTTGTTTTGTTTTTAAATCTGTCTATTGGGCTTTTTTAAACACAGTTAAATTTTTTTAAAGGAGTTAACATGGACTATAGCTTCTTTTCTTTAAACATTTCCATTTTCTATAGTACTGAGAGTATTCTAAGCTGCACTTGTTACCCTGGGTTCATGGATGTCCTGAAGCTGTAATTGAATGTCTTATGTGCACACAGATTGTTCTGTGCTTATCAAATCTCAAGGCAGCCTCATGACTTCGCAGCAGGTAAGGCCCACGGAGGACAAGCGTCTTGAGCAGCACCTATATCCCAGCTATGATGTCTGCCTGTGATGAGCTGAGGTGTCCTCTGTCTCCCCTGGGGTCTTATTCCTTTGGGGAACCACAGTGCCAATGGCTGAGTTGCATCCAATTCTAAGATGAATCCATCAGCGTGATATGGTGGTGATATATGTCTGACTTGTGAAAACTATGTTTGTAGACCACCTTGTGGTGTGAAAAGAAGACCCATTATTCCACAAGCATAAGGGCATTTAACTCTATTTTTAAATTATATTTTATTGATTATGCTATTACAGTTGTCCCAATTAACCCTTCTGTCCTCCTCCAACCGGCATCCCCCCACTCCCTCAGGCAGTTCCTACATCACTGTTAATGTCCCTAGGTCATGGATATAAGTTCTTTGGCTATTCTGTTTTCTGTCCTGCACTTTACGTCCTCATGGTTATTCTGTAACTATCTAATTGTACTTCTTCATCCCCTCACCTCTTCACCCATTCCTCCACACCTCCCTCCCATCTGGCAACCAGTAAAATGCTCTCCGTGTCCATGATTCTGTCTGTTCTTGTTTGCTGAGTTTGTTTTGTAGATTCAATTGTTGATAGATTTGTATTAGTTGCCATTTTATTGTTCATAGTTTTAATCTTCCTTTTCTTATATAAGTCCCATTAACATTTCATATAATAATGGTTTGCCGATGATGAACTCCTTCAGTTTTTTCTTGCCTGGGAAGCTCTTTATCTGCCCTTTGATTCTAAATGATATCTTTGCTGGGTAGAGCAATCTTGGCTCTAGGTCCCTCCTTTTCATGACTTTGAATATTTCTTGCCAATTCCTTCTAGCCTGAAAAGTTTCTTTTGAGAAATAAGCTGACAGTCTTATGGGAATTTCCCTGTGGGTAAATAACTGCCTTTCTCTTACCACTTTTAAGATTCTCTCTTTAACCTTTGGCATTTTAATTATGATGCACCTTGGAATGGACCTCTTTGCATCCAGAGCCTGTGTACCCAGTGGACAGGTGAAGACCACATTGGAGCACCACCACCCTGTCCCTGCATAGCTGATCTTCCACAGAAAGCAGAGGTTGGTGGTCAGAGGTCACAGCCAGTCCTTGTATCTGACTGGCCTGGGTAAATCCCTCCCATTGACCTCCCAACAGCAATCAAGCCTCAACAACAAGAGGAGGGTGTACTTAGTCCACGCAAAGGGCACACCTCAAGTATCCAGCTTGGGTGATGGGGGAGGCTGTGCTACTGTACCCTATAAGACACCCACTATATTACATCATGCTACCAAGACAGAGAGTCATAGCAACTCTACCTAATACATAGAAACAAACACAGGGAGGCTGCCAAAATGAGGAGACAAAGAAACATGGACCAAATAAAAGAACATATCAAAACTCCTGAAAACAACTGAACAAAATGGAGATAAGCAGTCTATCAGATGCAAAATTCAAAACGCTGGTTATAAGGATGCTCAAGGAACTTAGTGGGGACGTTGACAGCATAAAAAGGATCCAATCAGAAATGAAGGATACACTAATTGAAATAAAGAACAATTTACAGGGAAACAGCAGTGGAATGGAAGCTGAAGATCAAGTCAATTATTTGGAACATAAGGAAGCAAAAAACAACCAATCAGAATAACAAGGAGAAAAAACAATTAAAAAAAAATGAGGATAATGTAAACAATCCCTGGGACAACTTCCAGTGTTCCAACATTCACAGATAGGGATGCCAGAAGGAGAAGAGAAAGAGTAAGAAATTGGACATCTATTTGAAAAAAGAGTGAAAGAAGAACTTCCCTAATTTAGTGAAGGAAATAGACATGCAAGTCCAGGAAGCACAGGGTCCCACGCATTTAACTCTTTCATAAATGCTCATTGTTGGGATAAAGTTCCAGTGACAGAGTCATGAACTTGTAGGTCTATTCTCTTTCCTCTGCTTCCTTCACAAACATCCACAGCAACCCCGTTCTTAGCACACTGGGAGCAGTGTGGTGGAGCATGCTGAGAACTTGGGTTTGGACCCCCTATTTGCTCCATGCACGCTCTGAGATCTCAGGCTCAGGGTTCTCATCTATCAGGCGGGGCTGCTGCTATCTACTATGTGGACTTGTCATGGGAATGAAGTGAGAAAGCAGATGCCAGCATGCATACAGGATCCCCCATACATGTTAGTTTCTTTCCCTTCTATGTGAGGTCCTTGCATGATCACACTATCCACTATCCTGTATATTTACTTCAGCACCTACTATGTGTGAAACACTGTGATAGGTACCAATAACATAAAGGGATAGAAAAATGGGATTTACAGTATCCTAGGCTACTTGACACCTCACACTTAGCATGTGCTAAGTGCCAAATGAATTGTCAACGTGTCTCCACATTTTATTTACCAATGTACTCACTGAAATATTTATTGAGCCCTTTCTATACGCTAAGCCCTCTGCCTCTGCTGCTATGAGGCTCTCAGGGAAGCACTGGGAGGCAGCAGTAAATCAGCCAATGGTTGTACAGCCTAGGTTCTTTCAGGTGGTGGCAAACACTATGGGGACAATACGGCAGGAGTTCTAACAGAGGGCAGCTGTGTGGATTGCTAATTTAGGTGGGGTAACCAAAAAAGAGCTCTCCAAGGAAGTGATATTTGAGGTGTGCATGGAATAATAAGGTATTAGCTCTGCAGAGATCAGTGGACACTTGTTTCAGGCTAAAGGACAACCTGGGGCGGAGTTCCTGAAATTGGAGTGTGCTTGGCACCTTTGAACAGTAGGCAGGGCCCGGTGAGTCCAGGGGATGCTAAAGGAGGGCAGGAGTGTGAGCCGCCGCTGGTGTGAATGGATCAGCAAGAGTTGAGTGACCCGTTAGATGGGGGAGAGAAAAAGCATGCACAGGCATGCATAGAATTTCCAAACTATGTATCTGGGCAAGGGCTGGGAGCATTCATAGATGAAAAGATTCATTAGATCATAAGTGGTTGCTCCAATCCTGATGCTTCAATACCCACAGATTATCATCATGGTGATTTGGGTGACTGAATTGGGCACTGGTTGGTGGGTACTTAGGGCTATTACTGAATTCCACAAGAAAACAGAATAAATTTGGCACTGAATTGCCAATTGCTCAGTTGTTTGAATGTGATTAAGTCAAACTCTTTCTGTAATACTTTTGAAAAAAGTTCAGTGGAAAATAAAATGTTTCTAAGAGTAGCATATGTAAATGGAGCGTTTTTAAAAGTAATTTACTGCCCTAACCAGCATGGCTCAGTTGGCTGGGCATCGTCCTGCAAGGTGAAATGTTGTGGGTTTGATCCCTGGTCAGGGCACATGCCTGGGTTGCAGGTTCAGTCCCCAGTCAGGGAAGTTAGAGAGGCAACTGATTGATGTTTCTCTCTCACATCAATGTTTCTCTTCTTCTCTTTCTCCCTTCCTTCCCCTCTCTAAAAATAAATAAATAAAGTCTTCAAAAACAAAAAAATAAAAGCAACTCACAAAGATGTAAAAAAGAAAGAAAGAATATACTATCACTGCATTGAATAGCCAGAGCTTACAAAAAATCTTAACACAAAATGGGGAAGTTTGTATTGCATTCAACATACTATGATTTTCTCCTTTCTCAAAGACCATTAGCCAATAACCTTTCTCCTGCTAAACACTGAAATTAGAGTCTGGCATTATCTTGGTCTATAGATTGTGGTCAGACACTCTGAAATGCAACATGATTTTTCATATTTGGTTCATTTTCTAACATTTTCAGAAGATGGAAGGAAATTGCAGTATAAGATAGAAAAGGGTTTGGAAAGCAAAAAAGCTTTTCTTTTTTTTTTAAGAGTAGAAAAGAAACAAATACCCACTCCACACTTGGATGTAGCTTCGATTCTGTTAATAATTTGGATAGAAGAGAACTTTGTCAATTTAGAAACCCATGAAAGACATGGGCGCTGAATTCTATTAACAACTTGGCACCCTGGCGTTTCACATAGCTGATAAAGCTGCGTGTTCTACCTGGGTTGTGCTCATAATCTTATTACCTGTTAACAGAATTTGTGCTTGGAACTACCAAGGATCCCTTCACCAACTCACTGACATGCCCAAGGTCAAATGAATTTTGATAACAGTTGGTTCAGAGAGAAAATAAGACCCACTAACCTGCTTAAGGAGGCTTTAAATATTTTCCAGAGACATTTCTCAGCTTGTATTCAGAAATTCCGTATTAATATGTAGAAGCGACCAGACACAAATCAGGATTTAGAAGAAGCCAGTTAAATAACTGGGACTTAATGATGGTCCATGAATTAAATCCCTCCTGTCTTACTGAGGAGTGGCATGGCACAGGTGGTGCTACTCAAGAGCCTACACTGGGGAAAAGATGGATGACTGGTAGTCACATGCTACCTAATCACAGAGGGAGTTTCACCTTATAAGAAACGCTATTTTCAAGAAGGAAAATGGGCCGATGAAATGTATGCCGGTAGGTTAGCCATTGTGAAGCATAGCAGTGGGGAGATAGGTGGATGGATCGAGATCTGTAGTGAAGGTCTGGTCAGTGTTAACTGAGATCTGCGTCACATCAGCAGGTGCCTTTAGTGTAGCCTGGACTGAATTCATCCTAAGAGGAACTTTCTACATCCCTTGTAGCAGCTCCAGGATTGGGGAATTCACCTCCCTGAGGAGCAGCCCTTAGCCTATCACTGATGGGAATTAGTGTATAAACAGCCCAGGTCCTGCATCTCTTTCTGAAACCTTAATTTACTTTTTCTTTTTTTTTTTAAATACTCTTCTCTAGGGTTTCCTGGTTGGATTTTGCTCCATTCTCCTATGAAAGTAGCTGGCTGGATAATCACCCATTATTGACTACCTTTCCTTCCTTGTCTTATATTTTTACTTTCTAATGGTGTTTTCTGTACTTCTTCCCCCATGAAACAAATTCTATTCAAATCCTTGCCTCCACACTGGCTTCTAGAAAAAACAAAAATAAGATGCTCTCTACCCACTCACCTGCCCCAATTCATCCGCGCCACTGACAAGCGTCACTCATTCATTTTTCCCAAGCAGAAACACTTGGTTAACTCAAGAAGCCTTGTGTTCCTAACTTTGGCTTGGCATTTGCATTCCTCTTTCTCCTTGGCCCTCTTCTGTGTTTCCTGTTAATCTCATACCTCTTTTTGACCAGAGATATGACTTATCTCGGCACAAGGCAGCATGAGCAGCCGCCATCCACTGCTAGGTTTGCCTGCTTTGGCTAAACATTAACTCGACAAAGTTCTTTTTCAAATGACAATGGCTGCATTCTTTGTACTTCTACTAAAGTTACTTAAGTATATGGTTTGTGCGTGTGACTAGGGCTCTCAGTTTTGACAGTGGAGAATATAGAATCCTTTATTGTTTAGATAACTTATTAGTCTAACGAGGACCACCGTGATAAGGTATAGTCAGTCATATGACTCATGAAAAAAATTGTCCGTGTGTCAGAAGAATGAGGCAAGGTGCATATGTAGTTGCAAATAAGGACTCTGAAAACTGTCCCCAAGTTTGGCCAAGTCTTCTGGCACCATCACTGCCGGCAAGAGAAGAGGCCCCTCCATTAAGACGCCTGCAGGTTCGTGCTACCCATGGGAGAAGACCCATGGGATCACTTGGGATGCTGTTGACAGAAGGCTCGGGAAAACAGGAAAACTCCGAAGAAATCAAGAAGCAAATAGAAACTCTGCCCTTTCAAAATGCCATGCATACTCAATTATGCATTTGTGAGTCAATTATGCATTTGTAAATCAATTACAAAAAAGAAAACAGATGAGGTTTAAGGCTTCTTACGCACAATGCTGGAAAGAGCTTCAATTTAGGAGAACAATAATTTTAAAAAATGGTTTTAGGTCAAATGAGAAGGGAAAGCTTCCAAAATGCCTCCTGGGAATTAAATTAAAAATTAGTAAACTAATTTTATTTGCAGCTTAAATAAAACTCCCCTGAACTGCTTAATGGGCACCTACCTCCTTTAGGTACATTCTAGAGAAAACCCAATTTGCAATTACAGGCTAAGGAGATTAATGAATCACTACTTTTTATTTGTATTAGAACCAGTGATTAGAAGGATTTTTTTCTCTTGAGTTAGAGTCACAGTGAGATGGCTAGAAAAAGTGGGCAGAGCTTTTCCCTTAACCTGGTTTAGCAGCCTGTGTACTTGCTTAAGTTGAGGAGCCACATAATTTATCTTTACATACGAAGGGTGCCTAATACAGTGCCTGACATAGAGCCTAATGACCATGTCAAAGGAGTAACCGTACAGCAGTGTGTTCAGCTGTGTTTATTTTAAATAAACAGGCAGAGGAAGGAGTGCAGATGGGGCCAGCTACTGTGTTCTCTCTGCCCCGGTAGTTTCAGGGTGCAAATATCATTTGCTAAACAAAGCCGTGTGCACCTCAGTTCCATGAAGATACAGTTTTTGTCTGCTTTGTTCACTGCAGTTTTTCTGCTCTCAGGACAGGATGACACGCAGTAGGTGCTCACAATTGTCTGTTGAATAAACACGGTAAAAGGAATGGAAAACGCTTTGAAGGTCAAGGCCAATTTTGGAAACTGCATCTTTTATGAGGAGTTTGATTTACGTATTTTATTCATTTACTTTTTATAAAGCAATTACTGTTATGTAATAGTCATGAAATCGTTTAAACAGTAGCTTATTAATAATGAGCCAGACACTTCATATATATTCTCTCTTTCCAACAACCTACTGAGGTAGATTCTGTTAACTTTGTTTTACAGACAGGAAAATGAAGGTTTAGAATGACTTGGTAAAGCGTCCTCAGAGAGGACAGAAAAGGCAAAGCTGGGGTCCTGTTTAACCTGGGCTCCCCCAGAGCTGAGTCCGAGACAAGGACTTGGGCTCAGGTGGTTTATTTGGGGGTGGACTCAGGAAGCAGAGGGAGGGAGCAGAAGGAGATAAGGAAGGAGAAACATCTATAGAGATGTGTGTCTGCGCTGCGTCTCACTGCGGGAAATGGGCTCGGTGCACCAGGCACCTCTGAGGGAGCAGGTAGAGTGCATCTCAGAATTGCCTCTCCGTGGACAGGGGCTGGACATTCACCTGCTGACCTCTCCCCTCCCTGGCTGGCGGCTTCTTCTGGGGAAATTAGAATCCGTGCTTCTGAGCTGCCCTGTGTTGGTATACACGTCCCTTGGCTCTGGAAAAGCTCTTCAAGAGAGAAGATGCTGGGAGAGGGGTGCCCACTACAGCGGCAGCTGAGCTCCAAGGAGGCTGAGGGCTCTCCTGACAGGAAGACACCTAAAGTCTGCCACCTGCTCTAACTTTATCTGTGTCCTTTTTTAGTTTTAACTAAGCAGCTCTGTTTCATCCTGCTGGGAGAAGCCAAGAGAAACACAATGTGATGCCAAGCACAGCTTCTGCCTCCAAGGTGCTTAAAGTTAATTTAGGGAAAGGCAGGTGCCTGTGAAGAATTAGGTAACAAGGTGCTCTTAGTAAAGAACCGCTGAGTGCACCTACACAGTATGTCCTCGTGCAAATAAAAGTGAATGTTTGTTAGAGTATTAGTTTCCTAGGGCTGCTGTAACAAATGACTGCCAGTTCAGCAGCTCAAACGACACAGGGTTTTTCTCTCCCAGTTCTGGACGTCAGAAGCCTGAAATGCGGCTGCAGGGCCGGCTTATTTTCTGGAGGCTCCAGGGGAGAATCTGTTTTCTTGCTTTTCCATCTTCTAGATGCTGCCTGATTCCTTGGCACTTGGTTCCTTTCCTCTGTTTTCATAGCTCAGCAACTTCTCTCCCCTCTGACCCGTAATATCCCCTTCTTTTAAGGACCTTTGTGATTACTTTGTGGCCATCACGATAATTTCTCTAAATTAAGATACTCAGTCACGTTTCCAAAGTCCCTTTGGCCATCTAAGGCAACATCATTAGGGATTAGGATGTACACAGCTCTGCCAGGCTGGTGTGGGGCGTTAACCAGACTCCACAGCTAGTGTACCCATATTCTTTCTTTCTTTCTGAAAGAATACGCATGGAGCTGTTGCTATGGTGGTTTTAGGAGAGAGAGATTGGGTCTTTAGAAGGGCAGGGGAAGGAGGGGATGAGACTTAGGTGAGAATTTTAATTTCCATATTGTGTGGTCACCCGTACCCCCTTTTTATTTTTATTATCCGCATCTATTACTTCTCCTTTGCTCAAATAAGTGAACTGGGTTCTCTGGACCCTGAGGTAATAGGCTATTTTGTTTTCTTCCTGAGACATTTCTGTATTATAAAAATAGCAACCTAACCAGTGTTTTAAAAAATCGGGGTTCATCCATAAAATGAACCACCACGTGGGCACTAATGAGAATGAGGGAGGTCCATACACAGCGCCCACTAGGAAGCGTTGGCGAAAAAGCAGGAAGCAGGCCGTACCGTGGAGAAAGCTTCCACCACCATAAAAACACCACAGAAGGACACACGTGATCGCTTCTGAACACAAATTTCCGGGAAGACACAATACACAGTGGCTGCACAGGGGAGGGGTACTTGAGCAGGATTTTGGCACATAATTTTTCACTATATACTCCTGTGAAATATTTGATGTGGGTGTAAAATACTATTCTATATATACACATATATACATATATGTGTGCATGTGTAAATATATGACCCAATATATGTATTTATGTATACGTATTTTAATCATGCCCATGTACAGTAGGTCACAATACGAAAAGGCAGTGCTACATGATGCCTTCAGCACTAAAAACACGTGAACGGCCTTTATCGAGCTCTTTTTCTGGCACAGGCTCTGTGCTGACTAAGCACTTCATATGGGTCACAAAACCCTTCACCAAGTTCCGCGAAGCTGTTTACGCTCATTGATAAGGAAACTGAGACCAGGCTGAAATGACATTGTTATAAGAATAATCAATTAACGAATAAATGAATGAATGGATGGATTCACGTTTCAGGGGTGGTGAGAAATAAGGTGAGGCAGGTAGGAGGCCAGTATGAAAGCCAGGAGGAGAAGTTTGGAAATTTGTTGGGTGGTTTTCTGTTGCTATAGTAGGTGGAGGAATCTATTAGCTTTCAGGGTGCAGAGCCAGAGATGTCAAAAGTTCTGAAATTTGAAGGACAGTTCCTTTAACAAAGCATTATCCAATTTTGTGCTTGATTTTCAGGATCCCATCCAGCATTCAAGTAGGTGAAAAAGTTCTTTATAATTCTGAGTGAAGAACCTAACTCTATATATAGACAAAAAATTTTGTGTGATTTTCGTCTTCACTGCACATATTAGCTTCATTTTCATGCTAACCTGTGCGCCTGCATTTCCCTTTTCCGGTGTCTCTTCTACAGAATGGTTTCTGAGTCATCCCACTTCCCCCAAATCCAAGGTGATTCATTATAAATAGGTACAAACATTAGAGTTCATCATTATATATCACTGTGGCCATACCTGAACATTTACATTTTAAAATACATATTATTTCATTATAAATTACTCTCCTTTTAGGTCTCTTTTACATTAAAGTCATGGTACAATACTGAGAACTGTTTTCAAATGTGCAGGAAGTAATATTATCCATGGGTTTCATTCTGGGGGAGGAAAGGGTCATCCTGATGCTCTTCACCAAGGGATGAGGCGTCAGGTACCTTTGGGGGCTACGCAGGCCTGTGGGAAGTGGCCTGTGAGTGACACTGTCAGTGGCAGCCTGTCCCTCCCCCTCGAAGACATCCAAGCTCACATGATGGGCAAACCAAACATGGTTGCCGCCTTCTCCCAGCCCAAGGATACCCACGGCGGGACCTCCATTCTAGAAAATGATGAAGCATTGAGAACCAGGGGTGACCAGCACAATTCCTGCTTTGCTAATCTGTCCCGAAGAAGCAGTTTTTCTTCAAAGCACTGACCTCGTATAGCACACCTCAGCTTCTCATTCTCATAGGGTACATTATTTCATTGTAACAAAATGGGTCTAAACTGTACTCTTAGCAATTTGTGTTTATATGGTTGCTAGGTAACCAATTTGGCCCTTGGGTTTGAGAAGCAGCTGAGGGTGCTAAATGTCACATTATAAATCCGGGTGGCAAAGGGAGTTCATACAAACTTTAACAAGCACCATCCTCTAGAAGGCAGATTGTAATTGGTTAATGATGAGCTTAAAAATTAGGGTCTGGGTTAAATTAAAAAGTGTGGATACACAAACAAGGAGAAGGGGACTTACAATATCCAAGTGTAAAGGGAATGATGTAGAAAGGAAATTACAGTCTCATTATTTAAATTATGTAACACAGTTTAATTCAAAGAAGACTAAAATCCAAATTGCTCACTAATAATGATAACGGTGGATGTGACTTTTGACTTCCTGCTAGCTTCCTACGTGTCGGGTACAATGCCGGTGCTTGACTTGTGCCATTTCATCTAAATGGCGCCAATCTACAAGGCAGACATTATCACCGTTTTATAAATGAGAAAAACACAGCACAGGGGCCAGCCTGCGTTCACTGCACGCGAATCACGCCAAACGGCCACCCTTTCTGCAGAGAGTTGCTGGGTTAGGTGTATTTTAATTTCAGCAAAAGAAATTGGTTGGCACTAGCTCTGTGGATTGGTGCATATGATTTGGAAAATAAAACCTGATGGATTTAAGGTGGTCTGGATAATCATGTCCCCATGGTGCAAAGACAACACGTCAGTGGGAACTCTCCTGTAAGTGGGTCGTGTTCTCTGCCCTGTTCTGTAACTCATCAACAACTGGTGAGGGTGAACTTGTCTAAGCACAAAGTTGAGAGGCAGGGCATGTGATCAAGGGGGCGCCCTGAGAGCCAGACAGTTCTTTGGGATGAATAATAGTAATAATAACAATGATAATGATAATGATGATGATGATGGTGATGATGATGATGATAAAAAAGGAGAAGAAATATGATAGTCTACAACTTGAATCAAAGTGAAAATTAACCTTCTGGATGACAGAAAATAAAGATGTGATCTCTAACACCAGTGCATACTGTGAGGAGAGCATACAGTGAGAAGAAAGAGATAGGGAACACCCACGTTCAGCTCTCTCTCTCTCTCTCTCTCTCTCTCTCTCTCTTCTGTTTTGTAAAAATCATTCCTCTGATGGCCATTGGAGTTCCGGGACACCTTGTCAAGACCTTGAGCTCTGGAATCAGGCTGGGTTCAAATTTAGCTCTGCTACTTACTAGCGTGTCTAATTTATGAACCTCTTTGTGCCTCTGTTTTATTATTTTTTAATCTCTGAAATGAGAATATTACTAGTATGTACACTTCATGGGGCTGCTGTGAGGGTTAAACAAGATCTGTGTAAAGGTTTTAGCATACTGCAGGGGCCAGCGGGCGGGCCTGGGAAACAATGGTGACTGCTCTCACCGTGAGCCCTAAAACAATGCTGGCAGACTGGTTTACAGGACCAAAGTTTAAAATAACTGCCACAGGCTTGAGTGAAGCTCAGGCGGAGGCTGTAAGTCATTCTAAGCAACTTGGACAATTTGTGGGCCAAATGGAAACGTATGGATTTATGGGACTCAATTCATGCTTGATTCAAGTCACCATCTTCTGTTGGTCTATGTTTCGCTTGTTTTCAAGGACCTATTAGAACCCCAGTGTGGTGAAGCTCAAAAGGATGGGTAACGCAGGCACGGATGGTTTGTACATCTTCAAAGCACGGGGAGGACCCAGGTTGCCAAGTGGCATTAGTTTAGGAGGCTCCATTCAGGTGGAAACTGCCCTTCGGGCATCATTCACAGAATTTACATCCTAAGTGGTGTCCTGGAGTTAGGCCAGCTGGTGCCCTCCCAGCCCACAGCCTACTGTTGAAGAAATGAGAAGCCTGCCTAAAACCACAGACCACCTCCCTGCGTCTGAATGCCAGAAAACCAAACTCCTGATCTCCAACACCTGTGCTCACTGTGAGGCAATCGACAATGACAGGAAAAGGGTGGCCACGCAGACGTTCCTGGATCGATTTCTTTAAAAGTCATTCCCTTTGTGACTATCAAGGAGTCACAAGATGCCCTCTAAGTTTTCTCAGATATCCGTTAAATCCTTTCCAAAGAAACCTTATGAGTTATCAAGTCCTGAGAGTGCCCTTCCCGCTGATTACGGGTAGAATCTTATGGCAAGCATGACAAAGGACCAATTGAGAAAATAAATGTTACCATTAGGCATCATACAATTATAGAAAATTAATAAGGTACTATATTGCATCATACTTTTTGCAATTTGTTCATATGCTGTCCTATTTATATTCTTTGTATAAGCTTGAGGACATTTTAGAATGAGTTGGGTACAACCCTCATTTATTTGTTTATTCTTACGAGGGCTATTTAATATCTAAATGCCAACTAGGTGTCAGGCACTCTGCTGAGTATAGGAAACATAAAGTTGAGGACAAACCAACAGAGTCCCTGCCACCCAGAGCCCAGAGTCTAGTGGAAGAGATATAACATTAATTAATTTCACCCCAGTAAAGTAGGGCTGGGAGGCGAAGCGTTGTGCTCACGTGGAAGCGAAAGGGGGAACCTCATCTAGACTGTTAATAGAAGGTGTATTTGACATAGAAAGGGTGAGTAAGTAGACAGGGGCTGCAGGTGGAGGCATGACGGGCTAGAAGGCATGGCACATTAATTAACTATGGTGTTACTGTCTTTTCAACACATAATTGATAATTCAGACCATTGGCTACAACGGTTTATAAGAATGTTCCAGTTATCTGTTGTTGCGTAGCAAATTACCCTATAGCTTAGAGACTAAAAACAATAACAATTATTTCATTAACTCCTAGGGTTTTGTGAGTCAGAAATCCAGGAAGACCTCAGCCGGGCTGGGTGGCTCTGGTGCTCTGGCTTGGGGTCTCTTGGCTGTAGTCAGAGGATGAATGGGGCTGGGACAGGGGTGGGGACAGGCTGGCAAGGTATCTTTCTTTTCCTGTCATCTCAGGTCGTTCCCATGTGGTCTTTCTCTGTGGGTTAGTTTGGGCTTCCTTAAGGCGGTCTCAGGATGGTAGGACTCCAAAAGTAAGATTCCCAGGGAACAAAGTGAAAGCTGCCTGACCCTTTATGACCTCACCTTAGAAGTCACTTCTACTGCATTCTATTGTTTACAAGCGAGTCCCCCTGCAACTTGGATCTAAGGGGATGGCACAAGTCCTCATGTCTCAATGAAAGGAGTTCTTACAAAAGTCACGTTGAAGACTATGTGACATGGGTGATACTGTGATAATCCTTGAAAAAAAGCAATTCGATGCCATGGGGGAAACCAAATTAACAGACTTGGGCTAGAATTTTTGTAAGAACTATCTTTAGTACATAGGTTTTCATTAATTAACTTCACTTTGTATTTGTCCTCCACCTCATCATTACAGAAATAACATATTTCAAAATACTTTACAATTTACAAAATGCTCTTAATTGATCATCATAATAAACCTGCTAATTATTAGGACAAAATATGATCACCTATACTGTTGAGACGAGAAAACGAAGACCCAACTTTTTATAGCTAAAAAGGGAATACACTCAGGATCCGAATCCAGAATTAATGTCCTTTCTGCAGAAACATGCCATTCTACTGAAACATGCCATGCGATGAAAAATCGCAATTTATAGTCTGAGGGTCTTTGTATTCCTTTCAGGATACAAAGCATTTGAACAGTCTATGGCTTTGAATATTAGCTGCATCATTTATATGAGAATATGAAAAGCCATTGTTTTAAATAGCATTCATTATAGACTGAATATAAAGACTATTTCCAAATTGCTTCCAACATTTTTGTCCTATCTTCTACAAATAATTAAGGGTTAGCAACTTAAAAATTAATTCTAGTGGTATAGCTACACATCTGGCTTAATGGATACCATAAATCAATCCCATGAGATACAATCTATTTTAAAAACTCTACAGAAAAGGACCTATTTCAAAGAAGGCATTGTATTATTTTTCTCTCTTCAGAGTAATGGCCCGGCCCTCCATTCCAACCTCTGAGCAACTTTCAGCATCAATTATGAACGTGTTAGAAATGCAAAAATGCAAATTCTCAAGACTCATTCCAGGCCTGCTGCAGGGATGAATGGTGGCTCCCTAAAGATAGGTCCAGATCCAAATCCCTAGAACCTGTGAGTGGGACTTTTTTGGAAAAAAGGTCCTTGCAGATGTAATCAAGTTAAGGATATCAAGATGAGGTCACCCAGGATTATCAAGGTAGGCCCTACGTCCAATGTCGGATGTCCTTAGAAGAGAGAAGCAAAGGGAGGTTTGAGACAGAAGAGAAAGCCACATGAAGGTGGAGGCCGAGGCGGAAGTGATGCAACCCCTAGGGCTGGAAGAGGCAGGAAGGGGCCTCCCCAAGGGCCTTTGGAGGAAGCACGGCCCTGCCAGCGGCCTGATTTTGGATCTCTGGACTTCAGAATTATTAGAGAATACATTTCTGTTGTCTTAAGCCACTAACTTTGTGGTCATATGTTATGGATGCCCTAAGAAATTAGTACCTATTGAGTAAGAAACCTGGGTAGTGGGCCAAGCGATTGGTATTGAGCCACCCTCCTGTATGCATGCTCAAGGCTGAGAACCCCGGA
Source organism: Mormoops blainvillei (assembly GCA_004026545.1). Classification (NCBI taxonomy): domain Eukaryota; kingdom Metazoa; phylum Chordata; class Mammalia; order Chiroptera; family Mormoopidae; genus Mormoops; species Mormoops blainvillei. The sequence continues at coordinate 350,719 of PVJD01000410.1, forward strand.
GTAACCGAATAAACAGCTCCGGGCATGACTGCTAAAGAAGTGGGCGTTTTTCCTGCAGGGCAGCAGAGGCCTTCTGTGGACCTGCAAAAGGAACAGGTGTGGGCATCCAACATCGGAGCAGGGCAGGGAATTGCTCCAGGTCAGTTCTCCAAAGCTTTTTCTCTTGGGAGTTTTCTCATTTACAACAAATGGGTGTTTTTTTGGTCTTTCTTTGTGTGTGTGTGTGTGTGTGGTTGTTTTTTGCTCTGAGTAGGGACCGAGTAATATGCAGGCACTGTAGTTAGAAGCAGGTAGACGACTCGATTGTTGCCACCAAGAGTTTGGCCAACACATTGGAGAAGCAGGGCAAGTAGATACAAAGATAAAATAGACATATAAAAAAATGCCCAATGTCACTAACCATCGCATGAGATACTATAAATAAATCAATGAACAATAACAAGTGCTGGCCAGGATGTGGAGAAGAGGGAACGCTAGTGCACTGTTTGGGGGAGTGCAGCCTGGTGTAGCCACTGTGCAAAACAGTGTGGGGTTTCCTTAAAAAATTAAAAATGGGACTGCCTTTTGACCCAGTGATTCCACTTCTGGGAACATATCCTTAGAATCCTGAAACACCAATTTAGAAGAATATATGGACCCCTGTATTCACTGAAGCATTATTTACATTAGCTAAGATCTGGAAATAGCCCAGGTGCCAAGCTGTGGTACATTTACACAATGAATGCTATGCAGCAGTAAAAAGAATGAAATCTTACCTTTTGGGACAGCTGGATGGACTTGGAAATTATTATGCTAAGTAAAATAAGCCAGTCAGAGAAAGACAAGTACCATATGATTTCACTTATATGTGAAATCTGATGAAAAAGATAAACAAATAAAATAGAAACAGAGGCATGGATACATGGAACAGACTAACGGCTGTCAGAGGGGAATGGGGAGAGAGACTGGATGAAAGAAGGTGAAGGGATTAGCCAAAGAACAACTGCCAGTCTCACAGGAGAGCTCATTTGAGAGACCCACAGGGTCCTAGAACATATACAAACCCACCCACCTGGGAATCGACACCAGAAGGTCCCAATTTCCTTGTGAGTACCAGGGGAGGCAACTGAAAGCCGACCAAGAGCCAAGCAAGCAGCACTGTTCCCTCTCAGAACCCCCCACATACAGCGCCACAAGGTAGTGATGGTGGGTTGCCCCACCCTGGCGAATACCTAAGGCTCCTCCCCTCACAATGTAATAGGCACACCGAGACAAAAAATATGGCCCAAACAGAAGAACAGATCAAAGCTCCAAAAATAGAACTAAGTGATGAAGAGATAGCCAACTTAACAGATGCAGAGTTCAAAACACTGGTAATCAGGATGCTCACAGAATTGGTGGAGTATGATCACAAAAGGGAGGAAAAAGCAAAGGCTATGCAAAGTGAAATAAAGAAAAATATACAGGGAATGGAAGCTGGGACTCAAATCAACGACCTGGAGCAGAAAGAAGAAATAAACATTCAACCAGAACAGAATGAAAAAACAAGAATTTGAAAAAATGGGGAGAGGCTGAGGAACCTCCGGGACAGCTCTAAACATTCCAACATCCAAATCATAGGGGTGCCAGAAGGAGAAGAGGAAGAGCAAGAAATTGAAAACTTACCTGAAAAAATAATGAAGGAGAACTTCCACAATCTGGCAAAGAAATAGACTTCCAGGAAGTCAGGAAGCTCAGACAGTCCAAAGAAATTGGACCCAACGAAGCACACACCAAGGCACATCATCATTACATTACCCAAGATTAAAGATAAGGAGAGAATCTTAAAAGCAGCAAGAGAAAAGGAGACAGTTCCCTACAAAGGAGTTCCCATGAGACTATCAGCTGATTTCTCAAAAGAAACCTAATAGGCAAGAAGGAGCTGGAAAGAAGTATTCAAAGTCATGAAAGGCAAGGACCTACATCCAAGATTACTCTGTCCAGCAAAGCTATCATTTACAATGGAAGGGCAGATAAAGTGCTTCCCAGATAAGGTAAAGTTAAAGGATTTCATCATCACCAAGCCCTTATTAAATGAAACATTAAAGGGACTAATCTAAGAAAAAGAAGATGATCAAAACTATGAACAGTAAAATGATAACACACTCACAATTATCAACAACTGAACCTAAAAATACAAAAACAAAAACAAACTAAGAAAACTGCTAAAACAGGAACAGAATCACAGAAATGGAGATCACATGGAGGGTTATCAGTGGGGATGGGGAGAGGGGAGAATGGGGGAAAAGGCACAGGGAATAAGAAGCATAAATGGTGGGAACAAAATAGACAGGGAATAGTATAGGAAACGGAGAAGCCAAAGAACTTATATCTACAGCCCATGGACATGAACTAAGTGGGGGAATGCTGGTGGGAGGGAGTGGTGCAGGGTGGAGGGGAGTAAACGGGAGAAAAAAATGGGACAACTGTAATAGCATAATCAATAGAATATATTTTTTAAAAAGATTTATTAAAAACAAATCTCTTATTAAAAAAAAGAACATATATGCACGACCCATGGACACTCGCACAGCAGCGTGGTGATGGCCAGAGGGAAAGGGGAGGGGCTGGGTGGAGGGAGGAAAGGGAGGAGAAAGGGGACATCTGTAATAGTGTCAACAATAAAAATAAAGTAAAAAAGTTCCATCTCTTAGCTTCACATGAGCATAATGTCTTCAAAACACCATTCATAGCTTATGAAATAAGCAACTCTTGAAGCTACAAGTGTATCTCTAACTGAATCCCTCCTAAGTACTGGGGTGGTATTAAATCAACACTGGCATGCGCTCTCTTCTAAAATACAAGATGTTTCCCGATGAATAATGCATCCTGCTTCCTGCTTCTCTCCCATGCCTGTGCTCCTTACAGATTAGTTTGCATATCAAGAATAACTAGACTTTCTAAAAGTCACATCAGAGCAGATAATGTTCACTTGTGGGTACGCTTTCTAATGTTTTTTCAAATTAGAGCACTTGAAGGTACCTTGAGGGAAATCAAAACATGTCACAGACTGAGCAAGAACATACATGGGCTGATGAGAAATGTCCCTTGCCTTCAACCGCAGGGCTGATCCTCTTGACTGGTTTAAATTCAGCACAAGGAAGACAGAGCTGTCTCTCACCAGCTGTATCTTTTCTTAATAGAAGTGACAAATATACATACTGCTGTGACCTTCAGGGTCCTTTGGGGACACACGGCCTACTGGGGGAGGTATGCCCTGGGAAGAACGGGGTTGCCTGGACCATGGAGGGACGTGCTAGGGGATCAGATCAGGAAATCATGGGCAAAAGGCGGGCGTGAGGCGGGTGACAGCGCAGCATCAAGGCTACAAGGCTTCCAAGCAAAGGCTGCTTGGATCCCAAACCCTCAGCAGCTGTGTGACCCCGGGCAAGTGACTTAACCTTACAGGCTCTGCTTCCTCAGTAAGAATGTGGGACAACAGTAGGAGCTACCCTAAATGGTTAGTATGAGGATTAAAAAGTTAAAACTTAGAAAGGTCTAATAACAAAGCCTGGCAATATATATATTTGTTATTTCTTCTCTTTTGGCCTTTCCTCCTCCTCCAACTTCTCCTTCTCTCTTCCCCCCGCACCCCTCCCACCACTTCTTGTCATCACCATGTCACCTCATAACCCTTGCAGTCCCAGGGTTTAAATCTGAGTCTCCCTTTTCAATTGCTTTGTGACCTTAGAAAAGCCATTAACCTCAGAAACCTCACCTGTATGTGGCTATCATACCTCTTACCTTGCTGGGAGGGGAGGATTAGAGAGAATTCACTCACTGAAAGGTCCTAAGACAGGGCTTAACCCTTCAGAGTCATTAAATAAAATGTGCCACTATAATTCAAAATGAAATCATTATGACCCAAAACAGAGAAGAGTTTTAAAGGTAGGAGATCAACAAAACAGAGGAAGGAGGGGTGCAGGCTCCTTTCTGTGTCTCTTGGAAATGACTGGAGGGAAGTAGCTGGTATATGGAGGATGAAGACCTTGCTTCACTGGTTTACTGGATGGCTGACCATTGAACTTCCCACGGCAGGCACTGTGCTGAACGTGTGCTCATCGTCTCGATGATCCCATGAGGCGGGAAATGGATCATCCCATTTTATAGATCAGGAGACTGACGTTCAAACAATGAAATAAGCTCATCTTTATTAATTATTAATATATCCTATTAATTATTAATTAGTTTCTCATGTGGAAACTAAGCATTCAGGTTCCAGCCAACCTCAGCTTTTAACCACTACGTGGTGCCTACCATGCAGCCACTGACACCTGTAGCCAGTTATCACTACTGACGTTTCTACCACCTTTGAGCAGTGGCTGGGCTGAAGGAAAACTCTATAAGGACCATCTGTCTGCCTTATCCCAGAATGTGTGACAGCTGGGCCGAGGGTCTTCCAGAAGAATCGATCATCACACCTCATATCCAAGGTCTCCAGAGTATCATTTTCTATGGCTGTTTCTGCTGGCAGGAGAAGCCACTTTGAAAGGAGGTAGCTTCTAGCCATCAAACTTCCCAGGTATCATTGATGGAGGGAAAAGGTGGCCACTGGCAACAGAACCTCCTTGAAGAATTTGGGTTTCTAGCCAAGTGCTGGGAGTTCTAAGCACTGGATCTTCCTTGACTTTTCTTTCTCTGATAATGCACACACACTCCATCAGCAGATATGTCAATGCTCCCTTCCCAATACATGCAGCACCTAGCCATCACTCAGCACCTCCAGGCCCCCCACCTCTGCCCCCAGCTCAGTTTGGTTGTGTCACTGAAATAATAGCTTCCTCCCTGGTTGTCTTGCTAATGTTCTCCACTTCAGCCTCTTTTCCAGATATGAACCAGGGGAAGTCCTACAACAGGAAAGTCAGATCATGTCACTCTTCTGCTGGAACCCCTGATAGCTCACCTTCCCATGAGAGTACAAGCTGGGTCTTGTACAATGCCTACACAGACGGATATGATCTCCTTCCCGTGCTTCTTCCAAGCTCACCTTCTGCTTCCCTCTCCCGTGTCACTTTTCTCCATCCTCATTGACTCCATATAGTCCCTCCAGCATGCCAGATGTGGCCCTGCCTCAGGACCTTTGCACGTGCCATGGCCTCTGTCTGGAATGCTCTTCCTTCAGGTATGGATGTGACTCGCTGTCTCACCTTTTTCAGGCTGTGCTCTAATGTTACTTTCTCAGATGAGCCTTCTTGGCCCACTCTATGAAAACTGCACCACTGCCACCCTTGTCCCAGTACTGACCTTGTCATGTTTGTTTTTCTCTATAGTTCTCACCACCTAATACATTTTTTCACCTTGTTTGTTTGTTTCCCTGTACTAGGGGGACACATGCATATATTCTCTAAGGTCAGAAGCCTGACATTAAGTGCTTATTGAATGAATGAATGAATGAATGAGTGAATGGAGTGAGCTTAGCTTGGTTTCCTGACATCAGAGGTGATACCACTGCCATTGCATACATCCTTGCATCCACTCTGCACAAAACTGAGCAATGAAGTAGTGGTTTTGCAGCCACCCTAGTCCCTAGCAGATATGGTAAACATGAACTTCATTTTTGAGTCACCGGGCTCTGGCAGCAGACTGTAGCAGAAATTCTGGGCGAGATTCCCATGCTGTCTCCAGAAAAAGGATCATTTCTGCTCACTGCTGAGCCAGTCATTCATCTTTGTAAACAAGCATGTATACGCAGAAAGATCCCTCAGCAGCAACTGCATGCTCCCCTCTCGAAGCCAAGAATAATAATCCCATGAGAACACTTCCTTTCCCAGACCAGACCCAAAGGTGGCATTTCCATGGGCACTTCTTGGCATCAGTTTAGCATTAGCTCCCCCAGCTCTTGACACGGTCTCAGGAAATATCACCAGGTACGTCTCTGGGGACAAACTACCAGGACATCTGCGACACTTGGATTTTGCTTTAAATAGTACTTTTTTTTTTCCCTAGCAGGGAACATTCTCTAGCTCTGAGCATGCTGCTAGCAAATCTGAGTTCCCAGCCCTGGGCACCAATCCCCCCACCCGCTGACCACCCAAGCCTCTCTCCAGCCACCCCCCTGTTTACACCCAGCCTATTTACATTCCCTGCCCCCTTCAGGCCAGCGCAGTCTCCTTCCTTCGGGACGCTTTCTCCCACATACACCGAGCTTTTCCTTTTTCCCTTTCCTACATAATTTAAAGATGGTACCAAATAATTTAGCGTGTAATTGCAGAAGCTCTTACATTGTTATTCCTTCATGAGTGCTGCTTGTCTTTGAACCAGACTGTAGCCTTGGCATCTTTTGTTGTTTTATATCTCAGCTTAGGGCTCGGTCTGGGGACGCTGTGGTCCCCGACGAGGGCCCGAAGCCATTCGGTGAGAACTGTCGAGCAATTTCAGAGCACGCGTCTGAGAAAGGTTGCTGTTCCCATGATGCTACTGCTGTGAGCTCTCATGGCAGAACAGCTTCGGAACTCTGTCGGGGGAGCCGTTACGGTGATAATGGAAGCTCTAGAATCTAACTGAGTTCTCTAAAATCTATTAAATAGCGTTCGGAATCTTGGCTCATTGCTCATTAGCTCTCATTTACTCATGGTAATTTAATGAACAATAATAAATAATATATAAATTATATATAATAACTAACATTCATTTAATACTTGTAATTCATTAAGCACTGTGCTGAGTATCCTTTGAAATTGGAGCTACTGTTTAACCTCCTCTATGCACCCGTTTTGTAGATAAGGCAACTGAGGCTTGCAAAGGGTCAAACAGCTGCTGGGCAGTGGACTTGGGTGGCAATTCAGGCCACTGGAGTCATTCAAAGAAGACAACGGGGGCAATATGCTTGGGGGCAATATGCTTAGGGGCATGTTTGGAAGTACTGGGGATATTTTTCAGCTCTCACAATAATTGGGAAGGTCACTGATGTTTGGTGGGAGATGGCATTGGATGCCACGCACCCTGTGATGCCTGGGGGTCTTGTATCACATAGATGTGTTCCACATAAATTTTGAATGACCCTGATAAACATTCTCTTGGTGGGAAAAAATAGCTCTCATCTACTTAAAATGATTTGAATCTAGAACTTAACTCAATTTTATTTTTTTAAATGTTTATGTTTTAAATCCTTACCCAAGGATATGTTTATTGATTTTAGAGAGAGAGGGAGAGAAAGAGAGAGAGAGGGGGAGAGAGAGAGAGAGAAAGAGAGAGACGGGGAGAGAGAGGAAGAGGGCAAGAGAGGGAGAGAAACATCGATGTGAGAGAGAAACACTGATTGGTTGTCTCCTGTATGCACCCCAACCCGGGTACGTGCCCTGACCGTGAAGTGAATTGAACCCGAAACCTTTTGGTGAACAGGATGATGCTCCAGCCAACTGATGCACCCAGCCAGGGCCAACTTAACTCAATTTTACATTCAAACCCCAAATACTTTTGTACAGTTGGATATACCCTGCATTTCATCAGAATGTAGCCACTATATCATCAGAGGGGAGCTCGTTTTTCATTTTTTATTTTTTATTTTTGTTTGTTTAATTCAGAACCTACCAGGTCTGGAAAAATCTCTTAACTGATGTTATCACTGAATATCATTTGAGTGACCAACACGAGACAGACTTGTGTCACCGCACTTGCAGCTGATGCCCCCATGCAATCCTACGTAAAGACAGTTGCCTTGGACAACGTCACTACATCTTCCAGGGTGGTTGTGCCTGAAAGGTTGACCCAGGTTGACCCAGATAGCCTATTATAGATTATTCTTCCTTTATATTAGACTCAGGGCTTATTATTTTTTAGAAGATGTGTGTAGGTGGGTAAGATGTTATGAATGTCAGAAGGGTACTAAGGGGTGTCTTAGAAGGTGTTTATTGACCTCGCAGAGTCCCCGGAGCAGCAGGGGGACAGGTGGGTTCGAGGAGGCAGAGGCCGCTCGGCCTGGGTGGGTTTGCACTTATGCACCCAGTGCCACGGCCAGACACTGGTGTCAGGTTTGAATCAGGAATAAAATCTTCTGGAAGCTGAGAAGCGCAGGCCTAATGTAGGAGCTGGCCTGCTAAGAACCGGACCACTGCTCGGCCAGGTCTGTTCCAGGGGTCCGCTCTAGTGATCGGTCAATGGCTCGCCCCTGGGGTCAGCCCCCAGGTCAGCTCCAGGGGAGTCCATGGGTGCTTGCTCAGTAGCCAGCGGTGAGAACAGACACCCTGGTTGGAGGCCCCTTCTCTCCTGCTTTAGCCACGCCTGCGAGGAGCCAAGTCCGTCACTCTCCCTAGCTGTCCACTGTCTCATCAGCCTGGGACCTCTTTCATCCTTATCCTTTTGGGTTCTTAGGGAAGCTTCATCATGTTGGCATGATCAAGTCACTGGCTACTTGCAAGTGAACTCAATCTCCTGTCCCTTTCTCCTCTCTGTGGGTCAGAGGTTGGAACTGAAATTTCTAACCTTCTAATCACACAATTGGCTCCACTGGTAAGCCAGCCTGTCCTTCCTAAAGTCACTATTAACATAACAAAACACCTTAATCACCCTCAACACTTAGGAAATTTCAGACTTTGGGACCTGTGAGCCTGGAACCCTGGAGGAAGACCAGACGTATATTAGAAATATGTTTTGGCCATCTAAATGACCAAAGATACATTTTTCTTATGAAGTAAAATAGTGCAGTGCCCCCTCTGAATTCAGATGCAGGAGGAGACACTCCTGGTAGATTTAGGGGCCATGTCACCTTCCGCTGCTGAGTGAATCAGCTCAGACCCTTCTGGGGAAGTACAAAAACTACAGATTCCCAGGCCTGAGACGCTAGGAGAATTCCTTGGCCAGTGGAACAGAAAAACTGAGACAGAGAGTTGAATAGACTAACCATGCAATTTATAGCAGATGGTCACCAGGACGGAAGGCCCCGAGAGCCTGACGGGGAGAAACTTGGAAAACAAGGGCCTCACCTCCCGGGGTAACCTTTCCTCCCTTGGCCTCTCCTCCCTGGAGATGACATCTAGGCCTCAGCTGTGTTTCAGCTCCAGTCCCAGAAAAGCAGCAGAACCAGGCAGGTGAGGCCAGGAGCAGCTGCAATGACTATAAAACCCCCTGCCCTGCCACTGACCCATCAGTGGAGGTCATGACCCCGAAAGGGCACACCTGGGAAAATGATGAATATTCAGCTGAAACCCTCCCCTGAGGCCTCCCATAAGATTCCCTCCTGCAAGAGAGAGAGAAAAGCCTCAAGGCAAAGGACCCAGTAATTCCTTTCTTCTTCCCCCACAGGCAGGCATCTCTTAAACTCTAAGGCAATGGGTAGCGGCAGCTTGTGGCAGGCTGGTCCCCTAAACCTGTCCCCAAAGCCCCCTTTTCTCTGACTTCCCAGTGAGCTAAGGCAGCCCCACCCAGGCTCTCCTGTTGCTTCCTCTATGCTAAGCCCTTCCTTGTTTCACCTTCCCCAGCTTTAATAAATGGGCCCGCATAGTCACCTGGACCCGTGCTGTGAAGCCTTCCCTACACGAAGTCAAGAACCTGTGCGCTATAGCTGGCCCCGGGCAGCCCCGCTCAGCGCCAGGCCCCTTGCCTGGTAGCAGCCCCGCCCCAAAGGCTTTCATTCATGGGGTTCCAGTGGAGTCCTGGAATATGGCATTAAAAGAGAAAATCACTTCAGGATGGAGCGTCAAGCAAAGTAACACTATGAGGAAGGAACCAGACAAGAAGTCCAAAAGGTAGAACTTTCTGTATAATGAATGGTCCTAGCTTCTAGCAAAACAATAGTGTAAGCAGAAAATAATAGAGGGTGGGGAAGGGAGGGGAAATACTGTGCTGGACCATAAAATAAGGGATGGAAACATTGGACTCATTGTAGAACTCAGTTTAGACAGGGCCATTAATTGTAAATAGAATATTTTGGGGTCATCTGGGGAAAGTTAACTTTTTTCCTTATAGAAAAATGGAGATTGTTAACTAAAAAAGGCAAGTCTGAAAATAATATGTATGGTATTGATACTATCTCATTTTGGTAAAACAAACAACAAACACACATATTTGCCTAGAAAATAGGGCCATACACTAAGGTGTTAAGATTCTTAGCGTCTGAGTGAGATGACTTTGGTGTTTTTATGTTCTTCTTTTGTTTACCTGACTTTTCTAAATTTCTACAATTGCATGTGATCTTTTTGTAACATAAAATGTTTTCTTAAGTTAAAATTAAAAAACCGTCTGGGAGATTCTGATGCGTAGCCATATTGGAGAACCAGCTCTTCGGGCAGAGCTTTCTTAATGCACCTGAACTTCAGTGTCACATGGGGCCCCTGTCCTACAGGGCCTGGTTTTGGGGTATGGCCAGGGAGGTGGGTTTTATCGCTTCTGTTATCAGCCAAGGGTGTAAAACCCTGCTAGGCCAGAGCTTCTCCCACTCTAGGAGCACGTGAATCTCCTGGGGAACTTGTCAAAATGCAGGTTCTGATTTAGCGGGTCTGTAGCAGAGCCCCGGATTTTGCGTAACAATCCTCAGGTGTTTCTGAGGCTGCTCTATCCAGACCATTCTGGGATGCAAGGCTTGAAAGGAACGTGAGAAGATAGGAAGAGAAAAGTTTTGGCTCAAACTCTCTGTGTGCCCTTAGAAAATGCCCGGCAATGGAAGCAATCTGAAACAGGGGGCACCTGCGAAAATGCCTATGGTGACCATGCAGAGAAAGTGAATAGGTGACAGAGGCAGAGTACAATGCAATAGGGCATGGTGGGGACTGTGGCACCGATCCCAAGCGGCTACTGGTGCGGAGCACCAGCCCAGGGCTGTCACATGTGAACACTTGCCCAGTATCGTCTAATCTTCCCTCTTTTCGAACAAAGCCAGAAGTCTGATTCTGAAACGCAATCTCCTATTTTCAAAACACTGTACACGCCAAACAAAAATATGTCAGCCAGCTAGATCCAGCCTGGGGCCATCGGTGCTGGGTTGTTGGTTTCACTCAGAGTAGCAGTCAAATCCCCAGTCCTGATAAATAAATGCCAGTGAGTCTTCAGGATAAAGGTTAAGCAATAATTATTCTTGCTGACATTGAAGGTAAAGACCCAAACACTACAGAAATCCCTGAATATTCAACTCCTTTGTGTTAAAATAAGTACAATGAAAATTAAGTGTAGCTAGCACTTTCACACGCTGTGTAAACATTGTTCGAATGCACATAAAGGGACTGGAAAGCTGAGGTGTCAGGGGAGCTGTTGTAGGGGCCAGTGGGCATCCTATGATGGGTACATTAAGCACTTCCTCTCACTGTCCACTAAGCCATTGTAAGTCAGACATTCTCAACCATGTTCAAAATTCGCCATGAGCAAGAAAGTTTTTGAGATTTAAAAAAAAAAACACAACTTAAAGCACCACAAGAAAGCTAATTCTGCAGCTCTTAATGAATCCCATTTACATTTTTCAGCTTTTTGGTTTCTGAGCACTATTTAAGGGGGAGGTTTGTTCAGTTCATTTACTTTGGTTTTCTAACTGTCCAAGGTGACAATTCTCAGCAGTATAATTTCCCTCCTGCGCCCAGGCCAATAAAATGCACCCAAGAGCTAATATCCATTTTGAGCTCCACTGAGGCCCAATACCTTCCAGAATCACAGTGACTTGGAAAATAGTAAGCAACCAGAGACCTGCGGCAGGCATTTAGTTCTCGGCGGAGAATGAGAAGCGTCCTGCCCACATCTTATGTTTCCTTCATGATGGAGACATAACACTCATGTTGAAAAGTTATAGGGTTAAAGGTCACTGACTACGGAAATTTCAGGTGAGCAAAGAAGTGGATGTTATGCCTCCTCCCCCTCCCAGACAACATATTTGGATAAGTTCCTGGGGCAAACATTGGAGGCTGGTTGACCTAACGCTTACTTCTGTTCATTGTTCTTCCTTTCCTGCCTATATGATAGAGTCTAAGAAAGCAAATATTTAATTTTCCCAACTTCCCTTGCAACTAGGTGGGTGTGGGTAGATGACATAGTTCTGGCCAATGAAATATATGCAGAAGTCTATTGTAGTAGAGGGCTAAGGATGACGTTTCAGAAAAACTTTGGCTTTCTAGATGCGATGGAAAAGAAAGGATAGACACCACTCCTTTCCCTTCTCTCTACCTTGAATGCAAATGTGATGGCTAGAGCTGTGGCAGCTATTTTGCAAACTTGAGGGAAAGGGTTAAGAGAATTATAATAAGGCCAGCCCTGACATTCTGAAGCTGAATAGCAGTCGTCAAATAACCCCCAAATTGTTTAAGCCACAGTGGGTATATTTCCTATCATGTATAGCCAAACATAATCCTAAAATGTATAATTCCTCATAAAATTAGGTAGAGATATAAAATATTACATTAAGTGAAATGGCCACATAGAGCAAGGATTGCCATAAATTGACTTCTAGAGTTCTCAGTGGAGCACTTTGCTAATAACCCCACCAAGATAGGGTACGTAGAACTGAGAATCCCATTTACCCTAACCCAACACTTCTTTTATACATAAGTTTTAGTATCATACCAACACTTACACAAGAAACACTGTTTCTCCCATTTAAGAGAGTTATTATTAAGTCCCATCTTAAGAGAGCCATGGAAAGAGAGCAAGGTTAGTGTCCAGGTATCGCTAAATAATGTCTCTGCCTCTTACATTCCATCATCAGAATCTCCATCAGAATCTTACTCTTCTGTGGTCAATGGCCCAATGCTAGTGTATCTGGGTGGTTCTGATGCTGGGTTGGGTTGAGAGACCATGACTATGCACCATTTCTCCACACTGATTGAAGCTGCTTAATTCTTGTCATAACAAAGGGTCCTGTGGGATTCTGAATCCAGCATCTCTTCAATAAATAGTAGCACGTTTACTGAACATGTACGTGTTTCTAACTGACTAATTTTTGAAGCCCTAAGATGTAGACACTATTATTTACTCCATTTTTAGACAAGGGAACTAAGAGTGAGAAAGTTAAAGTGACTGCCCTGGCACCCACAGCTAGAAATGGAGGTACTGGGGCTAGATTTATGGACTGCCTGTTGTTAAAGTTCATACTCTACACTGTTGTGATAAATTGCAACTTGGTAACTAAAGTAGCTTCAGACAGGTTCCATGTTAGAAGGAATCAATATAAAGGTGCCCAGTTCTTTTTCCTTTTCTCAGTCCAAATGGGGGATAGTGAGATATGGTTAGAATGGCAGAGATAGTTAGTGTTCACCAAATAGCGTCCCCTGCATTTTCAGCCTCCCTTGCAACTAGGTTGGGGCCACATGACAAGTACTGGCCATTAAACTGAGCACAGAAGTGACCTTTCTTTCCTAGGCTGAGGGAGGGAAAAGCCAAAGGTCACCTCCATCCCTCTTCCTCTGTCATAGTGACCATGAAGATCGCATGTTCTAGACGTGTTGGCTACAAGGTGAATGAGGGAGGCCCCATTTGTATCCCAAATTTCATTATGAAGAAATAATTTTATGTTGTTAAGGTGCTGAGTTTGTGGGATTTAAAAAAAATTATTGTGTCCTGACTAATAAAATGGGCCACTGAAATATGATCAGTCCACCTTGCTTGTAGCAATTCTGTAAAAGAGGCGATTGTCATGTGGAAGCTATTATAAAAGGACATTCATTTATCACAGGGGTTATTCCATGTCCAAATCACAGAATGCCTTACCTGCCTAATGAGGCGGGCGGTTTCTTAGAATTAACATGAAGATGTTACCTGCGTTACAGAATTTGGCACTACTTAATGGAAATGATGATCCTCTCTAGAATCAACGAATACTTCCAGCTGTTGCCTCTCAAGAATTTTACACATCGGTCCCATATTTTTATAGGGTAAAATGTTTGCAGGATGGATGTGTAAGCATCTTCGTGCTAATGAATGCAATTTCATGTAGAGGCTGCGGCTGCCCGCGCTGAGAGCTGGCTGCGGTTTGCTGACTACCTAGTTTCAATAGCAGACCAGAAGAGCCTATTTGAAATAAAATGTACATTGGTGATTCAAATACTTATTGAGCATATACTGTGTGTCAAGACTTTCTGAGAATTTGGCGGTACAGTGGTAATAAGACAGAGTCCCTGCCTCATGAGATGTGCATCTGACAGGTTGAAATGAACTTTGGCCAAGACAGTGAGTTCATCTGAAGGTGTTAGAGCATCTAAAAGCCAAGTACGTGTCAGAAGAGAGAGGAATAAAAGATTTCACCATTGACCAAACCAAGGCAGATAGCAGTCTCTTCGCCACCTGGCCCTGCTCGCCTGTCCAGTTTTTTCTCTCTCGCTCTCCCTTCTGTGTTTACTCTGCTCCTGCCCCCCTGACCCACATGCATTTCACAGAAGTTGCCAAGCTTCCCCCTTCCCATGCCTTTGTCCAAGGTACTCCTCTGCCTAGAATGCATGTTACTCCCCTTCCTTCCTCGTGTTCCCATTGTTGGTGCATCTTTGTCCTTGAGGCAGTTCAAGGTGTCGACTCTGGCAGGAAGCCTCTTTGTATTGCCTCTGGTTTGGATGAACGGTCCTGGTGATTCCACATTCTTCAGTCTATAAATTTATCTAATTAACGTACTCCCCTTCCTCCCTGGCATGGAGGAGTTGATGGTGTCCCAACAGATGAATGTTTACAGTGGGACAAAGAAAGGAACCAGTGCCTGTTTGTGCCAGGGACATGGGTGCTGGGAGAGTGGTGCAGATGCGGCAGGCGGAAGAGATGGCTGGCATGGTTGGGAGACTGGTTACACTGAGCGATTTCATCAAGCCAGTTAGTAAATATAATGAGGATTACGACAGGTTTCTCACTGTTGCAGAAGGCATTTATAAGCATAGAAATATGAGATGGCTAGAAAAAGCCCTGAGATACTGGATTGGAACTGGAGATATTGGTTTGAACTTGTGCGTTAAAATGTGATATATGAATAAAAACCCAGACATAACTAATACATCTAATATCTATCTATCTATATCTATCTAATTTATCTATCTAATTTATCTGTAACTAATAGTTACAGATGTATGTATATATATGGATGTATGTGTGTGTGTGTGTGTATCCTCACTCTTTCTATTGAGAGAGCCTAGAAGCTGTGACAGGCTTTAACTGTATCTGTCATGTCCTATATCTTCAAGAAATTATCTGGGGGCAAATATACAAAAAATGGGCTGATGGTCAGTAACCAGGGAAGGTTAACTTCCTTCTTTAGTTCTGTATTTTGAGGATCTTAAAAAACTACAGAAAAGCACAAAGAACAATACCATATAAAATCTGTATACCCGCCATCTGGAATTGCCAACTGTTAATATTTTGTCATATTTGCTTTGCTTTTATTTTAGCTGAAGAAAAAAAGATTACAGATCAAGCGTGAGGCCTTTTATCCACTACTTCCTTTTCTGTCCCTGTCAACCTTTCGCCACTGACAACCACTGTGCTAAGAGTATGTAAACTTCCAGGCGGTTTCGGGTCATCTTAGGCATATGTGTAGTTTCCATGAATAATATGATATACATAAGTTTTAGTAAATTGCATCATATGGAATATGCACTAAAATTGGCTTTCTTGTTTCCAAGCCCTATCTTCATTGAAAAAACATGTATTTATTTTAAAATGTCTTTAAATATAGAAACACGACTATCTGGTTCACTCCTTTCATAATCACATCATGGCTACAATGGGAAAAATGTATAATGAATGATCATATCCTTAGGTGAATTTATAACTGGTTGATCAATTTCACCAAAACACTATATAATTGATTTCTAGGCAAAGATCTCTTACGATGTGACAGAGATCTAGAACGTTATTTAATCACCTATCATCCATCCACCCACCCATACATCCATACCTACATCCCTCCCATGATTTTGAGGGTCAGGAATCAGGGAGGGCTCATCCGGGTGGTTCATCTCAGGCCCACGGAGGGTCAGCTGGGGATGGAAAATCTCTTCCAAGTCGGCTCCTGGAGTCGCACGGCTAGTGCCTTGCTGCAATTTGGTTTCTCTTTCCAAATAGCAAATCATCTTTCAAGGTATCTACATATGTCCTTTTCCAAGGACCGTCTGCAGATAGTCAAACTTATGTGGGGCTGGCTCATACCAGAACAAGCATTGCAAGACAAGTAAAAGAAATTTGCCCGTCTCTTTTGGCCTGAACTCAGCAACTGACAAGTGTCACTTCAACCGTATTCTATTTGTCAATGCAGTCACAGAGTCCACCTACATTGAAAGGGAGGGGACACAGGTCCTCAAAGAATTTGGTTCCCTTTATAATCTTCCAGAGACTTCCAAGTCCATCTCTTTGACCTCCTAGATCTCTCCAGAATGTACCTCGCCCGTACCATCCTTATCATGACTACCCTAGACCAGGCCCTTTTCAACACTCTCACTGCCCATCCAGCGACCATCTCTTCTTCATTCTCACCCATTCTCCACACTGCAGCCAGAATAATTTTTTCCAATGCAAAAATGTCCCTATTGTGTTATCATGTTTCTACTTGAAACTCTAATCTAGGCTTCTTTGTTCAGTAAACATCTATTTCTCTTTATGCCTTGCATCTGTTTGCCTGGCTCTTGGTAAAGCATTCTCATTTCCCTTCGGTTTATCACCTTTTTTTCCACTCTTAGGCCTTGTGGTTCGGAGAGGGCTGACATCACCTCTCCTCCACACCTGGCTCTAGGTGTGGGCACAGGGCTCAGATCTGGCCACTTAGAATCTTCCACACCTGTGCACACTTGAAATTTCAGACAGGGTGACACAACCTGGGTCAACAGAGTTGTATCTAGGACTTTAAATAAAATTATATGTAAATAATGCTTTGGCAAAGTGTGCGGGGCGGCCGGAGCTGCTTGGGTGGTAGTGAAAATGCCAGGCGGCCACTGTTGCTCACCACCGCCCGAGGAAAGCGGAGCCCAGGAATAGAAACACAAGTCAGACAAAATTAGATCACCTACATACAGCCATTCCTGACGTCCTTCCTGGTCTTTTAAATGAATGAGCCAATGCAACCCTTTTTCTGCTTAACTCACTGGGGCTGGATTTCTGTCACGAGGAACTAAAGGGGTCCTAACACATGCACTTCACAGGATGCCTGCGTCTCTTCATCACCTGGGTTATGTTGGCCGTTCCAGACTAATCCCTGGCACTCCTTCTCCCTGTGTTCTCAGATCATGCCTTACTCTTTCAGGATTTTGCACATATATTCCTTCTGCCGGAAGCAAGCTCCTTCCGGGATATCCACAGGAGATTCCTGCTAATCCCTTGAGATTCAGCTGACCCATCACCTTCTCCCTGCGAGGTTTCCAAATCTTTCCTCTATGTTACCCCACCAGCTTGCTTTGCTCTCAATGTTTTCCCAGGGTATTTTACTCATCTCTCTTCCAGAAGTTACGTATTTTGTTAAGTATTGTATATATGAGCCTATTTTACCCTGAGCTCCATTAAGGGTCTGACTTTGTAGTATTCGTCTTTGAATTCCCAGGGTCCCCCAACACAGTTCCTCACATGCAACAGATATTCATCGGTGGAATGACTACAATTTTTAATCTATAAATGTTTGGTTCCAAAACTGCTGTTATCTGTGTCACCACAAACTTCAGACCCTCCTTGCAAAGATTACACAGGCAACCACAGACCAAGTGCTCAGTCCCTTATCTGCCATAATGAGGTCTCAGCACTTCTTTAAAAATTAATTGGTTCCTTAATTAAGAAATGTGCTTACTTCTAATTAACCAACCTTCCATGTAACGTAAACAGGTCACAAGTAACTGAACAGCTTTGCCTAGCTTGTAGCGTGTCTGAGAGCACTACAGTGAAACCATTCTTAGCATATCAGCTGGCAGGTTGGGAACTGTGTGGAATGCTCTGATTTGCAGGAATGGATTAAAGGAATTTAAAGAGAGGGAAATTTGTTAGCTCTTAATCCCTACCTAGCAAATTAAATTGCTGCTGCATTATATCATTACATCATTTCCAGAATTTCTTGAGATGCAAAACTCCCATCGTTATTAAAGAGTTCGCTCAAACTCTTCGCAGCTCCAATCCACGTGTATCTCTGTATATACATGCTGCCCACATGGAGGTGTGGCAGAAAGTAGATATTCTGGGTAGGATCCAGCTGGTTTGCAGCAGGCTCTCATGGAAGCAGCGTGTTTACACTAGGATAAGCTGGAGTTTGAGGGGAGGCGGGAGGCAGGAGGCAAGAGGCAAGATATTATGCGTCCTTACTGAGAGACCTGTCATTCTGTGACGCCATCAGGTGTGTGAGAAAGCATCTGGAGACAGACTAATGGTTTTTGTAATAACAAATGCTAATGGAGGAACACACAGCCCAAGGTGTAGTCATTAAACCACCTCTTCCTTGAAACAATTCACTGACATGGATCCTCTCATATCTTGAAGGGGATGTGACTTCCAACTGAGATGCTCTTCCCACCTTGAAAATGCAAAATGCACAACCCAGGAACACTCCAGTTTGGGGACCGTTTTCTACAGAGGTATTAAATTATTTGGTCAAATATTAGTGAACACAGGATCACATATACTAATAGTTGACTTTCTCAGAAAATAAACTAGTCTCTTTAGAGGCATGAATAAAAGATAAATAACACTCTTCACGTTGCCAAAAGCAAGTATCTCTGAGGGTTCAGAAACCAATGGGGTATGGCTGGGAATCCCCTCAAAGGTTACATGGTAATTCATTCACAGGGACTAAACGGATACAAAGAAACCTCCACCTTGAGTGAAATGTAGTGATATTTAAATGTACCTGTGGAACACTGACGATTCTACCAAAATTCCAGGATTTGCAGGCCGAGGGGCTTGACGAAGGCTTTTTCCGCTCAGAGCACGCGGGCCTGGTCTGTTTTAGGGGGCGGCAGCAAGGACACGCAGGAAGGGTTATGTCGCGGGAGACACTCAGGCCGGCCGTCTGGCTTTCTCTTTGGCCTGGAGGTCGGACGGCGTGGGAGCTGAGGGAGGTCAGGGTGTGCGTTTCCCTGGTCCCCTCCCCTCTGGGCTGCCTCGGGTTGGCTGTGTCCCCAGCTGAGGTCCCTGTCCCTCCACAGTGGCTCTCTTCTCAGGGCCCTCTCCTTCCGGGCCTGTAACTGTCCCCTCATCCCCCAGGGCTGGGGACAATAAGAGCCCTGTTCTTACTGGTGAGGGGTAATACCTCTGTCCCTCGCAGTTCCCCTTTTAAATAGGTCTTTTGTAAAATAGGCCCTCCTACAACTGTCCTAAAATGAGTGTGCCATCTGTTTCTCTTTGAGACGCTGTTATACACAGTAGACATTTTTCAATATCATTTTTCAGATATTTGCCCAATATCATGAAAATCTCCACATATTCCCAAACTCTGATCCTGGAAAAGTTGTCAAAGCCAACATTAAAACTGGTGATGAAGATGATTGATTTTATTGCTATGACAACAAACTATTTAGGGAAAATGATTTTAGGATTTTATTTCTATAATATTTCTGTTGATCTTTATAAAGATTCTATTTGACTTTGCAAAGTGTCCATTGCTTGGCTTCGCTGGGCCCATGTTAGTCAGCAATGAGGATGCCTCTGTGTGGGGGGCTAACTTAGCACTGTTCCATGGCATTGTTTGTCTGCCTTCTCGACTCATCTGTATGGTTTGCCCCAGAGAGCAGGGCTGAGTCTTCCGTATCTTCTGTGTCTACAGGAGACCCAGCCCGTGAAGCACTCTGTGCAAATACTTCTTGTACTGAATCTGGGGGACGAATGGCACAGAGAGAGGAAACCACTCTCGCCCTGCAGCATGGCACCTAGATCAGTGCCTTTCTGACTAAAGGTGTAACACAGTGAGTATGAGAGCTGGCTCTGAAAGCAGACTGCTTGGCTTTCAACCCCTCCTTCACCTTTGATGAGCTGAGTGATCTTGGGTAACAAATCTTACCTCCCTTGAGACTCTGTTCTCATCTTCGAAGTGGGGATGTAATAGAGCCTACTTTACAAGGCTCTTGCAAAGGGTAAATGAGAAGGTAAACCCTCAGGTTTACACGTGAAAACCTCAGGACACTGTTGGCCAATGGTGACTACTCCATAAATGCTGTGGATGATGCTTCAGTTTGGTAACCATCACCTGATCATCTGCTGGGTGAACTGCACAGCCTAGACACTGGCTCATCCCCGTGCATCCTCAGTGGCATCTCAAGTGAAGAGCTGTGAAATGATGAGATGCCACTTATTGAACACCTACTGCCTCTCTGGGCCCTGGGCCTGAGCCTTTAAGTGCATTAGCTCTAATCTTTATAGCCTTTCTGCAGTGCAGGTTTGCAGGACACGAACTTTTCCAGGGTCACCCAGAGGAGAATTTTGGAGCACTGTCCATTCTCAGGTTTGTCCATCTTTAAAATTCTTCTCAAAGGCCTTTCATATTTCAGTCATCCAAGGACTCCTTTATAACATGTGAGTACTACTGTACCCCTATTTATTTATTTTACAGTATAGTTTAAATTGATCATCAAAATTTAACCTAGTTCTAAGCAATGACATGAATAAAATCACAGGAATGATGTATGAGGTATTGCTTAGCTATCCATCAAAACAAACAGCTAACAATAAAAGTTTACCACTATGCCAATGGAAATTATCTTTAATCTAGGCAGAGGTATGTAATGCTTACATTAAGAAACACTGTATTGTCCAAAAGTATTTATGTGACAGGAATGAAAAAAAGAGTATATAATAGGCAGCATGTAAGGAAAATAAAATGGAGGGGGTAGGGATCTCTCTCCTCAGGACTGGGAGACCTGGATGTGTGTGTCCACTGAAAGGAGAGAAAGTGTGGAGAATGTGACTGAAGTTGCAAAACGGAGAGGGTGATAATTAAAAGGGCAAGTCCATGGGAGGGCCGACATAATATAGAATTAAAAGTATAGGAATTAAAAAGGAAAAGAAAGGTTTCCTTCCTGAGATATTTAAGAGGAAAGAAATGCTGCATATTTAGAGAAACACAGGCAAAAGAGATCCAAGTTTATAGAGATCATTCCAGAAGGGCTCAACTGTGTTCTCAGAGGAGAGGGCAAGACCAACAGTAGAGTGTGGGAGTATAGAGACAACTCAACCATAGAGCTGGGTGTTTGAGATGCTTTCACTTGACTTTGGTTTTATGAGATGTCACACATGTGTGGCAGGTACATCTGAGGCTCACTGTTTGGGGCTGGCCACTATTTCTAGAGAAAGGACACTGGTGTCAATCATAGGAAGGCCCTCAGAGAGGTGTGCAGATGGATAGGGGAGGTGTGAAGACTAGGAGGGTCTCTCTATTCTGGGCATGAGTGCCTATATTTTAGCCTCAAGAATGATGGGAGATGGTGTGTTTAGAAATATACAGGTGGTAGTTTTAGGAGAGATATGCTGTCATTAGGAGAAGAGTCAATTTGCACATGTTTAAGAAAAAAGCAACTGAATTAATGGTGAACAATTAATGGCTGAGAGATAGAAGGTGCCCCAGGGTGAAAGACGAATCCTAAATTATGACAGGACAAGCAAGCACAGTCTTAGTTAACATGTACAAAAGGCAACCCCAAATGCCATGGGGATTTGGGGCAATACTGCATTGATATGTAATGTGTCAGTTTCATACTCATACACAGACACATCCACAATTATGAAGGTATAAAAAACAGAATGTGAGCACTCGGTTCAGACAACTATAGCATGAGAACCGAGCAAGTCACTGAACCCATAAAATAAGCGTAATAAGGCCTATGTGAAAGAGGCCTTCAGCAAGCTTGCAGGCTACATGGTCAGCACAATTATATGTGGGATCCATAAAAGCTGGACTCATATAAACAGAGAGTAGAATGGTGGTTACCAGGGGTTGGGGATGGAGCAAATGGGAAAGTGTTGGTCACAGGGTACAAACTTGCAGTTAACAGATAAATAAATTCTGGAAATGTCATGTAGAGTACAGTAATTATAGTCAACAATACTGTGTTATATATTCCGAAGTTGCTAAGAGACTAGATCTTAAATGTTCTCACTACAAAAAGAAATGATAAATACGTGACATGATAGAGGTGTTAGCTAATACAACAGTGATAATCATATTGCAATATGTAAATGTATCAAATCAACACATTGAACACCCTAAACTTACACAGTTATAGGTTAGTTATTATCTCAATAAAAATCAAGTGCATTTCTATAAATGAATAAACAATCTAAAAAGTAAATTAATAAAATAACTCAATTTATAATTGCATCAAAAATAAAATCTTTAGGAATAAATATAACAAAAGAAATGCAAAACCTGTATACTGAAAGCTAAAAACATTGTTGAAGAAAATTAAAGATTAAATAGATGGAAAAACATTCTATTTTTATGGATTAGAATGCTTAATATTGTTAAAATGGCAGTGCTCCTTAAATTGATCTACAGATTCTGCACAATACCTGTTTAAATCTCAGCTGCCTTTTTTTTTAAATACAAATTGATAAGTTGATTCTAAAATTCATATGGACATACAAAGGACCCAGAATATCTAAAACAATCTTGATAAAACAAATTGTGAATCGAAGACACAGAGATACCACTTTATACACCCTGGGACGGTTGCTATGAGGCAGACAGAAGGGGAGAGTGGGGAATCGGTGCCCTCCTGCACTGCTGGTGGGGTGTAAAATGGCGCAGCTGATTGGGAACCGGCTTTGCGGTTTCTGACAAGATTGACACAGAGTCACCTTATGGCCTAGCAATTTCATTCCCAGATATAAACCCAAGAGAAATGAAAACATATGTCTGTGTAAAACTTGTACGCAAATGTTCATCGCAGCATCATTCGTAATTGCCAAGACTAGCAATAACTTGATGTCCACCAAATTATGACTAAAATACAATAAATAATAATGTAAAAATGTAAATAAAATAATAATCCATACAATGGAATATTTGGCAATAAAACTGAAGCACTGATACACGCTACGACACAGATGAACCTTGAAAGCATTATGCTAAGCGAGAGATGCCAGATACAAAGGCCAAATGCCATACAATTCCGTGTATACAAAATATCCAGAACATATAAACCCATAGGACAGAAGGTAGATTAGTGGTTGTCTAGGGCTGGGAGAGTTTGGGGAGGAGTGAGAAGTGAATGTGTTTGGGGTTTCTTTTAGGGAGTGATGAAAATGTTCTAAAATTGTTGTGGTGATGATCGAATAACATCACAAAACATTAACTTGTACACTTGAAGTGGGTGAATTGTATAGTATGTGAATTATATTGTGATAAAGCTGTTCTATTAAAAGAAATGAAAGAGGGCTGTGAGGGTTAAGCACGCTGCTGGCCCAATGTACCTGATGTGTGTGTTTGTCTGTCTTTTTGATTATGCCCAGGTATGGAACCTTCCCAGGGAGCTCACTCTGTGACCTTTTCTATTCTACAAGTCAGATATCCTAAGACTTCTGGAATTGAAGACAGGTCAGTGCACATTATATTTCCAAATAAATATGCTAAGGGGCCTATCAGGAAAGGTTACTTCCAACACACAGGTTCCATGTGCATTTTGGAGAAGAATATTTAGGAAGACAGTGAAAAGATGTACAGTCCTTCGACCGTGGACCGCTCTGCTGTTAAGTCAACTAAGATTTTGCTGAACTTCATTAACGATGGCAGTTTTTCCCAATTGCAGGGATGTTATTTTGTCAGTGTTGTTGTCTCTTCAAATCCCAGCATGTCATGAGAGACGTCTACTCTAGAAAAGCGAGGTGAACTGTGGCAAGTGGTACGGTTGCTTCTGAAAGCCCAATGGGCCTGGGGACTTGCCCGTAAGGATTCTTAATGCAGTCAGCCTGACCTCCTCAAAGGGGAGTTCGTGGTAATTAGTGGCATCGCATGAACATCAAAAGAATTCATAATTGTGGGAGCCTCATTAGGGTGTGTTGCTAAACATGTCCTGAAAATTGTTTTTGATGCTATTTTTATTTAAGAATCATGTTGGTGTTGGGGATACTTGAAAATTACACATTGGTAATTCACTTGAAATTGAACTTCTGACAGTTGTTAAAATAGTTTACGAGTTTGTTTATTTCTCCTTATTTCTGGTACTTGGTTGGCTACTTTGGCTTTCATTTTTGGGAAAGCAACTTCGCTCATAACTGGCATGTAAAAGAATGCAAACCACACACTGTACTAGTTTTCTATTGCTGCCATAACAAATTAGTGGCCTAAAAGTCCAGCCATTTATTACCTCACAGTATCTGTGGGTCCGACTTCGGGGCACAGTGGGGCTCAGCGGGGTTTCTTGCTTAGGGTCTCAGAAGGGTGAAAGGATGGTGCCGGCAGGGATGTGTTCCTTACCAAAGGCTCCGGGGAAACACCTTTCCAAGCTTATTTAGATGTCAGCAGAGTTGATTTCCTTCTATGCTTTTAATATGGCCCAATGCCATCTTCGAGCCGACAGTAGGCTGAGTCCTACTCAGGCTCTGAAACCCCCTGAACTAAGCTCTGCCTCATCTCACTGACCCCTCTTCTGCTATATCTCTTGCTCCTCCACCTCGCTCTTCTACTTTCCAGGGCGCATCTGGTTATGTGGCTCCGCCTAGATAGCCTAGGATAATCTCCCTATCTTAATGTCCACTGATGAATAACTTTAACATTGGCAAAGTCTCTTTTTCCATGTAAGGTGATATGACCATAGGGGTAAGAGCAGGGGTGGAGTACTTGGGGTCCAAAATTCTGCCTAGAACACTGTGATGTTTAATGTATGTGTCAGCTTGGCTGGGTCACGGGATACGCAGACATCGGTCAAATGTCGTTCTGGGTTTTCTCAATGTTTCCGGAGAGATTAACATTTGACTCAGTAGACTGAATAAAGCAGATTGCCCTCCCCAAAGTGGGTGGGCCTCACCCAATCAGTTGAAAAGTTGAATAGAACTGAAAGACTGAGTAAGAGGAAACTCCTTCTGCCTGACTTCTTTGAGCTGGGACATTGGTCTTTTTCTACATTCAGACTTGAACTGAAACAATGGCTCTTCCTGGTCCTCGAGCCTGCTGGCTTTTAGATTAGAACACCACCATTGGCTCTCCTGGGTCTCCAGCTTTCTGACCGTAGAACATGGGATTTTTCAGCTTCTGTAACTATGTGAGCCAGTTCCTCATATATATATATAATTTTATATATAAAATATTTTATATATATAGTACGTTATATATATATATATACACACACACACACACACACACACACACACACACACACACATCCTAATGAAAACCATAGACATTGTCTCCTTTTCCCTGCCCCTCCTTTCTTGAACATAGACATAGCTGTGATGTTAAGAGCTGTGACAGTCTTACAGCCACGAAAGAAGGCTGAGGACTCACAGAGATGCTGGCTGTCAGATCACTGAAGCACAAGCAGCAGCCACCCACTGTTCAGTTTCTGGAAATATGACAAAAATGAACCAGAGATGGTTAAGCCACTTAAACTGCTATTTTTTTACCTGTAGCAGAACACATTTCTTTCTTTTTTTTTTTTTAGATTTTTATTTATTTTTAGAGAGAGGGGAAGGGAGAGAGAAAAAGAAGGAGAGAAACACCAATGTGTGGTCCCCCAACTGGAGACCCAGCCTACAACCCAGGCATTTGCCCTGACAGCGAATTGAACCAGCGACCCTCTGGTTTGCAGATTGGTACTCAATCCACTGAGCCACACCAGCCAGGGCAACACACTTCTGATGGACACTTTAATAGATAAATTTAACTGTGTCCAGCATTTTTGCTGTAAACGTTTCACCACAAGCATTTTCACCACAAATATTTTCATTGCACAACTAATTGGCCGTAAGGCAATTTTGCCACAAAAAATAAAATAACGAAAAAGAAGAGAGTGGACATTAAAAAGCACACATAAAACCTGGAAAATTAAAGAAATTAAAAAGACTTTATTGCAAAAAATGAAAATACATTATACAATGTACTGCTTACGGATTGGTCTTCTCACTCAGCATCACGCCTTCTTATTTTTCACTACAATTTCTCCCTTTACAGAGAGAGGTATCAGTTCCCAACTAAAGAATCAGCAATTAATGCTCTCAAAGACTTGCGAATTAGTAGCCTCCTCCTGTATATCTGCCAAAGCTTGGTAGACTTTTGGTTCTGATAGCTGGGAGGGATGACTGTGCTCACTGAAGGGTTCACAAAACCAGATGCGCCTTCATTTTCTGGGATAGTATGCGATTGGGCTTTATAGCCTCTTACTTCGCATTTCCAGCATGCCGCATCACTGCGTTTTCTATCAGGTCAGTATACGTAGTAGTTATCTAGTTATTTTAGACCGCCACATCTCCTCCTCGCTGTAGAGGCCATCATGGGAGGGCTAAGATTTATGGGAATTGACTGTGGGAGTGGAGGGTAGAATGGGTGGAGGAAGGCAAAGGGGGGAAATTGGGACAACTCTAATAGAATAACAATAAAAAAATGATTTAAAAAAATGGGAGTACTGTGAGAACTTCATCAATGGAGAAATAAAACCAAATTGACAACTAGCTTAAATACGTTAAGTCTGCCAAATGTAAACCAGTCAACCAGTTATTTTGTCTTGCATGGCCCATTAAGTATGTGGTGAAAATGTTTGTGGCGAAAGTGTTTGTGGCGAAAATGTTTGCGGTGAAAATGTTTGCGGTGAAAAAGCTTGCAGCAAGGACATTTATAACAACAACCACCAAAAAAAAAAAAAATGCTTAAGATGAAAATACCTAGAACCATATTTACTCTCTAGATTCTTGGTTACAGTTTTTCTAACTAGAAATGTTTCCTCTGGTCATATTTGCCCTTTTATCCTGTAGCTTGACCTTCTCCTTTAAGTTGCAGTTAGGACCAGGCGCAGCTAGACTGTCCCATGCTAAAGGAAAAAGTCCCCAGTGACAGGCACAACCTAGAGCAGCTTCTGAGCCTGCAAGCTCTCAGCCGAAACCACACTGCCATTCTTGTGGTTTGCCCTTTACATCTTCCATAAGCAATAAAATCAACATTTCCTATGTAGACACACACCCTTGGCTGGGGAACAGCACTGCATGCTCACCTCAGAGACCACTGAGTGAGAGTAAATAAGTCTGACTACAGAGGACAAGCAGGAACACCAGGAAATAATTGACGCACACCGAGACAGAGGATATGCGGTTTCCTTGAAGGAAGATGGGATTTCAGGTCAGACAAATTCACACTCACAGAGCTTCACTTCCGCCTATCAGAGCTTATGTTTCCTCACCTAAAACACGGGGATAACGATACTCAGCATCACTGGGAAGATGACGATTTGAAAGTACGCAGTCCAATTTCTCCCACACATGAGGCAAGCATGACAGCTTGTTGAAGAGAACAGACATCTGTGTGATGGGGTACCCAGTTGCCGAGGACAAAGGGAGATGGGAACGGATGGAGAAGGGCTGAATGGCTTTCACTCAAACGTCTTGCTGAAATAAGTTAGGAAAGTCCATAGGATGGCTGTTTTCAAAGCTGCCTTTCATTAAAACTCTCATACCCGGTGCCACTCTCATAATAGAAATGTATGTACTCGGGCTGACAAAAGTAAAGGTTTCAGATCACCTTATGAATACATAGGTATTGATGGAAATTTATGAAGGAGTATCGAGCTTGAACCATTGATGGGTTTCCAAAAACTTGACATTTTAGTGGAAACTGGATTTTTTTTTCCAAAGGCATTTTTGGATATCTGGTGAGCAAACTCCTTAGAAAACACTTAATAGTAATTCTTGTACTTAATCAATTGGAATCTTTATTGATGGAGACTCCTTAGGGCAAGGGAAACAGAAAAACAGAAGACAAGTAGATGTGCTATAGAACAAACTAACAGACCAGACAGGAAGGGACCACTTCCTGAGGGGCCACCCTATATCAGGTCCTTGTTATCAAGAACTTACACATATTATCTCATTTAGTTCTTACAACAGAGCTGCAAGATAAGTACAGCACAGGTATACTTTAGGTAAGGCACACATTCTCAAATATCTCCAATAATTACGAGTGTGCATAATTTAAGACTGATCTTGACACAGAATAGCATGTACTTATTTTATTAGCTAAAGTGGCATCAGTTGTGGTAAGAGCAGATTTATTAAGGGAATGCTGTCTTTGGCAATAAAAAGGGACAAAGTCTGATACAATAAATGCTACATACAATACAGATAAACCTTGAAAATATTATGTTGCATGGATGAAGCCAGTCACAACAAACCACATACTAGGTGATTCCACTTACATGCAATGTCTAGAAGAGGCAAATCCATAGAGGCAGAAAGCAGATTTGTGGTTTCTGAGGGCTAGGGAGTTTGGGGGGCAGGGCAGTAAAAGGGAAATGACTTCTCATGGATTCGGGATTTCCTCTGGGGATGATGGAAGTATTCTGAAATTGACTGTGGTGATGATTGCACAATTCCGTGAATAGTATATTAAAAACCATTGAATCATGTACTTTAAATGGGTGAATCGGTGAATTGTGTGTATTATATTTCATCAAAGCTGATATGGGTATATATCCATACATACAAAAATATAAATATATATGTGAGTGAAAGAGAGAGAACCCTGCCAGCCATTTTGAAATTATGTTTTTCTCGACGAATACTTAAAATTTGGGAAATTACACTGTTTCTAAATTTGTGCACAAATGAGATCTCATTATTTCCATATTGCATCATTTCAAATTTTCCCAATTCAAACTCATACAAAATGCTGCCCCAGTGGATTATCACGGATTCAAAATGAGGAAACAGAGACCTGAATTCGCACAGCTGACGAGAGAAGGAGCCAGGAATGGAACTCAGCTTTGCTGGTGGGCAGAGCGCCTTCCTCCCCCGCAAGGTGCTCAGTGACGGCACTGTGACCCTCTTGAATCTATTATCATTGAAAAAGAAAGCAGTTGGCAGCTGCTGATATTTATTTTGTCAGGCACAGTGCTTAAAACTTTATATCCATTTTCTCAATGAACCTCACAGCTACCCCTTGGGGGCATTATCGCGACCCTCATTTTGCAGAGGAGCTACTCAAAGCTCAGAGAGGTAAGACCACATGGTCAAGGTCTCCCAATCAGCAGTGGAGATGTAACTGGAGCCCAGGTCCATTGGACACAGGAACCAGTGGTCTCAACCCCTGTGCTATGCTCTTGCCAGAACAGATTGCCTCCCTGACGGACTATGGGTACACCCTCACGATGCATTTCCAGTTGACTCACTGGCAAGGAAAAGAAACCGAATGTTCTCTGAAAACCTCCTAGAGCCCTCTTAGATTCCTACACCTTTCCCCTCCTTCATGAGCTCTTTGGGATGTAGATACGAGGCCAGCACATTGACGTAAATGGCAGCCACATGATGACGTCCAGTTTGGGGGTGTTTTCAGATAATCAGTGCTGTACTGTGATCTGAAATTACTGTGATAGTAGGCAGTCAAAACCACTATGCTAAGAAAGCTTCCATCATAGGGCACTGAGTTAGTTTTTAATCTAATAAAAACATCTAATGACGTAGACCTCAGAATGCTTTCTGGAGAGAACTCTAAAACAGTGGAGGAGACAAAAACCATTTTTGTTCCAATAAAGGCTCAACTTTCTGATTACTGTACAAAAACTGGTGGCATGAAACAGAGGAAAGTGGGTGTGAATGTCTCAGGCAGCATAGCATACTGGTTTAAAGGCATGGCTTTGAGTCAAATTGTTTGGGCTATAATTCTTACCGGTTCAGTAACACTAGACATGTCAGTTTTATTAGGTTTGGCAACAAATACAGAGAACCCGATGTAACAGTGAGTTAAATAAGACAGGAGTTCATTATTGTCTCCTGTGAAATAATTCTGGAGAGAGGCAGTCCAGCACTAACATGACGTTCCACAGGCAATGGAATCCAGTCTCATTTTACCTTTTGTGCCACCTTCCTAGCGCATGGTTTCCATTCTCAGAGCCACCTCAGAAAGCATAGTGGCTTCCTGAATTCTAACTATCGTATCCTCATTCCAGGCAGCAAGGAGAAACGGGGTGAGGAGGACCAAGGGCCCTCTTCCCAGTGGACTGGGTTCCCAAGTCATCCCCGAAATCTAACCTAACACTCCCGATAGCTCCCTGGCCGGCGTTTCACCACGTGGCCACCCCGAGCTGCAGTGGGGTCCGGGCAATATAGGTTTTATGTGGACACGTCGCCACTGTAGTATGTTGGGGTCTGTTCCTGAAGGAGAGAAGAATGGATATTGAGGAAGAGGTCTCTTCCCCTGAAAAACCTGTTTTCTCACTTCTGAAGCTTTAGTGTCCTCATTGGGAACGTGGAAATACTGACAGTGTCTACCCCCTGGGGTTCTGGTGGCGAGGCCACGAAACAATGCAGAGGAGTCCCTCAGTACAAGGCCCAGCACCTGCACCCCCTCTTCAAGGGCCCACCATTAACGTCAGCTACGTGCTGATTGGCCGACCTCGGCGGAGCAGGTTCTTGCCATCACCCACCCGGGGCTCACCGCAGAGAGATACTGACCACACACACACTCCGTAGCCTCTTTCCTCCAGACTTTAGATTTCGGCCTCATAACCCAGACTCTTCATTTTCTTCATCTAGGGCAGGGTTTCTGAACATGACACTACTGACATTTTGAGCCGAGCAATCCTTTGTGGTGGGGCTGCCCTGTGTGTTGTAAGATGTTTAGCAGTATCCCTGGCCTCCGTCCACTAGAAGCCAGTTGCTCCCTTCCCTCCCCCAGGGTGGCAACCAGAGGTGTCTGGGGAAGGGTGCAAATCACCTGTAGCTGGACCGCTGCTCTTTGATGTCCGAGCTCCTGTGTCTCTTCGACAGCAGCAGTGGCGGTCTCTTGGGCTATCTTTTTTAGTTGCATGGATCCATGTTTTAAGTTAACTACGTCAGACATACTTTCCCAGCCAGTTTTGCATGATGCATCACACACGGAAAGTACCCAATTAACTTAATTCCACATATTTAGGTTGCTATTCAAGTCACTTGGCTTGTGACTTGGGTGTGCACTGACAAGGATGGATGGAACCTCCTTTGCAGGAGAGAAGGTGGCATCGCAGAAGTGGTTGGAGAAGCGTGGGAACAGGTGGCAGGCAGCTCGGGGAGTCCGGTTGCGATGGTCCGGGGAACATGCCTGGGAGGTCCTCCATCATTTTGAAAAGGGGCTTTTCCTGAGGGCATAGAGGCCAACTGCAGAAACATGAGCCCACCCAGCCCTCCCCACGAAGAGGGTATCTGTGATGGCAGCCCCTTATTAACCACAGACTTAGCAGATAAAAACTGTGATAGAAACACTAAATAAAAATAGAAAACCAAAGCAAGAAGAAAACTTTGAAAATTCCCCAAGCCAAACTTTTGAGAAATCTTTGAAAACAGCTAGTCTTCTGAATAATGAAATAGGTTTGGGGATGATGCTTGGTTTATTAAAAAATTCAGCCATAATTAAAGCAAGAAAGCTGTAAGGCTATTAAAATTTATTCTTTGATACTGGAAAACTCAATTCATGACCTATATTTTATAGAACATATACTTGAAAGAAATTTTATATTCCCTCTCCCCACTGAACTTAGAATATTGAGGCGCTTCCACTTACTTAAGGAGCTGGGTGGTTCCAACATAAATTACCCAGGGTCTCTTTTAGTGTACTGTGGATATATTAAGGTAAAGCGATTCAAAGGTATTTGTGTAGAGAGATGGAGGCAGCCGCTCTGGACTCTGCTCCCAGAGAAGATGGTATTAGTGCGACAGTGCTGCAGCGAGAGCTGGTTTATCAGGCTCTCTGTTGATGATAAATCTTTTCTAACTGACATTTGTAGACTGTCCAGATCGATGGCCTAGCATGCCTGTGAATCTTGGAGAAGAGTTCTTGAGCGTCTCCCAGTCCACCGCTAGGGGGAGAATCTGGCCCTAGTGAGAAGGCCGCTGCCGGTGACTGTGGGCTCCGGGAGGGTCCCCGTGCACGCGCTAGGCTGTGGCAATATGATTCAAGATGGCTGCTGGTATTTTTCTCCCTCCCTCACTCTTATTCTCTATCTCCTTCATCTATACACACACCCATATGCGTACTTACACCTGCACACACACAAATATGAACATAAACACACTCACAAAAATGCAGATAAGAAAATGCTGCCGGGACTCAAGGTGGCAGATTCGGATGGATCTCAACATTTTCATGGGCAAAGTGGTTAAAGGGCCATGGGGATTGTAGATGGAGAGGAAATGAAAGGGCACAGGACTTAGCCTGAACCTGAGTTCCAGTCTTATCACCCACCAGCTGTGAGGTTTGGAGAAGTAACCTCACCTCGCTGGGCTTGTTTCCTCAACTGCAAAAGAATTGTAAGGAGTTCAATAAAAGATAGGTATAGAACTTAGACCAATATTCAGCACTAGAAAAATTATATTAGTGATTATCACTGCTGCATTACCCAGGGCCAGGCCCCATCTCCCTCCCTTAGTGCTAGCAAGGGAGGATCCCCTCTAGTGGGTCCCTCCTTTCTCCTGTGCAGGAGTGACAACAGGCCCAGGATGTATTTATCATCTCCCTTCCTCATTAGCCTGACAACTCTGTGGACTCAGGGTGCATGTCTGTTTAAGTACCCCCTGCATCCCATGCTTACTGAGCAGGAGCGTATCTGGTACATAATAAGCACTCCAAGGTATTTGTCGAAGGAATGAATAAATTGCTGATAAAGACGACACTTATTTAAAAATAAAATAAAAAGGGAGGTTTATGGTGAGTCATACTTTCTGCCATTTGGGGCCGTTGGTTCACGGAATGGAATTCACTGAGTGACCACTCTGGTCCTGGAACCCTGCTGGATGCTGAACACAAGAAAACCCAAGCCCCTTGACCATACGCTTTAGAACACTGAGGGTGAAATCCAGTTCACACTTGAGGAAAATTTACAAACCTATGAAGGCTTACGGTATTGGCATGATTCTATTTAGATGTTATCAGCTACGATAATCTGGCACCATAAAATGACTCAACATTTAGTATTCCCCCATTCATCACAGCCACAAAAAATCTCAAGTGACCTCTTCTCCCCACCGTCACGGTTACCACCTGCACCCAGGCCCTGGTCCTCACACGTCTGGGATGCTGCTTAGCCTACATCTGTTCCACACTGACAGTACAATCTGACTTTACTATTCTCCTTCTTAAAACCACCCAAGGGCTTCCTACTAAAATTTAGAGTATAACGAAAACGTATGGAGCTCTAATCCAGGGTTTACGAACTTCTTCTGTGAAGGGCCAGGTAGAGAATGTTTATTCATTTAAAAATATGTAAAATATTTATATAGATATATGGGTAGGGTGTATTTTTGGTTTTGTGGGGCATCCAGTC
This sequence comes from Mormoops blainvillei, assembly GCA_004026545.1. Classification (NCBI taxonomy): domain Eukaryota; kingdom Metazoa; phylum Chordata; class Mammalia; order Chiroptera; family Mormoopidae; genus Mormoops; species Mormoops blainvillei. Next base: position 384,018 of record PVJD01000410.1, read on the forward strand.
TCTGCCCCAACTATGCAGCTCTGACATTGTACGAAAACAGCCGTAGCTGATGCTTAAATGAGCAATAATGGGCAATGTTTAAATGGCCATGGCTGTGTTATGGTAAGACTTTATTAGCTTTATTTTTTAAAAAAATGAGACAGTAGGACAGATTTGGCTTATGGCCCATAGTTTGCTGACTTCTGTTCAAAGTGATCTTGCACTTCCCTATCTCCTTGAACTCTCCTAGCAGTCTTCTTGCTGACATTCTCCCATCCCGCTGGCCTCTTCTCTGTCCCTCCATCTGTCATTCCTGCCTCAGACCTTTGCACTTTCTAATGCGTCTGCCTGCAGCCTCCTTGCTTGATACCTTTGCACAGTAGACTCTCATTCTCACTGGTCTTAGCTTAAATGTCATCTCATTGTCATTCTCTTACATCGCCTTGCTCTGTTTTATCTAAAGAACTTATATGACCTCGTTTATTCATTTCATTGTTAGTTATCCTTTTCCTACCAGTAAAACGTAAATGTCTTCCAAGTAGAGCCCTAAAGGGTCTTGGCCACTGCTATATCCCCAACACTGAGAACATCACCTGGCTTATAGAAGCTACACAATAAATATTTGTTGAATGACTTTGCTGAATGAAATGATCATCAGGGACATAAGAGCGTCCCTGAAATTATAACTGTTTAGTGCCATCGCGAACCTGCCACTCTGTTGCACTCATGTGTAGCACGAAGAACCCCTGGGCTATTCAGAGTGGACCCTTAGGTCTCAGGGTGAGTGTCAGCAGCTGCGGCCCGTGTCTGCCGTGCCCTGCGCCTTGACAGCCCGAGGGCTATTTCACTTTCATTTTGCAGCTGCTCAGCTGTCCCCTGATTTCCATTTTGGCTGGAAGCTCCCATCATATTTATTTTTTCAAAACATTGTAGAATGATCACTAATTTTCTGAAGCCGCTAATGCTTCTTTACCCTCCCTCCACTTTAAATTATTTTATTTTAATTAAGTTAATTAATTGATTTTCATTTTTATTTTATTTTAAAATATTTGATGCCACAAATCCTTCTCTCTCTCAAATGTGGAGTGATGCAGGAATGACTTCTAGCCTGAGTCTAAAATATATCCAACAAACGAGTGGGGCAGGGCCACCAAGCATTGATTTTTACCAGGGAGTCATCTCCAGGAGCACAAGAACCATACATTTCCAGTTCCCCAGCTTGTAGCCCCCAGGGCCTAGAATGCGAAGACCTGACAGGAATGAGTATGAGAATCGATGTCTGGCAGGGGAAAGCAGACACACAGGCTGGCCTAGAACGAACATTTCATGATAAGAGAGAAGAGCGATTTAAGAAACAATGTGACATCTGTGTCTTGAATGTGTCTCAAACCCATGGGCTCATATATGAATTTAGGTGGAGAGGGGCTATGAATAAAAATGGGAAGAGCTATTTTCAAAGTTACCCTCATTAAAGATGAGACTGGTTGGGTATCCTTTTAACAGAATAAAGGGACCCAGGCATTCTCCCTGTTTCTCTAAGCCCTATGGCAGGAGTCCCCAACCTCTGGGCTGCGGACTGGTACTGGTCGGGGCTTGTTAGGAACCAGGCCACACAGCAGGAGGAGAGCTTGAATGTAATGTGCTTGCATTGTTCCCAAACCATCGCCCTCCACCCCACCCCAGGTCCATGGAAAAATTGTCTTCCACGAAACCAGTCCCTGGTGCCAAAAAGGTTGGGGACCGCTGCCCTGCGGTATTTTGAAGGCTCCAGTGGTTGTAGCAACAGACATTATAAGATATGCAATGGTGTCCGTCAGAGAGGGGCTGGGATATAAAGAAGGAAAAACCTACTGGCTGTGATAGGTTTTGATTGGCTTGGTTTAGAGACCTATGACACATCACCTGGGGAACCCCAGACATGGTTAGGAACAATTTGGTGGAGATTCTGTTTCTTGAGCAAAGTTCAGATAACTTAACACTTTTGATGTACTTTATTTCTGGAATTCTCCTTTTGAGAAAGTGTCTCTGACTGGATTATACAACTTTTTCACAAATTTTGTTTCATGATCAACCGTGTAATTCAAGGGTGCCTAATCCACCCTGAATGACACTGCATCAGGTTAACGGCATCTGTCCCTGGGCAATATCCCTTAACTAAGACTCCGACAGTGGCTCGGGCTCTACAATGTCAGCCCTCTTGCTTGACCATGAAACCCAGGGAGGATTCTAGAACAAGGCAGTTTACAACCTACAGATACAGTGAGTGAAATGACCACAAAAACTTGGAGTTATTGGATATAGTCCAGAAAAACAAATAAACAAAAATGTCTACCAGTATGGTGAGATGTGAAAAGAAAGACTGGCATCTTCATGCATGGGCTTCGGCAAGAGACAAATATAATCCAATGATGAGAAGCATCATCCTCAAATACATCAAAGTATAATAGCATATCCTGTATCCCCTCAACCCTTCCTATACGTATTTATCCTAAACAAATTGTCACACAAGTAGGGGGAGATGTGTTATCCCCTACATAATTGATTATAAGGATGGAAAAGTGAGAATAACTTAAATCAACCAGGAATTGGCTAATTAGATGATGGTAGATCCAGGCTCTAGCTGTTTAAAGCAATAACGTAGCTTGATATTATTTACTGATTTACAAAGTGTCCATCAGACTCCGTGGAGTGAAGACAGGGAGCCACAGGAAAGGATGTCGAGCTCCATTTCCCTACCATGCGGTATGTGAGTGCCTGTGTGAAGACGCAGGGAGCCCTGCAGCTCCGCTCACCAAGGCAGCAATGATGGGTTTCTCTGGGTGGTGAGACTTGAGGGTGATTGCACTTTTTTAATTAAAAGAGGCTGGCAAAAAGCTAAATTGCTTTATTTTGAAAATAAATGCCTGCTTAATAAAACAACCAACAAAACAAACAAAAAACCAAAAAAAGTCAAAATAGCCACATGCACAATACTCCAGAAGCCCATGGGATTGGCCAGGATAGTTGAGAAAGGAAGAAACTACAATGTGAAAGTCCAAAAATACCAATGGAGGAAAACTGGACAGCTGGTGGACTGAAAAGCCACATTGCTTGTTACATCAAGGGATCAAGCTCACGCTTGCCTGCTGTGGTAGCTGGCATCTTGAATCGGCCGGCTTCCCTTCCTTGCAGCACTCCTCAGCTGGGCACCTGCACATCTCAGGTAAGCCACATGCCCTCCGTCCTCCGACCACGGTCTGCTTCTGGAGGAAGCCTGCACATATCTCTCATGGATAGCCCTTCTCGAAGGTGCCCAGAGGGCTATCAGTGGCAAAACTGGGTAGTGGATGCCAGCTGGCACTGTGGGGCCCTGGCATGTGTGCCCTCCAGGAACTTTGGGTTTCCCATCCCTCTGTACCCTGACTCATGAGGCCTTGGCATGCTTCAGGCATTCAGAAAACATGAGATTCATACAGAGCTTTGGCTGGCCCCATAGAGCAACCGGGGCCTGGGCTTAGGTCCCATAACTCGATGCCTGCGACTCCACCAAAGGGATGACTTATAGTGTGCAAAGTTCAAAGACCACTATTGTCTGTTGGTCTCCCTTCATCTAGTAATGATTCCCCAGAACACTATCCCAGAGTTTAGCACTGGGCAGCGGGAAGTGGTCTCCCTCTGCACAGACAGATAAATACAGGTGACCTTCCTTCATGATAGATTGGCGCCGAAGGTGCCTGGGTACACTGGAACATGAAAACGATACTTGGTTTGTTGGGAGATGGATGCGCCTTCACACAGGCTGCATGTCCCTTTGCCTTCCCTTCCCTAGGGGTCCGCTGCCAGAATAATAATTGCAGCATTAACAATACATTGGCATTTCTTAAACATTTTTATTATGTTCTAAGCACTGACTGAAGCACACTGTCTCGTTTCAACCTTGCATATAGTTCTCAAGGGTCGATGCTATTATACACCCCCTTCATCTATAGACAAGGCGATTGAGGCTTCTAGAAGGTTCAGTAACCTTCCCAAGGTCTCACCTTGTTAAGGAGGTGAGTGGTGCATCAAACCCAGCTTTAGGCCACAGTGTAGGCATAGGACCAGCCATGTCATTTACAGGGCTCAGTGCAAAATGAAAACGTGGGACCCCTTGCTCAGCAATTGTTAAGAATTCTAAGATGGTGATGGTAGAGCGTAACACCACCCATGGGACCCTTCTGAGTGTGGGGCTCTGGGAGGCTGTAAAGGTCACCGCCCTGGTCACGTAGACTCAGAAGAGTGAAGTGAAGGAGGACAAGGGCCCCATGTTTAATGCTGCTTAACCCTAGAGACGGTGAAGCAGCTCACATGTATGAAAAGTGATTCAGCGAGCCTGCATAATTGGCCAGAGAGCTGGTCGCTTTCCATCCAAAGGTAAATCGGTTCATCTGATTTTCTCCCAGCTGGGCCTGCAAAGAGTCCATCATGAAGAACGTGAGAGAAGGTGGCCAGCTCCAACATGGGGCATGGGAGAGAGCCTGTGTCTTGAAGCTAAAGACATGAACATAGATTCTAGTTCATCTACCAGCCTGTCATTTGGGAGAAGTTTCTGGACCTCTTTGAGATTTAGTTTGCTTACACGTAAGATGGGAGAGTGGTATCCACCTCTCAGGGTAGGAAATGGTATACAGGAGGAAATGATTCAGTGCATACAAAGGTCTTAGAACACAGTAACTGCTCATGAAATGCTAGCATGGTTTAATGGCTGTTTTCGCCATGAAGACTAGGGGACAGCTGAAAGAGCACATGATTTGAAGGTAGATAATTCAGGTTGAGCCCTGAATACTGCCTCCCATCTATCATGTGTCTCCTGGGCAAAGGCACTGAACTCTGTCCAGGGTCAGCATTCTCTTCTGTAAAATGGATCTAGAACAACATCTACAATACATAGGGTTCTGCATTTGTTGTTATAAATGGTTAAGGTTGGGGACAGAAGACTAGAAAAGGGATACCATCACCCTTCCCAGATTCCCACTGTCCTCATGTTGAGCTCTCCTGCAGGGCATACTCAGTAATCGAAGTCAGCAGTCCCCAACCTTTTTGGAACAAGGGGTCAGTTTTGTGAAAGACAGTTTTTCCACGGATGGGGGTGGGGGACGGTTTCGGGATGATTCAAACACATTACATTCGAGCCCACTTCCTGCTGTGCGGCCTGGTTCCTAACAGGTCCAGACTGGTAACAGTCCATGGCCTGGAGGTTGGGGACCCCTGAGCTAAGTGATTTTCCCTCTAAAATTTTTCCACAACATTTCCACATTTTAACCCCAAATTTGACTGACTCCATTCCAATTCCTGCTTTATAGTCAAACCCGGAGGGTGGTGAAAAAGATGACCATAATGCGGGTCAAATTTCACATAGAGAGAAGATGCACCTCCATACTGCTATCCTGGGCTTTATGTATTTTTATAGGATATTTCCAATTATAGACAGAAATTTGAGATGGTTTATGTTTTACTGAAGGTGCATCCACCCTAACCAAGTTGATTCATGCTTTAAGAAATTCAATATACATATAGGATTTCATTTTCTTTGAAAATATGACATGTATATGAAACATTAAAATTCGACATTCTTTCTGAAACTTTAAGGAAGGGCACAGTGGGAGGAAAATTGAACATCTTCTAATCGTATACACATATAAAATACAAAGATAGGCACATGCTCATGACTGCCTTCAATGTCACCATTGTCATTTACATTTAGAACACTTTCCAGCCCATCTTGAATTCTAGTCACTCATCTGCAATGCCCAGGTACCAAAGATGGAAACGAGAGAATCATTTTTCTGCTCTGCTCAAACTCCAGCCCCTTTAATAGCTTTCCCTATTGGTTCTCCTAACATGTTCTGAACATCAGCTTGTTTAAGATTTCTGTAAACATCAAACCCAAATTCCAGTGTCTCCCTCACCAGAAGCCATCTGTCTATCAAAAGCAGCCTACTGAGAGGTGCCATCGGGAAGTTTTGCCCTGAGGTGGTCTGACCCACCTTCACCTGCCCACTCTCCATCTCTCCAGAGCTGTTTTCACTCCTCTGCCTCCACCTGCTCCCCCAAATGCCCTCTGGAACACACAGGAAATCCCTCTCCTTTTAACTGAATGCATTAACCGAAAGTCTGCCCCTGGGTATCTGATGAAACACACAGAGACCCAGCTTCTTGAAGTTGAAGGGAGGTTTTCGGCACCTTACATACAATTATTCACCTGGTAGTCTAGGCAGGTTACCATGACAACACATCCAGCACCTCATGTATCTACATGTTATTGATACAACCCATCAATTCAGTCAAGGGGGGTGGGGATAACCAGTCAAAGCCCTTCTCATCTCCCATCTGGCCTGCTCAATGACTCTTTTACTTACTTGGTTTGGCATAATCTAGACACAGCCAGGGTGATACACTTAATATGGCACTTTTTCACTCAAATGCATTTTAAAGCTTAAAATCAAAGTCCAGCCTTCTAATAGCGATTTTTCTTCTGTGCTTTTCATTTTCCCAACCTTTGTATTTAGGACTGATTTCTACTGCTGGCCACAGAATGCTTTAATTAGTATCTATTGGGCCAGAAAGGGGAGCTCTAAATTGTAAAACCTTCCCCTACAGAAAGGTTGACCGTGGGAAAAAGATAAAAGGAGCTCTGTAGTAACTTTGAGTCATTTCCATAACAGAAGGTACAAGTATTTCCAGGGAGAGAAATAAACGTCTTCCTTTGTCGCTTTGACTGAAGACAAAGGTTTCACCATGGACATCTAAAGGAAGGAGGGGAAAGTCCTACCCATTTTTCCAAAGTGGTTCTGATTAAAATGCAGTTGTGAAAGGAAATAACTGAAGGGTTTGCAGTGGGAACTTTAATTTTCTCCACAGCTCCACCATATCACAAAGTTCAGCCTTGGGCCCTCACAAGGGAGAGGCGGGTATTTACGGGGTGTCCAACAGCAGCCATGTGTGGAAGACTTAGATGTCGGTCATCCTTGAAGGATCATCCTTAGAGACAAGGGGAGGTATTTTTTATAGTTTGCAACACCCCAGTCATGCTCTGAGTTGCATCCTTCCAGCTCCTGCTTCCATCCAAGGAAATAATATGTCAACGTTGATACATACAGATGACAAATGGGAGCAGTAATAAAAACAGCCTCTAGAACCCCCAGAGACCAGAGTATGCCACCTCCCAAGCCACCATGCTAGTCATAAGCCAGCTTAACATACCTGTAGGCGATCCTTCCATGACATGGCCAACATAGGGGCCTTCTCGAAAGATTGGTCTGTTGTCATTCTGATCGATTACGATGACTTCCAGAGGGACTGGCCCCTCGAGAGTCCTGCCGTTAACATCCGTGGTCTCCACAAATAGCTATTGCAGCAAAGAGATTGGAGGAGAAAGAGGTATTAATTCATTATGAAAATTGAAATCAGGTTCTCTGGAGAAAGTAGGTTATATCAGCAATTTAATGAGCCCTTGGCAATATTCAAACTTTGGTCTCAATGGATAGTCACTGGGACTAGAACAGAAACTAAACATTAGAGAGTAAAAGACAAAGATCAAGTTGGGTTAGGTACCCTTGGGAAATTTACGATTAACTTATCAAATCTGCAAAGAAACTCCAAAAGCAAAACCTGACTTGCGATCAGTCATACCTAAATATGCTTATATTGTTTCTGTTTTTCCAATATCATTATACTTAAAAGGAATGCTATGCTAATAAAAATAATTGACTAAGCAGCTACGAACAGAGCACATTACGAAATAACTGACAGTTTTTATGGTAATGTTTGGGGGAAATTTGGGTCGGCAAGTACGTATAGAGAGCCTTCCTGAGGCAAGGAAGCACGTGCTGGGTCCCGAATGAGACCTTCGGGCTCCTGCCCACCGGGCCCTTACTCCTCTAGGGAGGAATTTCCTAGTTCCATGAAACACTCCCGATACAGAAAGAATTGCCTTTAGAGCTCAAGGATGAAGAAAACAATAGCATAAAAACACCAGCATTATTGCCTTGGAAACAGGGAGTTACGTCGTGACATTTCCAGTGAATCACAGTGACCTCCCTCTCTCATTTTCTGAGCCAAATTCAGCCTGAGTTGACTCGGCAGTGACAGTAGCCTTTCTCCTGGGTCTCAGTGGTGGTCCCCACAGTGGAGGTGGTTGCGTACCTCAGTCAAAAAAGGGGTCTCTGTAGTTGGGATCCTTGGTAAAGGGCCTCTGCAGCTGGAGCCCCAGCACAACATTAAAAACACTTATTATTAGGAATAATAACCAATTATTACCCAGTGCTTACCTAGGCTCTCTACTGTATTAACTCACTTGATCCTCACAGTAATCCTATGACCCTCTTGTGAGAAGGGAATAAAAGCAAATAGTGATTATATAGTGGAGTCTGGATTTGACCCCATGAAATCAGCCTCCAGATATTACATTTTAACCACTATAAAAACAATGTTTCTAAAGCACTTAATGCCTGTCACATAATATATCTCAAGAGTATTAGCTCCTGCTCTTGTTGCTACTGTTATTGCTATCCACATTATTGTAAAAACTAGCCCCAATTAGGAAAATAAAAGACACACTTTGGTTACAAATCTGCACAGTTGTGCCCCACGTGACGGTGTTGTACATTGGTATCACCCTTTCGGAAGGCAGCACGGTGAAATTCAACAAAGGCGATGGCGAACTCATATGCTTTGTTCCCTTTGGATGCCACTCCTGCTTTTCTCTGAGTTAGGCTGCGCTATGTATATGGAAATAAGAGGCGTTTACTGCAGTGTTGTCCCTAGTAATGAGACAACACTGGCATCCACTGCGCGTCCAGCGAAAGGGGGCTACTTGAATGAATGTTTGTGTGATGACATACTAAAATACGGCCATTAGATGAAATAATTATTAAATGCTATTGATCTACTTAGAGCATTGTGTGAAAATACACAAAATAACATGTGTATCATATGTATGTGCCATATACGTATGGATAGAATTTGAACTTAGTTGGCAAACATAAAACCAGGCATGTGGTAGAGAGACATATTTTTCATTTTTTTTCTTTAACATTACTTAATTCTTTCACTAGCAAATTTACACACACACACACTTTGATTTCTGGGGCAGACAAAATAATGCACGCATACCTTAATTATTAAGAAATTAAAGGGGCAAAGCCATTTAACATTTGCATAAAAACAAAGCCTTAAATAGAGTTCACTTTTATACTTTCATGCAACTTTTTAAAACTACTACAAGAATACTGCTAAAGAAAAAAATATATAACAAAACACTGGGGAATTTCATGCAATTATGAAGTTTGGCCTTTTGTCCTCCCCATATAGCCAAAGACTTGACTTTAACTTAACCCCCCCCAAAAAAAACTTATGTCTAAAGACAACGCATATCTTGGATCTGAATCTGTAGCTTCCTGTTTGTTCACAAACTGGCCCCCATACATGGAGGCCTGGAGGTATCTAGGAGATAGGCAGACAGCTCCCATTGGGCAGGTGGTAGGTTTGATAAGCAAGGGGACTTACATACAAGGCTTGTGTTGGGCGGTCACAAGACAAGTAGATTTCTGTGCCCACCTACCAGAACCTTAAACGTTTATGCAGAGGCCTTAACTGGGTTCAGTCACATGTACCATCTAGATAGTCTCAACAGCACCTTACTGTCTCAAGACTGTGTCTTCGAAAGCAGCTCACACTGTGGGAATGGCGGGCAGAACACACATTCCGAGGCAGGAGAGTGAGTGAGGAGCCTCGGGCTGTACGGGTCCAGCTCATGGGTCAACGGGCAGCCACACCCTCTTGATGACCTCCACCAACACTGTCACTTTCTACAAGACTTGGGTAGTATAAGAAGCCACAAGTAGGATAAAGGAACAAAATTCAAATTTGCTAAATATGTAAATATACTGGAACTGGGAAGGGCAGACTCCAGATCTGTCCCAATGGAATGGAAAGACAGTCAGACATAAAGAATATATAATTGATTAGGATGAATGAAAAATGTTGGGCTGACTCTCATAAAATGAATTATGTAGGTAAACAACCTGATAGTATTTTATGTTATATCAGTACCTAGAGTTTGATTCCTGGATTTCTTAGTGGAAAACAATATCATTAGATGTCATCTTTAAAAATAGCAAAGTCCTCTTAAGGATCATTTATTAATTTTAGAGTCAATTTAACAAAATTTCATTGAGGACTTACGACATGTCAGTCCCTACCCGGAGTGCTGGCTATCCATCTGTTAATAGTAAAGACAGTCTGGCCTGAAGAGACAGATGATGAACAACGTAAAATACATGAGTAAGGTAATTTCAGTTAGAGAAAAGGGATAGGAAGGGATGAAACCGGTTGATATATTAAAGCTACATGGTCTAATATGGCAGCTATGGCTTGCCATATGTGGCTATTTAAATTTAAATTAAATCGAGACGAATAAAATGGAAAATCCGGTTCTTCAGTTGCACTAGCCACAGTCAAAGCTCAATGGCCATGTGTAGGCGGTGGCTACCATGTCAGACAAGGCAGACACAGAATCTTTCTCCCACTGCAGAGTTCTGTTGGATGCTGAAGCTCGGGCTACAGCGTGGTAGAGAGAGAGAGTGTGAGTGTGTGCTGGCAGGGGAAGCACCTATTCTAGATACAACAGCTTGTTTTGGAAGGCGGCCTGCAGACTCTCAGGCCCTGCCTAGAACATACTTACTGCAGAAGGGACTCTTCAATGGAGACCTGAATAACAACGCAGCAGAAAGAGCTAGCCATACAAAAACGCTTGGAAAAAGGCTTTTAGGCAGCAAGTGTAACTGTTTCAAGCTTAGCATTGTGTTAGGGATGGTTTTGGTACAAGATGAAGTCGCATAATTGGGGTTCCACTCAGTTCCAATGAAGTAGACTAAAGTTTATTCTGCCATAACGTTCTTTGCATAAAACAATTTGGGGAAAGTGAGAAAAGAAGGCCTTTTCTCTGTGAATTGCTGGCTAAGCAGAGATGAGGAAGGGAAAATGATATCAAGCTTGTTCCTAAAAAGGAAACCATGGTAGACTGAATAAAATATAGGAAATGCTAGTGCTGAGTAGTTCATGCATTTTTCAAAAGGCATATTAATAATGTGGATGAAAATTAAGCATGCATGAAAAAATTATTAGTAAATACGACCTTACGACCCAATTACTCACTTAAGGAAATCTGACATTCCAGTGAGTTTTCATAACTGTTCTCATGTGAAGGTCTGATCCACAGTTAACAAATGCCAAACTTTCTGAAGTGGGGCCCTTAACTTTCAGAGGGGACCTGTACTATCAGAGCATAAGTGTTTAATGATCTTCTTACCTTCCTTTCCTCTTAATTAAAATACCAAAACCACACAAATTCTCTAAAAAGACTAGCATGATGTCTGTTTCCTTTGAGTCACAACATCTATTCTAGGGACTGTGCTCAGGGCTCCGGAAACTCAACAAACTGGGGTGCATTCAGAGGGAGGTGTTCTCGTGCCTGACCTTCATGGCTGCAGCGAGAGGCCCGTTAGCGGAAGCCCTACTGTGAGAAAAGCAAACGGGCAGCCGTTGGCAGGAAGAAATGGAGTAACTTCTGACAGGAAACGGAAATCACCCAGCTTCTCGCTGACTGTTTCTGTACCACATTTTAGGACTTGAGGACTTAGTTTGAATGGTTGGTCTTCTTGAGGATAATGAGGAGTGACATATAAAAAGGTCCACTGTGGAACCAGAAAGAGAGAAGATGCCCAATAAATTGTATCTAAAAACAGTTTCCCAAGTTTCTTGGACAAAGTAGTACTTGCTCCATGGCAAGTAGTCTGAAAAAGTGATACATTTGACTGACCTCTATGCTGTGTGTTTTAGAACCTTGCTATTCAAAGTGGATCCTGGGACCAGCAGCCCTGGCCTCTGCTGGGAGTTAGAGACGCTGAATCTCAGGTCCTGCTCAGAACCTACTAAGGTAGGCCCGGCTTTTTATCTCATCTCTAGGGGCTACGTTAGTGCACATTACTGTTTGTGTCATGCTGAACGGTGAAACAGGGTTTTGAGATGAAGGCCAAGGGTCTTGTTGAACCTGGGAACAGCAGCCCCAGGTTTAGATGCATGAAAATAAATTTCAAACACTAGGCAGCATCGAACGCCTTGCTAGGAATGCACTGCACACTTGGACTTCTCGTTGTCCCCAGACACGCAGGCTGGGCAGAGCAGGTGTTTTCTATGGATCAGTCTGGTTTAAAAGCCTTTTTGCAGACACACAGACACACAGATATACATATATACAAGCACACATTACACACAAACGCAGAGAGATATACATACACAGGACACACAAACACACAGACATAAAAACCACAAGCATACACCACACATATCACATGCACACAAATATAAAACACGTACACAAATCGATTTTTCCATTCTGATCTTCAACTGTGCATAATGAACACAAAAAATGTATTTTGTCTGATCACTTTCTGCTTACTAACTGAAACATGAAAAGTTGCAGAAAACGAAAGAAAAGGGAGAGGTCCTGGAGGCGGGAAACCTCACAGGGATGGAACAGCAGGGTGGGGGCAGGAACTGTCCCAGACAGTTGGTGTGACTTCTGTATCCAACGCCACAGTGTCTTCTCTCCCACTGCAATAACCCCGGGAGGGGTAAACTAATTAAGCTTTGTCACTGGAGGCCTCGGGGTCACGTAGGGAACTTGTTAGGAATCTAGAGTAAGCCAGCGCTTTGAGAGACTCTCCAAGTTAGTGGTATCCTGTCCCTGCTTTGGAAAGCTTGGCCCATCGTGGAAGGCGGAGAGAGAGAGGCCCTTGGCCTTGGTCGTAGTGAGGGAGGGGAGCACTGCTGAGGGCGGTCACACCCCCAAAGCCTGAGTAGAGGGCCCTGAAGGGTTGTGGAGTGAGCTCCGGACCTGGATTCAGGAGGAACAGCCAGTCCTCCTGAGGCAGGGGAGCCGGGTTCTGGGCAAGGCACACACCTCTTTGCACCTTTGTTTCTATGTTATCGACAGGAGCCGACGCCCGTGACCTCGTGGGTCTTAGCGCAGATTAAGCGAAAATGATGTGTAATGGTGTCTGATATAAAGTGAGTTCTGAAGTTCAATCCAACTCTTACTGCCCAGTTTTTAAAGGGCCTGCTTCAGGCTTCCCTAGAGAAGGCAGAACTATTTTACATTTAAAATGATTTAATCAAAATATCCTTAAACAGCATTATTGGAGGCAAGGATGTTTGAGCAACGAGAAAGTATAGTCGATGCAGTTGCAAGTTTATAATTTTGCTCTAAACTTTGTCCAGAGGGCGGTCCTTCACCCTGGGACCAAAGCAGCAGCTCGGAAGCCATCCTCTCCCGCAGGGGGAGTTTCTCTCCGGTCTCCAGCCACTCTCTCAACAAGTCCTGTCTATAATCCTGAAGGTCTCGTAATTACAAGGGGGACCCCCAACCCCCACCCCCAATTTAATTATTTTAAAAAGTGTGTATTTATTCTTACACATTAAACGGCAGCCACCTTCAAAGTGCCCTCCCTTTCATGCAATACACCTACTGAGACATTTTTTCCACTGCTCAGAACAGGTTTTGAACTTGTCAGTTTTAATGCCTTTTAGTGCTGCCGCTGGTTTTTGTTTCACCTCTTTCACATCAGATAAATGTTTTCCTTGGAGGACTTTTTTTCATCTGGGGAAATCAAAAATAGTCGCTGGGGGGCAAGATGCGGTGAATAGGGAGGGGGGGGCATGGGGGCCATGCCGTTTTTGGTCAAAAACTGCTGAACACTTAGCACATGGTGTGGGTAGGTATGCTCATAAATCCCCCCTCATGAAACGGGCAAACGCGTTGAGTCTTCAAAAAAATTCACTGAAGCCGAACACAGCCTCTCACAACAACGCCAGCTGGCACACTGCTACAGATGGGTTCCTAGAATGCTCACCTAGCAGGGGAAGCCTGAACTACAAGGGGCCTGCCCTCCAGAAGATAATTCCAGAGTTTTTTTTGAGTGTCCCCTCTCGTATACCATCTTCTCCAACTCCCTCATCACCTCTCGAGATTGGTTTGTCATCTCTCACTGGGGCTATGGCAACAGGCACCTATAGTTATCTCTGCAACCACTGCTGACTGCCACGGTCTATTCCCTATCGGTGATGGTTTATCTGGTGTGTCAACTTGACTGGTCACAGTGTGCTCAGAGTAAACATTATTTCTGCATGTGTCTGTGAGAGATTTTCCAGACGAGATTAACATTTAAATCAGCAGACGCAGCAAAATAGATCTACTTCCAAATGCTGGGTGAACATCATCCAACCTGTTGAGAGCCTGACAGAACTAAAGGTGAAGGAAAGAGACATTCACTCCCTTTTCTTCTTGCCTGTGTGAGCTGGGGCGTCGATCTCCTCGTGCCTCTTGCCTCTTGCCCTTGGCTTTCACCCTGGGGCTAGCATCTACACCAGTGGCTCCCCTGGTTACCGGGCCTTCAGACTCAGACTAATTATACCGCCAGCTCTCCTGGGCCTGCCTTTCTAGGTGCAGGTCATGGGACGTCTCAGCCTCCATAACTGTGTGAGTTGATTCCTTATAATTGGCCTGCTCATATAAATATGCAGATTTATATATACTCCTCTTATACATTATTTATACATTTATATTAATATTTTATATATAATATATAATATACATATAATATACTATATAACATACTATAGTATATATCCTATTGGTTGTGTTTCCCTGGAGAACACAGACTAAACCAGGCTTCCAGGATGTCTTTTCAAACTTTTAATTTGTTTGTAGACGCCTCCCAATCGCTTCTCAGCACTCTCAGGATAAACAGAGCGTTCTTTTACTTTGTCAGGTCTTCATATTTTGGCCCCAGGCCACTTCTCCAATCCCATTCCGTGTCCCAAGAGATCTTCTTTCTTTCTTATTACCCAGGTGCACCAACCTTGTTTTGGTTCCTCCAGCTCATCCCATCCCTTCCCAACCCAGGCGTTTTCATGTGCACCCCTCCGAGCAAGCCTGCGCGCCCCACCCTCGGTCCCCGGTTAGCCCCTGCCCCGTTCGCCCTCCAGGTCTGGGCTCAGCCGTCACGGGCACAGAGGAGCCTCCACTCCCCCTCCACACCGGCTACTGCATCCTTGGTTTACACTCCCGTGGTACCAGTATCTCGCTTTATAACATTTTTCATAATAATGCGTAATCATTTATTTATTTGTATGACAATTCAATTAGTGTTTGCCTCTCCATCTGGCCCCATGAAGACAGAGACGTGGCGGATGTTCTTGCCCGTTAGCGAATTCCCAAGGCTGGCATCCAGTTCCTGGCACATAACAGACACTTGATTTAATCCTCATTTCAGAAGCCCTCTGCTGAAGAGGTAAGGCCTCTGTAAGAGAGCAGAGTACAGAGTTCTGGCCTCAGCTTTGGCCATCTGTCCTGTCTCTCCATCCCTGGCCCACGAGAACTGACAGTCAGTCCCCATTCCACTGACTGCAGGCCAGTCGGCATTCTGTGCGGCTTTAATTCACGAACAAGACCCATAGCAGTAAACAATACCTGAGCACATTAAATTGATTACTTGCTTTTTAAAGGAAGGGACCGATATTTATGTTGTGTTTGATACATGTCTGGGCTTTTTATAAATTGTCACGTTGGACTCAGAACAACCTGGAGAAATACCCACTGCACGAAACTCCCAAAACCGGAGCTCCGGGCCTGCGGCCAAAGGTCCTGGTTTGTGATCTGCCTGGATCCAAACTTAGGTCTGACTCCAAAATCAAGCTTTGCCCCATGATGCTTTTATTTGCTAAATATTTTTACATGGTCTTTCCTTACATTTTTCTTTTATTCTCTTTACTAGCTTGTTATTTACTTAAGAGGTTTTACAATCTTACATTGATCGCCATGTTTCACCGTTGCCTCATCTGTGGCAAAATCATCCATTAATTCAGGCGATGATGAGCTTATTATAAAATTTGCCTAATATACATGAAAATACATATTAAAACACACTATGAGCCACTGTGTATCATATCACATCCTGCCGTAAAGGACAGGTTGGAAACCTTATAGTGTCAGCCTGGCTCTAACATGTTCCCTTTTGTGATGTCGCAGACATTCTGAAAAAAAAGAAAGGAAATTATCCTTCTTATAAATTTAGCTCTCAAATGACCATGTGCATGTGCCGGGGAGGGAACAGTATATACCAATCACCCCTAATCTGTTTCAACCAAAAATACTTCATCCAAGGGCGGAGACGGGCAGGTACCGCATGACTGTGAGCTAATCGCTCCACTTCGGGAGCTGCGGTCGATGGGTACCAGGCTCTCGGTGCTGATCTCCTGCACCTTGTGTGCAGGAGGAGAGCAGGGTTCGACCTCTGAAATAGGGAGCAGGTAACGAAAACCCACGGGAGCCAGAGCAGAGGCTCCGCTGCCAGCGTGACTTTGCTGCAGCCTGAGTGTAGGCTTCCCTAGCCACCCTTCCTCCTGGCATCGCGGCACCCTGGCTCCTCTATTCTCCTTCCGTACCATGGGGGCACCTCCACCAGAGGTCTGAACTATCCAGTCACAACAAGCAAACCGATGACTCTTCAAACCAATTAATGCACCATAATAATGGAGATGAGCTGTACATAATGCATAGACAAGAATCTTTTGTGAAAGAATAAGAACATAATGAACCAAATTACAAAGCATGTACAAGCGCACTGGCCTTCAGCATCACAACAAACTATTAACATCTTGCCCTTCATTTGGCTCATCCTCTCATCTGCTTATGAAAGATACAATTTAGTCAGACAAAATTTGATACTGTGATCTGACCCAAAGGGATGAACTGGAGAAAAACAAAATGTGCTACAATGTGTTTTGGGTGAAGGCCAAAATGAAGAAGCAGGCTCTCAAAAGCCAATACTTTTGAAAATATGGGATGACCCAAGCAACAGATGTTAAACCCGGATCAATGGAAAAAGAAACAAAGCAAGGCACACAGAGTGTATGGATTCATGAGTCATTTTGAAGTAAAACAATTTAGAAACACTTTGAGCTTTTGAACTCTGCTGGTTCTGCTTCAGGCCAGATAGTCAAATGAAATACAACACACGCACACAGACGCACACACAGAGTAAATTACTTATCTGAGATGATGTAGTACACATCTGGTTGACTGTGCGTGTGCACACATGTTTTTCAGCCACACTTTTTTTTGATCACATAAAATGAAGAGAATATATGAGCCATGACTCCAACATAATGTAACCCAATTTCTCTTTTGGACACAGATGTCCCTTACCCAGATGAATGTGTTCCCTTCAAGTTACCTCTTTGGGGCACTAAAACGTGTCCTGACATGGATGCTGTGTTTGTGCTCTCTCTGAAATACCGCTTTAGGAACTTGTATGGGACTTGTTTTAAAAGTCACAAAGATGGGTCTCATTCCTTCCATGACAAATTTTATGTTTGACTATAGAACATAGTTATCATGCTAGAAATACAAAATGATACCTGGAAGTTCGCCGCATGCAACTAGAGACACACACAGGTCTCACAGATACTGGACATTTCCAATTAAACATGACTGTGAGTCAGACATAAACCCTCACAGAAAATCTGGAAGTACGTGTGAAAAATAAGATGCCTGCATTTGCCTTGCTAGGGGACAAAGATAAAGAAAAGACAAAGCCCAATGACTGTGGAAGTGCTGTGAAAATAAGCAGCAGGCTCCACGCTGGTGGGAGTTCAACTTGATACAATCTTCCCAGAAGGTGGTTCGGAAGTACAGACATGTCTTGAGACTTTCCAAGATGCTCACAGCTTTCAAAAGGTCTATAAAGATACCATGGAAATAAAGAAGCCCGCAGAGATTTTTGTGTAAGTATGTTTTTATGAGTTTACTTATAACAGATGATCTCTAAAGATCGAGAGTGGTTGGAACTTTTTTTTTTTTTAACAGTACTTTCCACTATGGATATAATGTTGTTGTAATAAGAAAAAGAAAATAATAAAACTAATCCTAATGTATTTGATTAACATGAAACTTAAATTGCCTTTACTTGTTGCATCTGAGTTCTTACATGTTTAATTAATATAGAATCATATTCATCAATGGTAGGCCCCTTTGGTAGAGATGGATCCATTCTGCATGTAGATGAGCGTATACTTGTGGTCCAAGGCAGGGACTCTATTTTCTAGATATTCCTTCTATAGCTAATTAAGTGCCTTGAATAAAGAAAGCATTGATATATATGTTTATTGACCTTTTGTTTGCAACTTTCACACCCTCCCCACCTCCCAACATCTCACAAAGATCCAGCAAGGCTTCTCTACCAAAGACATCCTCATGGTCCCTGAAATTGCACTAGACTTTGAATCAGAAAGCCTACCTTCAAAATCTGGCTCTGCTACCTATAGAGTTGTTGTGGTTGATAGTGAAGTGGCCTTCCCAGCGACTGTTATGTCCTAATCCCAGAACATGTGGTTATGTTAGGTTACATGGTAAAGAGTAATTAAGGTCGCACATGGAATTAAGGCCGCTGGTCTGCTGACCTTGATTAGAAAGAGTAGCCTGGATTATCTGTGTGGGTCCAAACTTATGCGCAAGGATCCTCAAGGGGAAGGGAGAGGACAAGGTCTGGGTGATGTGACATGAGAAGGGTCTTGAGCAGCCATGGCTAGCTGTGGAGTTGGAGGGAGAAGCCAGGAGCCAGGGAGTATAGTCACTAGACACTAGAAAAGCCCAGGAACATCCTCTATGGCCTCCAAAGGTGAATGCAGGCTTGCTGGCACACTGATTTCAGCCCGCTCTCTTTAGAAATGCAAGAGAACAAATTTTTGTGTTGTTTTCAGTCACTACATTTGAGGTAACTTGTTACAGCAGCAATTGGAAATTAGATTGTGGTCACATAATTAATTGTTCAAACTGGAACGCATTTTAGAATCAAAGTAGGTACTATTAAAAATTATGCTGAAAAAGTAGGTACAAACCAAGTTTGTCCTAGATAAACAGGGCCACACAGTGATTTTGTCTTATTGTCTTACTAGAAAGGGAAGTCTAGTCTCAGTTTGCCCGTGTAACAAAATCATTGAGAATACCACTCAGGTTTTTGGTGGTGTTGTTGTTACAGTACTAAAGAGATAAACGAGCATGTAAAGCACAATTCCCAACACATAGGAAATTCTAAACAAAGGCTTGTTAGATCAGAGGAGGGTTAGGTGACCTTGGCATTCATTCACTTCCAATAGACCTTTATTTAGACTTTTGTAAAAGTAGATGCAGTACCCTCGATTCGATTCCTATTTGTCAGGCATTACCCTTTTGAAATTGCTTTTCTATTACAGTAATCCAGATTTCTCTTTGACACTAATCACTGCATTTCTGGTTATTTTTCTTAGCTTTATTCATTTATCAAAGTTAAAACTCATTATGAACCAACTCCTGGAGAGTTCCCAGGGAAAAGGTACCTTTAGCTTTCTGTAGCATTCCTCCCCCTTCATTTGCACTGTGTGTAATTTCCCCCTGATGGACTGAATGTAGTGTTTATAGCTCCCTCTAAAAATGATCGAAGGGGCAATGAAAGTTTCATACTTGTTAGATTATTGATTACAGATCTTGATACTATTATCAAATGCTCTTTGAAAAGCTTGTTCTGTTTAGAGCTATAGTGCTTCCTTTGTCAATTTGAAATTTTAAAGTTTGTTTTCTCCCAAAAATAATAAAAATTTTTTTTTCGTATGTATGCATGCTCATGACCACACTGGACTTTGAGGGCATTTTTCTACATAACTTTTGATTAATTAATAATTAATTAATAAATAGCTTTAATTATGTGGAAGAAATCTATGCAGATATTAAAAATTGTTCTATTTAAGCAGTTTGGGTAAGGTCCCAGTGAATATCCTCTATCCCAAGAGGGGGCACAGGCTGAAATTTTTAATTGGTTCAAAGTAGAATTTATATAAATCATGGATGTTGGAATTACGCCAGGTTCATTAAGGATATGTACCAGAATTAAGAGGATTTCAGTACAAAGATGAGAAATATAATACTTTTGAAAACAAAGCCACAGGAGAAAATTATTGGGGATTTCATTTTCACTTGCCCTTCTCTGTCTCCAAAAGTGAAATTCAGAGGAATAGAGTGAAATGAAATACTTTTTTTATTTTACAGATTTAAAGTCATTTTGTTAAGTAAGTATTAAAATGTGTTTTATAAAACATATTCTCCAAAAATTAAGGTTGATATATAAAAATTTAAAGTATAGCCTATGAATTCCAGGTGGATTAAAGTATTAGGAGAAAAAAATTGAATATTTATGAAATAGAGTAGGGAAGGCCTTTTTAAACCAGTATTAAAGATATAGCTTATTACGTGAGTTATTAGAGAGTTAAACTATTTAAGTACATGTTTTTATATGGCTAAAATAAATAGAAAACAAAAAATATTTGCATAATATAAAACAGAGGCTTACTATCTTGAATATAAAAAGAGTTGGTTAAAAATCATTTGAGAAAAAACAACAATTAGCAAAACAAGAAAACAAGCAATAAACATATAAAATTGAAGTGAAATAGCTTTTTCTTATAAAATTGCCAAAATAATTAGAAAAACCTGCTAATCAGTATTTTGCAAATTTGCGAGGGAAAACACTCATATATTACTGATGATATTAAAACATCTTTCTGAAAATGTAATTTGTCAATATTCATCACAAGCCTTGAAAACATGTGGTTTCACTTGTAGAGCTTTAACTTAGGGGTTACATGTGTGTGTGGGTGGGGTGGGGGGCACCAGGAGATATTTAATAACATGTACACTCATTTTAATATTGTTTAAAAATAAGAAAATTCAGAAATGACATAATGTTCTAACAAGATATTGAAGAAATAAATTGTAGTATCTGCATAAATAGAATACTATGCTACAGAAGCATTTTAGGGGATGGAAAATATATTAATAGCATAGATTTCATGATATGAAGTGAAATATCTGATTGCAAAATAGTATGCATTAGATATGCAATTTTAGAAAAATACGCAGACATTATACTAATAACATTATCCTAAAATATTGAGTGATTTTACTGCAGGTGTTTTTTTTTACTTTGTTTCTTTATACGTTTTTAGATTTTCTATAATGCGCATGTATTAATTTTAGAGTTAAAAAGAATTTATAAAATCTATTTTAAAATTGCAGCTCATTCAGACAATGACTACAGATTGCCTATAGTTTATCACAAATCGGGGTCTATGGGTGTCTGCTAAACTTCTGGACATCTGGCATCTCTCGGTATTGATGATTAATGAGAAAAGAGAGAACATTAGCTATGTAGGAGATCACCAGTATTATAGTAGAATACAGAGTGGCTGTTTTTTTAGTCTTCACGGGTCTCTGATTTTTGGATGAAAAAGAATCTCAAAGCACTTGACAGAATTTTATAATATGGAACTCGGTCTCATCAGCTTTGTTTACTGAACCATCACTGTTATCAGTGTCTGCTTTTTCTCTGAAGCTTCACATTTAATCTCACTGATAAATTCTGAGAACCAGGGAAGAGCAGAGGCGTGGACTATAGATTCTGGGAGGCTTGGCTTCCATCCCACTTTTACCTCTTATCAGTTCTGTAATTTGAAACCTATTCAGTTACTTCTTAGAATCTCAATTTCCTCATCTCTCAAATGGGAGCCTGGGACCTAACTGACAGGGTGGTTGTGAGGTAAAATACATGACGTTTGTAAAGCATTTAGCAAAACATCTGGCATATAGCAAGGGCTAAATAAGTAGTTGCTGCCGGCATCCTTGAAGTTTTTTGTGAAGCATGGAAACTATCCCTATAACATTCTGCTCCTGATTAAGGTTCACAATCTCAAGCATCTAAGGAAAGTTTTTGAGATGTTGCAGGAGCTGCCAGTAGGACGCTGAAGCTCACTCAGAATCAAGAGGAAATGTCAGCCTTTTGGCGGCACGCCCCCTGTCTGGACCTCCATGTGATGAGCAGACCTGGCTCAGGTCACGGGCCCCACCCAGATCTCGCCTTCCCGCCTTGTCCGCACCCTGTTCCCAGAACCAATGTGCTCTGAGGAGGGTGTTCAGCTGCGAGCTCCAGGCCCAAAGTTCTGACGTGGCCTCACTGTTTCGCGGACTCTCACCAAACGTCCAGTTCCCTGGCTCTGGTAGAGCGGTCCTACTGCCTGGGCTCCGGGCTCTCCTTCCCCCGGGGCCATTAGCCCTTTGGTATGGCCTCAGGTCCTGCTCATTTCTCCTTTGGAGCAATGCCGTGGGTTCCCCGCCCTCCCAAGTGCACCTTTCCCAGGCTCCCTTTCCAGATCGGGTCCCCTCTTCAGTGGCACACTCTAGCCTCAAGGGCTGTGAGGGAAATGCTTTCTCTTTAAATTAAGCTTATTTTGACATAGGTTATATTTATTCACGTGCACTTGTGAGAAATCACAGAGGTGCCATGTGCTCTCTCTGGTTTCCCCCGCTAGGAGCACCTTGTAACACTGTTGTGCCCCATCATAAGCCGGGCACCGACTGCCACAGCGTCCTGGGTCTTCTCCAGGTTCCCTCAGTTTTGTGTGTGCTTGTACACGTGCGTGTGCACGCACATGTGCCTGTGTACTTAGTTTTATGTTTATATTCATCACCTCAATCAAGATACAGAGTAGTTCTATTTTCAAAAGTCTCTCTTGTGTGGAGAACAATGCTTTAGAAATTTTAATTTGCATCCCACTTCTGGGTATACATCCAAAGCATTGAAAGCAGGGGCTTGAAGAGATATTTGCATACCTATGTGCATAGCAGCACTATTCGCATTGTCAAGAAGTGGGGGCCGCCTAAGTGTCCATCGACAGATGAATGGATAAGGAAAATGCAGTATATATACTGCATCAGAACCTTATTTAGCCTTAAAGAAGGGAACCCTGCTACATACACTACCACACCATGGATGAACCTCGAAGACACTATGTTAAATGAAATAAACCACTCACAAAAAAAAGACAAATATGGTATGATTCCTTTTATAAGGAGCATCTAAAGTCATCGAATTCACAGATACAGAGAGGGGAAACAGTGACCATGGGGGGCTAAGGGGAGTGGGAAAAAGGAGTTGTCTATTACTGGGCATCAGCTCTCAGGTTTTTAAGATGAAGTTCTGGAGATCTGTTTCACAACAATGTGAATAAATTAACATTACTGAACCGTGCAGTTAAAAATAGTTAAGATGGAAAATGTTATGTGTTTTGTTATCACAATGAAAAAACTTTAATTTGCATGGGACTCCCTCAGAAAATAGAGGTGTGCTGATTCCTGGGACCCAGCCTCAGGTTAAGTAGGCTCTCAGGGTGGCTCAGGCATCTCTGGTGAATCTCCCCTTTGTAACTGTGGTGCAGTGGCCTGAGGGCCACCCTTTGGGAAACCCTGCTCTGGGGAAGCTCGAGGCTCCTCCTTTGGTCATGGAACAGCAGGGGCTCGGACCCCGCAGAGACTCTCCCTGGCTGGGACAGCTTGACTGGCAGGACAGACCTTTTTACTGCGCACAGACCCTCATGGTAATGAGCAACACAGATAACCAGGCCGCCTGGCCTCCGTCACTGCCAGTGTGCCGCTGAGTCGTCCCCTTTCCTCTCTCTAATTCTTTTTCCTTAAGCATTTCAAGCTAAGACGCCATCTTTGTAAGAGAGGAATCAATATTTGCTCCTAGGTGATTGGCGGTCTAGTTACTGCGTTGGGGCAGCCTGAAGCCCAGCCACACGACGACACCCAACCCTCTTCGCCCACGTCCAGCCCATCCGCTGGCCCGGCCGGCTCCACCGGCTCTGCCCTGAGTCTGACCGCCTCTGATGGCCTGTCGGTTGCCCCCTGGGCTACGCCTTCGTCTCCCTCGCACGCTCACATGAGCGCCTCTGAATCGCTCTCTCTGCCGCTGCTCTTGCGCCCACACTCTATTTACCCCACGGATTCCCAGTTCACCTTAAAAATGTAAATTGGATCTTACACTCTTCCGCTTCCCAGTCTTCCCACATCAACTGTGTCCTAAGCCCTCACCGGGGCTTATAAATCCTTATAAAGCCTTGGATTTGCCCTTGACCACCTCTTTCATCGCTCCCCCCGAACCATTCCAGTTCCACCACGTTCTCCCTGGTGCTCTTCAAACCCGCTAAATTAATTTCCATCTCAGGCTCTTGGAATGCTCTTTTCAAAAGAGTTTTCGTAACTTGCTCCTTCATTTCATTCCTGTCTTTCCTCAAAACAGAGGCTTTTCCTGAAGTACTTGATCAAAAGTGATCATCCCTCCATCAGTGCCCATCCCTTACCCCTAGTGTTTCCAAGGCTCTGGTGGTTAGAGGCCGATTATGCAGCTGTCTCTTTAATGTCTGCCAACCCTTCTAGAACGCAAGCCCTTGAGGACCGGGAAGCGGCCTGTCTGTTCCCATGGCACAGAATGTTGCTTTTCATATAGTAGGTTTTCAGTAAATGTAACAAATGAACAATTGATGAGCTAAAGGGCTTTGAGTTTATATGGAAGTCTCCCTCCCTTTCTCTCTTTTTTCCCCCTAGGGGGAAGATCCATAGACAAGAAAGAAGTGACACCTATCTTTTGAGAATTCCCCGAGGGTGAACCCAGCTAAAAGGCAATGCATTAAGGATTCAACAAAAGCACATTCCGCCTATTTCTGAGGAATAAACCAAGTTCAGTGAAGTTGTTATAACTGTCTAAAGTGTGCAAATATATTTTCCATGGGATTATTCATTGTTTGGCAATGACTGATAGAATATGATTTTGTTCTGACATACATATTACTAATAAGCAGATTTAAATGAAACAAAGGAAGTGGGACTTAATATAAATTCTAGCTCCAAAAGTGATCCAATTTTTTCCAGCCTTTATAAATGAGGCAATACAAGTTATAGGAATGACCTCATATTTCTTACATAAATCCCCTTTTACCATTCTCATAACCCTAGCTCAGCATCTCTTTGCTGATTTTGTTACTTGTGCATGAAAATGCCTCAAACAGCCAGACATGACTGTGTCATAATTAGATGCATTCTGTTAGATTCTTCTGGATTTTCACTCAGATTGCTTCATCTTCTCTCATTTGTTTGGCCAGATGCCCCGCCCCAGACTGCCGCACAGGTTCTGTGCTTCAGAGTACAGACAGTCTGCGTAACAACCAGCCTGCGTTCGGCTGTGTTCTGGACCATTCAGGTTCCACCTGGCACGGTGCCACCAACTCACGTATCCTGACCAGCCCAGAATGAAAGTGCCAGTGTCACTTGTTACTTTGTTCATGATACCCCTTTCCACGCACCGAGAAAACTGGGAGTGTAGCCCTACCCCCTAGATTGGGCAGCATGTTACAGCTGAGAAAAGGGTAAGTGCTAAGTCTCCCTTCTCTTACGAGTTCTGTTAGGCTGAACCATATGAAGCTGCAAATTTTGTAGGTCCAAGAAAATCAAATATTGGTAATTCCAACTCGAGCCAAGCCTGATGTCTGTTTTTGTAAATGAAGCATTGGAACACACCCACCCTCACTCACTTATGGAGCTTCTAAGGCTGCGTTCGCACTACAACGACAGATTTGAGTAGTTGCAAAGTCTGCGTGACTCACAAAGCCTAAAATGGTTTTCATCTGCCCTTTAAAGAAAGTTTTCTGACCTCTATTCAGAACATTCAGTGCAAAAGAGGGAGCAGGAAAGTACCCAAGGAAAAAATAAGAGTTTTAATGTAGATTACAGACCCAACTTGACAGCTTAAGGTCTCTTTAATCTCTCTCTTTCTCTCATTATTACTTATTTTTTCAACAAATACTTTATGCCCCTATTATACTTCAATTTCTGTACAAGATCCTTGATTTACAATAATTAAATACAGAGTCTTAAGATTTTTAAGGCGCATCTAGAGACATCATTTAGTGAGATTAAATGAGTGCCATGTAAATAATTATTAAACAAGGAAGGATATAATGAGATCTCATTTAGATTGTGGTGGGAGGTGTTCAGAGAAGGCCTCCCTGATGGAAGTGGACCAGGGAGAGGATGGAAAAAGCATGTGCAAGTCCCTGTGCCTTTAAAAGACTTCACAAAAGCTGGAGGGACTGAGTAGACTGAGAGAAGTCAGCAGGGAGACAACGGTTGGGACAGAGAGGTGGGAAGGCAGGTCGGGAGGGCTCTTGTAGACAATGCTAAGCAGTTTGGACCCTACCAGGAGCAACTACTCTGGAAAACTGTCTGGAAGCTCAAATAGTTAAGCATAGAATTACCATAGGACCCAGCAAATCCACTCCTAATCATATACCCAAGAGAAACGAAACATAGGCCCACACAAAATCACGTACATCGAAATTAACAGCATCATTTATAAGAGTCAAAAGGTAAATACAACCCAGATGTCCATCAATAGTAAATGAATAAACAAAAGATGGGGGGGGCTATCAATGCAATGGAATATTATTCATCTGTAAAAAGGAACGAAGCACCGATACACACTACAACATAGACAAACACTGTGCTAAGTGAAAGAAACCAGTCATAGAAGACCACACATTACATGATTCTATTTCTATGAAGTGTTCAAAATAGCTAAGTCTATAGGATCGAAAGTTAGATTGGGGAGAAGGAGGAGAATGGAGAACGACTGCTAATGGAGGCAGGGTTTCTTTTGAGGTGATGCAAATGTTCTAAAATCGACTGTGCCAATGGTTATACCACTCTTTGAATATACTAAAAACCACTGAACTGCATACTTTAGATGAATAAATTGTACTGTGTTATGACTCTGTTAAATTAACACTTGTTAAGTGGAGCA
The DNA here is from genome assembly GCA_004026545.1 of Mormoops blainvillei. Taxonomy (NCBI): domain Eukaryota; kingdom Metazoa; phylum Chordata; class Mammalia; order Chiroptera; family Mormoopidae; genus Mormoops; species Mormoops blainvillei. The sequence continues at coordinate 410,798 of PVJD01000410.1, forward strand.
CAGGAAGCTGGAGGGTGGGCAGAGGCTCCGTGACAGACCACAGAGAACCGAAACGGAGAAATGCATCATGCACGGGCCCTGGAGGAGGTATGGGGCAAACCTCGGGGCCATACGTGCAGACAGAGAAAGCGATAGGACCTGGGCACACACCTTTCCTAGGGCCCATGGGTGGAGAGCTTTGGGGTTCCTGGGCTAAGGTCGGATTGGTCAGTTCACGCCAAAGGAGTCGGGTTTTGGTAACTTCACAGGAATCTTATCTACAAGGCACACAAGGGAAGGCAGGGGAGACGACTAGTCACCAGAGCTATGGGGAAGTCACATCAGACTTACCACAGACTTGTCGCTCTGTGGGCTGCTAACTCAGGCATGCACTTGCATGAGGGGCTTACTCTCAGTTTAAAGTCCCTGCAGGCCACTTGGCCAAACAAAATGGCAGCAATATCATGAAGTGGCTGAGCTAAACTCTCAACATATGGTATGTGAATTATACCTCAATAAAATAAAACCTCTTAGGGCACAGTGGTGAGGAAATTACTCAGATTTGAATCTGAAAGACTATTCTGGAAACTACATAGAGAATGGACTGAAGAGCTACAAGAGGAACTTGGACAAGTAGTTGAGAATCTACTGAAGAAGTCCAGGAGGAAAATGATAATGGCTTGCACTATGGTAGTGATTTCCATTATGAAATAATAGTGAAGAAAATGTGTGTTTATTCAGAACACTTAGAGACAGGCATGTTCTTTAATTTTGGAATCAGAGGCTGAGAGTAAGAGATATTGCTTTCAAGCCTGGACCTGTCATAGCTGTAGCAACTTTGGGGACTCTCAGTTAACCATCATCATCATTCTCTCACTTGCAAATGGCCATGGTAACACCTGACCAACCTCCTTCATTAGATACATTAGATAAATTAATACAAAAGTATTTTGCTGTGTAGAGCAGTACATACCATGTGATTACCAAATTTCAGAGAATTAATACTCAAGGATAAACACTCAATACCAACTAAATTAAACCAAGAGTAATCCTTCTCTGAGAATTCAGGAAGGCAGTGCTAAACTCCTGAGGGACTCAGGAACTTCGTTATGAATATCAATGGCTAATTATAACCTGTGGGTACTGAGAAAGTCAGAGACGGTTCTGACATTATAATGACTGTAACATCACGGGCCGGGTGAAGGTTTTCACAGGCTGGATGAACACATTAGCAGAAGAAAATCCAAATATTGCCTCCTCTGGTAGGTTTCTTGGCCCTCCCAGAGTTGAGCCCTCCTCTGGGCGCCCACAGCTCACTGCAAAGGCCTCTAGGACAGCTCTGGGGCACCATTTGCAGGTATATATTACTGCAACCCCCCACTGGATCCTGGGTTATTTTGAGTGTCAAGAAGGGCTTTACATTCATCTCTGTCTCCCCAGTGTCTAGCATACATAGGTGCACAGTATTTGTTGGTTGAATAAGCGAAATCAATCAGTCAATGAACAGATGAGCAATCATTGAATGATAAGTGCAACCAGAGGGCATTTGTCCTGGTTTTTCTAAGAAATAAGGTGTGAGCAATACACCTTGAAGCTAGTCACCCATCGATCCGCTGGAACCTTCTGGATGCTCCATACCTCTTGAAGCAGAGGCTCATCAAACAAAGCCCTTGTCTGTCTCACGCATCATTTCCATTTCCACAGAGGGCGGCAAGTGCTGCTTCCAGTTTGCTCAAGTGCTGCTCCAGCGAGACCCTGGCTCGTAAATATCAAAGGCTCTAATTTCTCCAAGGCTCTAATTTCGTCCCTAATCTCATTGACAGACAGAATGTGTCTTTAGCCGGAGGCCTTGGTTTCATTCCTCAGGTGCTCCTAAGCCCTCTCCATTATTCCCGGGCTCTGGACTGACGGATAACAGCCACTTATTTTCCGGAGGCTAGTAATTTTTTCACTGAGCGAGTTTCCAGTGTACGACCAGGCATATTGAATTTCCCACTCCGTCCAATTGCCTTGTGCAGGTGATCCAAAGGCGCCTTTTCAGTCTGTCTCTGCCCTGCGCTCTAACCCAGGCTCCCACCTCCCGACCTCGGCAGATTCACATGAGGTTAGACCTTACAATGTTCAAAAACTTGTTTGCGAATGTTTTAAAGCAGGAATGTTAAATATGGTGTCAGATTTCCAGAGTTTCTAGGAAAACAAAAATAAAAGGTGTTACCGCCCGCTGGCTGTCATTCCAACATGGCAGCAACCTGCTAAAATGGCAGTTACTCTCCTTTAGAGAGAGGCCCCTGACCCCGCGACCCCGTTTTCTCTCGGAACCACGGCTGAGTGAGAGCATTTGCCCGCCATGCTTGCCCTGTGGATTTCTTACATCTGCACTCATTTTCAGTGACTTTCTAATTCATGGGTATTTGGGCTTATGACACCTGCAGCCAGTGGGCTTCGACCAATCTCCACTTCCTTTTATATTCCAAAGTTAGGGAATCTTTCTATAGTTCAGGGTTAAGATGATGCCTGTCATGCCTTTCTCTGATACCTTAGCATTTTGTAAGAAAAATAGCTGTGTAGCTGTTAGCAGTCGACTTTGATTTAAATAAGTTCATTGCCAGTGAATGATGTGCGACATGCCTGGAAACTGATCAGTTTGCTGTGCGACTAATTAATTCTGTGAAATTACATATTTGCCAGTTTTCTGGCCAACGTTGTCAAGAAAGTGGTGCGAAAGAAAGTCAACTTTAGAAAGGTAATTCCAGGTGCTCCAGTCTAAATTAGCATATTAATAATGGACAATTGTTTCACACAGGATTGATGAATGTTTTTTGCAACTTCAGACCAAGCCCTTTACAAACTAGTTACAATAAGGTGAGACATTGGCAAGGCCTCTTACTTACAACCTCCTACCATTTGTATTCTACACACTTTGTCAATGACTCTATGAAATGTTTCATTAACCTTCAGTTCCCATTAAAGTATTACCTGGTAGCAACGTAAGACTTAAGTTTCCCTTAGCATATCTTTCATGACTTTGTACTTTCTAAAGATTTCAAACTCAAACTAAGACATCGGCCTTGAAATATTTTTTCTTCTTAGACTTACCTCATAACCGTTCCTAAACCCTTGCATCCTTTTAAGTCAGTTCAATAATTTGAAACCTTCATAACCCAAGCCAAAGATCTAAGGGGCTCCAATTTGGGGCTCATTGACGGGCAGTGATATATTCTCATTCTCATTCCTTGTACATGGCCTACACTCTGTAATCTGCAACTGGAAATAATGGCAATAGAAACTCAAAAGCAACTAAATTTCTTACTCTTTAGCTTTGTGGCACTGACTATATGAAAAAAAATTTTTCAGAATGCTTAATCGGGAAAAAAATCAGTTCTCATAGAAATAATGAGGTTTTTATATTGTTTGTTTTAATTGAAGTGAGCAAGAAAACACTCATAGGTGGTATACATTTTTAAAGTTATCTGATTTCTGTCATTTGTATTGACCTATTTATCTTATCCCTAAATTAGACAACTGTTGTATCCTGTATCCAGCCTACCGCTCCTAGTGATGTCTGGGTCTCAGATCAGTTGATACTGTCCCCAGATGGGTCTTGGACAAGAAGTCCTGTTTTTAGGACTGATTCTTAAAAGACCATGGTCCAAGATGACCAGAGACAAATCCAGATGTGACCAGCTGAGACGTGTGCACTGGACTCACCCTAGAACTAACCAAAGCCTAGTTCCGATGATGCCGCGCCTTCACTGCAAGTGGGCCGCATTAATCACATCGCTTACTCAGACATTTCTGAAGATCTTAAGTGACCTGGTGAAAACCTGGAAACAGTGATCTATTCACGTATCCCCCGAGGTTGACCTGGTCATTAACTTACAGCCTATTGAAGATTTTCCTGTCCTTCTTTTCTTAAATCCATAAACAATTCCTTTCTCTTCACTGTCTTCTCCCTCACCTGGCACACTTATTTGCTTCTCCTGTGTCTGTCACAGCTTTTCATGTGTGACAGATGTTTCATGAGACTTGCTTTACTCCTTTGCCACTAGTCTCGCTTAGTCATTTAAATCTTATTTTCCTTGTTCTTAAGGAAAAATATTGATGATTTCAATATTTTATATTTCTTGTTCCAGGAAGTGAGTTGTGCAGAAGTGATTTACTATTCTCTGATACTCAATTCATTTTATGCTTCATGCCTGCAGGGACCAAATGGATGCTCATGCTAGGAGAAGAGGAACTGGTCCCTGGGAAGAGCTTCTCCTACTTCCCACCCCTGGCTCTGATGACTCTCAGGTCTCTACTTTGCAAATGGTAGAATGGAAATGCTGCCCTTGCCAAGCAGTGAACATGGGGGAATGGAGGCCAACAGAGGGAATGTCCTAGAGAAGTCTAGAAGTCAAGCCCTTGATATCCAAACTTGCAAAGGTTTTAAAAGAACAGCGGTTATCTTGTTAGTAGGTAAATTGTGTGTCACAATAAAACATCCCTCTCAATTGTTGTTAAGTGAGCGATTACAAGAGTGAAGAGTGAGGTATTACTTTATAAGATGTCTGTCTGGAGAAGTCTTATCCATCCTTCGAACCATGCCTACGCATCACTCTTTCTAAAGTTGATTGTTCTCAATTAATGTCTCCATTTGATCACTATCAACTTCAACTGGTCCACCCAACCATGGAACATCATCCAGCAAGAAATCCCCAGCATGAAACTTTGCAAACCACTTTTGACACATTCAGTCACAGCACCTTTTGTATGCACTGCATAAATCTTTTTTTTTTTTTGCATTTCAATCACATTTTCACCTTTCTTGAAATAATAAAGCATAACATGCATAAAATGTTGCATATTCCATCTTCAATATTAAAATGGCTACACAAAAATTCACCAATTTGGTAAGTTTTTTAATGTACGCTGATATGACAGCTATCACAATACGATCTAACAAAATTGTTTCAAATGAAGTTAAAGACAACTAAGCACTACTAGAGCCATCTTACAAAAAAAATAAATAAACAAAAACCCAACTGAACTTTCGGGCCAACCCAATATTACTCTGCCTTCATCGAGTTTCATATATGTCTTAATGGATAACGACTGAATAAAGTTTTTTTGTTTGTTTGTTTCTGCGAACCCTTCAGATGTAGGGACAAGCCCTTACCCATCTCTGATTTCCTAGTGCCCAGCACGGTGTCTGGAACAATAATTTGGATTGGACCAAATGTGCCTGTAAGATCCCGGCAGTGACTTCCAGCTCCCTGTCTGACCACTGAGAGAGAAAACTGCTGGTAACCTAGAGGGCATATGACTCCCAGCCATTTGTTCCTGGCAGACACTCCCACGATTCAGTAGGACAACGCTAGAGCTCACCAAGCAAACTCTTCCTTTGGTCCCATGACACCACGTGGGAGGGTGCATTATACATCAAACTCACTGAGGCTGGACCTGCCTTTAAGCAGGAGTCAGGGTGTCACACTGAGATTCCCCTCAGAAGGTCCTAGAGGCCAAGCTGGAGCCACAGAATGAAAGCAGCAACTGGTGTTAGATGGGGTCAGGAGGTTTCCTGTGGGATCTTTCATTCAATTAAATTTCAAATGATTCAAATTGTCTAAATTCCATGTGAATCCCTGGCTTACTGCTTTTAGAGGATGAAAAATAGGTAAGTCGGTTTTAAAAGAAATAACTTCTAATCAACAGTTGAAGGTCAGCCTCCAAATGCTAAAGTTCACCAAAAAGATACAAGAAATAGAGTGACTGATTTAAAACTTATAAAAAGCAAAGGAGGTGAATCCATTTCCCTAGACCACTTACACCCAGGAAAACACAGTAAAAGCTCCCTCAGTGGACATGAACCCCACATCACGTTGTGTGATGCAACAGCAGCTGTGGTATCAGCAACTTCAGTTTGTTAAATGTTCAGTATATTTTAGATACCATATTATCATAAATACACTATCTTTTCAAGCTCTCCAATTACTCTGCAGGCTGGGTACCATTATTACCCCCATTTTGCACTGAGGAAACAGGCCAATTGCAGCTGCCTTCAATGACCTCTCCAGTAACCCGAACAGAAGCAGTGTAGACTACTTAGGAAGAGGTTGGGACAAAGCTTGGGTTCCAGTTCCAGCTCAGCCACTTGCCAATCAGGTGACCTTGAGCAGGTGACTCAGTCATTTTGGGCCTCAGTTTCCTCATTTGTGAATGGGAGCATTGCCATGGTGGATTTTTCACAACTCTTGATTGGCTCTCACAGCCATGTACCTTGAAGTACTTCCAGGAAAGTGGGCAGAGGATGCAATCTGACCCCGGTGACTTTGGACTTGGTCATGCAATATGCTTTGGTTAATGAAATTCAAGCAGATATGACATGAGCAAAGGCTTTAAATGTGTTCAGGTAGCTGGCTTTGCCTCTTGGGCTTCCGCCATCCACTATGACAGGGTTTCTCAGCCTCAGCACTATTGACATTTGGGGCCTCTATTAACATTGTGGGGGGACTTTCCTGAGCACTGAAGAATGTCAAACAGCATTTCTGGCCTCCACCCACTACATGCCAATAGCAACCCCCTTCTCCCATTTGTGTCACCCTACAACACCTCTAGGCATTGCTAAATGGCCCATGGAGGGGCAAAGCCATCCCTGGTTGAGGACCACTCTGCTCTATTCTTATATCTAGGTCACCATTTGTTCAAGGGGAAAGAGGAAGCACAGGAAACACCCTGGAATCCGAACCGACCCAGAGCCCAGCCCAGCACCAATGAACCTCAGCTAACCGGTAGATAAGTGCACGAGCAACATAAATACATGTTGTAAGCCATTGTGATTTCAAAGTTGTTTTTTTTTGCAGTAAAAAACCCAACTAACATTCTAGTCATGAAGACAAAATCAAATATATGGTAGAATCGTAGGCAGAGTGCCCGCATACATTGAGGGTGCTCACTGCTGGCATTTTAATAATGTTCGGCTGTGTTAGAGTACTGCACAGAGTGAGTGAGCGCGTAATGCAGCTCACCTCCCTTCTGCACAGTTACCCCCAGAAAGGCTTCTCAGAAGCCCTCGCTACTCTGCCCCGTGGACCACATCCCCAGTGCATCTGTCGCTGTGCCTGACTACCCTGTACCTGCCCTACTGCCAGTTCCGGGGTGAGTACGCATAGCCAGGCTCTCGGAAGTGGCCTTGCCTGTCTTTTGCATTGCGCCTCCTTTCTCCCAGTGTATGATGAACTGAGAATCAAAGGCCTTGACACACATGAGATGGTTTGAATTTAGATTTCCATTGCCCTTGGTCGGCATACCAGTTATGGTGGTATTTATTCAGTATTTGTATGTATATATGGGTTTTAATACATGACTTCCGAATATTAACCGCTCACAAGAGCAAAGGCCATTTTGTGCCTGTTTACCCTCCACGCCAGAGCCTAATGCTGGTCCTGGCAGACTGGAGATGGAAAGAATGTTCACCATTTTATCAAGCACACAAATAATTTAGATAGAAGTCGACGATGACCTCAGGACCTTGTTTAAATCACACAAGATTCAAATGGAGCACCCAGAGTAAATGTCACTGAGTAATGTGGCAGAAAACACTCAGAACTCCATCATAGAGAGGACGCATTGAGCAAAGGATAGAAGTTTCTTAGAGCTTAGTTTTTTTTTAAATACAGAGTTTGCAACATAAAAAGGATCAGTGATCCTTTCGTTTCTCCCCGAATAAAATCTTTCACAAGGCATAAACTGATGACAAAGTACATGCCTGTAGGTCTTTGTAGTATTGTTAAGCCAGAAAAGCACCTATCACCACTGAGTCCTGTAGGGGCAGGAAGCAGTGATGCCAAAGGAAATAATTGGTGAGGTTTAACTCTAGGGCCCTGCACCATTGTTTTGTATTTGCTTCTTTGTTCGCTGCACAAGTTAGCTCTGACATCAAAGCTGAGTGTAATCAATTCATCTTCAGATAAATGAATTCCACATGTACATAGTTCTCAGCACTATGAACCTCACCTTGCCAAAGGGCTTAGGGGTTCACCTTGGATTCAGTGGAAATACTGACAGAAGGCCACCTTACTCACTAGGGTTTCCATGTATATAGAAGTTTAGGATGTGTGACGATCGCAATTATAAATGTTATACACAGGAAGGCGACCATTTTGGTGTACATTCTTCCGCATCCTTTAACTGTTATCAAACTGGTCACTGCTGTCCCTCACTGTCACTTTGTAACTTCGGCAGGAGTGCCTGTTTTGTGATTGAGGACACACATGGCGGAGCCAGATTCAAATTCCCAAGTCCTTTCTAGGATTTACCACACTGTCCAGAGCCAAGGATGAAGGAAGACAAGAAGGCAAATGACTGAGAACCCACAAGAACTGCCAACTAAAGTGAAATATATTATTTTTTTAAAAAGCTGTGTGCAACCAACCCCATTTCAGGTGCAGTGCCTGAAAGCTCCTAGAGCGAGGTTGTATCACATGCAGAGTTCGGAGTATAAAATCACCCTGTGAAGTGAAGACTACAGCAAAACTTTCTCTTGAAATCAGTAAAATCATCCAGAGAGTACAGTACAGAGTAATCACTCCATAAGTCCAACACAGCCATTTCTTCCTCTATTGTTGGAACAGATGGCTGACCTTCAGCTGAGCCCCAGATGATTAAAAAAAAAAAAATACTGTGTCTTAGATGCTAGGATCACACTCAGCTCACTGAAACGCTCTCACCGTGACACAGTGGCCCCTGTTGCTTCCCCTCTCACTAAGGTAAGGGCATGTGTCTACTGGTGGGAACGAGGGAGGACCACCCACACGATTCAAGTGGTTCTCTCTCTGGTTTTCCAAGCAAAATAGTTGCCTTTGCATAAAGTCAGTGTGTGTGTAATGTAACTGTGCCCTAGTGATCTTGGATTTTCTGCCTGTATTGATGGATAGATGGCATCTGCGGGACCTATATTGTTTGAAAGGACCCTATAAAGCTGAAGGGTGTCCATGGAATTTTCTACCCACTATGGGAAGCTGTGTGATTCAAGCAAATGGAAAGGATTTCAATAAACTGTGTAGTTGAACTCACTGACATGTAGTCTCGGGGGGATATTCTACCCATTGTGGGGCAAACCGATCGTTTTTAACAAACGAGCCTGACTCCCTGAAGTTGGGAGGTGTTCTGTCCTGAAAGCTCACTGATCAAACTTTACATACTATCTCAGCTATTTTAGTTTAGAAAATTATTTGTCTTATTAATTATCAGTCATACTCTCAACACCAAATCATTTTGATATTTCTCCTGTACATTTCTCTAATCAGCTATTACCCATTAAGACACATTTGAAAGAACAAAAACATTCACATTTTTTGCGAATCATTATCCCCATGGGAAAGATAATTGGTTAAAAAAGAAGAACGCAGGAAATATTATAGATTGCCAGTTTCCCGAAGTGTGGTGGGGGTGAACAAAAGTTTATTAAAATAAATAATACTAGACACAACATGCATAGCTCATTGCACTCGGGCCTAGTTTTGATTAGGGCCGTGCGAGACAGCAGCTCCTCAAATGAGATTTGACAGCAGGTAAATTACACAGTGTAAGGGTTTAAGTTGATCTACATAACAACAATGTCTTGATCATAAATAGGATTTGTGTGCTGGAAAATACATTCCATCATTAATGAAACAGACAAATGAACTGAAAAACATCATACCGCACCACAGTTTTAAGTAGCTTACCTTAGCACTGTAATACGGGCAGTAAGTCATGTATAAAACCCTCTAAAAGCTCATTAAGTCAGGATCAGTTTATTCAAAACAGCACATTTTTCAAATAACTGTTCTTCCTTAGCCAATTCCAGAATCTATTGTTTAACAACATCAACTAAAATAATGGAAAATAAGGCAATTGTAATTCATTATAAGTTGTTTCCCTCGAAAACCCTTGCATTAAATTGATAACACCAAGGACTTCAAATATCCTTGTGAGTTGTCCACTGGCACTGCCCCTCCAACACTCTATGCCAAAATTTCTTCTAAAAACCTTCCATGGCCTGGGCTCTTTGACTTTGGGCTGAGAATTTCTAAAAATTGCAGTCTCACTCTTTTCTTTTTTTTTTAAGAGCCTTACTGCTTTCGTGGCTTACTAGCATGGAGCGACCTTACTGAAAGGCAGTTGTTAGGCAGCTGCAGGGTGAGTGGCAACATGCTTCTGAAGGAAGGCTATGATACACCGAGCAGTGCGTAGAGAAGGTGGCATGTATCAAGTTGGATATCCATGTCTACACTTGCAGCATCCACAATTTCAAAGATAATTGCACTCAAAGATCTCAAGTCACCAACGCATCTGTCAAAACATCAATAGCTGTAAAATCTGCCAGTTCTTCAGAATTCAAAGACTACCCTTAAAAAAAAAGAAAAGACTTATTTATTCAATGTTCCTGGCTACACAACAGTAAAAGGCCCATGAGAGGTATTTACAAGTGTTTAAAACACTGTGTAAACCCACGAACATATGCATGGGCTTCACTTGTTATTTGTGACCGTAATGCCAATCCTGTACATGAGACCCAGCTGCTTCCCATGTACTTCTAGGAGCTGTACCTCCTGTGATCCCCAAAGTGACTCCCTGGAGGGGGTACTGAGATAACTTGAGCTTTGTAGCAGGCTCTGGCATGGGGTACTCTAAGGCCAAGATACAACTACTAGAGGTTTCTGGCTGGGATCTGAATGCAGATTTTCTGAGTTGAACTCCTAGCTTCTGTCACACCCACAAGCTGCTCCCTTTACTGCTGCCAAATTCTGTATGCACATTCGCAGTTTAGATTTGGAAGCAACAGAGAAAGCAATTAAGCTTTTTTGGTCTTATTTTACTTCATAATATGACTTGGGAGCTATCTGTCAGTTCTGACTTCCTCTCATCCCTGGCTCCCTTCTCTAAGTAACGGCACCCTGCTTATCCCTGGTGCATTACCTCTCCCCACTCCCTGTGTTGAGGTGGGTCAAGCAATCACAGGCTTATTTCCTCCAAACCTACCCAAAAGAGGCAATGAAAAGCTCGCTCTTGAAATGGGAAGCAAGGTGCAGAGAGTGTGGGATGGAAAGTGGGTTCTGCCTAAAAGAAAATCCTTAAGAGCTCCTGGTTGGGATCCCCAGAACTGAACTGTCCTTCCCAAGACCCAGGTGCCAGGTTTAAACTCGTAAATTATGGCCAGCGTTTATTCAATGATTCTCTTACAGCTAAAGTTGGCCAGTAAGCATTCCCTAACTGCTTAATTCCATCACAGGACTCTGAGCAGCTCACATGAGAATGTTCCTCTGAGCTGGTCCCAGCTGCATCATGCAAACTCAGCCAGCTCACCTGCATCTGCCTGCCCTTGGCAGACCAGGGAGGGAGGTGCATTGTGCGGTCAGGGGCAGAAAACACTAAAGACTGGAACGAGAATGTGTCGTTCAGCCAACAGAAAAAAAATGTGGCGGCATATTCTTTCCCCAAGCTCTTCCTCCATGAGGAACAGGTTCTGTTTGTCTCAGCTGAGCAAGTTGGCTGTGAAGAAAGCCCTTCAGGAGAGAGTACAAGTTTTGGAGACACAGTGATTCGGTTCAACCCCCAATGCCATTCCTTACTGTGTGGTCTCGTACAAATCACTCCCCTTCACTGAGGCTCGGTTTCTGGTGCTGTAAAATGGGGGTTCTGTGGAAAGAAACTATGTTTGTGCATGCACGTGTGAACATATCTATGCACACATTACACATCCACTCACTCCCTCAGGGCATGTGCCTTCTGACCGTCCCCAACAGTGGGAAGACATAAGGAGCTGGTCTAGGGGAAGGAATGGGATTTCAGGTAAAGTATTTGCTCTACATACATACGTGTGTCTGAGGGCTGATGTACATATAAATACAACAACTTTTATTTTAAAAAAGTTTTTAATACAGCTCCTTGCTGCAAAGCAGCCTCATTTCACACTCGGGGAGCACACATCCTGATAAGAGAGCTGACTTGCTCCAAGTCTCACAGAAGGTCACAGAGGGATGGAAACAGGCGACCGAAACTCCAGATGAATTTTAAGCTCTACTGATTCATATGACAAATGGGAACTTAAGGCCCAGTCAAGGATCTAATTGGCACAACTGGGACATCACAGACATGACAAAGTTCTGATGAAGGGAACGGAGGCATCAGAGGAGGCAAGAGAGGAGGGGGGCCGCGTGTAGGAACATTTCGCCAGAGAGGCGGAGGAAGGGTGCCCGACCACAGCTGCATCTGCCCTGGCTGAGGACAGCCCTTCCGTCAGAGTGCTTGGCCTGCGTCATGTGGCTTTTCTTGACCATCTGTGTGCCTGTTTCCATCTGAAAATAGCCATGGAGTCAGACTGCCATAGCTACTTCAGTCTCTAAAATGGGACTGATTGGGTTTGTCTCTCTGGTACTTTTAAAGCCTTGAAGTAAATAGCTTGTGAGGACAGAGTTTCGGCTTCAGTCACAGCTGGCACTGTTTGTCCTACAAGGATGCTGGCTCCTGAGGGTGGGTGACGGTGCCTGTTCATGGCCAGGAACACTGGCCAGCCCATGGCACATGCCTGAGATTTAACTCTGAAAGACTGAAGGGAAAAGGTGGGAATTCATGAGAAGGAAGCTGCGTGAGTAAAGACAGAGAGGTGAGAGCTGGCCAGGTATGAGCGTGGGAGGCGCCTGAAGGGAAATGGCCTTGGCGGAGCAAAGGGCAATGGGTTTGGGTAAGGAGTGTGGACCTGTCTAACCTCCGATCCGAACCTCTGCATGCCTCTCCTGACTGCCTCCCTATACATGTATGTGTGTACACAAGCATATATATATCCATTACACATGTACATACATGTATATACACACACAGTTTAAAAATCTTTGGTACTTCTACTCATTTCCTGTTTCTCCACTAACAATCACAGAAACTAATTTACCTTATCGAAAATGCAATTACTCAGTATCTTAGACTGCTATTTATTTGACAGCCTTCTAATTTTCTCACTTTTACCTAATTTGACAGGGGATATTATAGACATAACTAGTCTTTCAAAATGACTTTCACAAGGTTAGTTCACTTGTTAATTGACCCTCCGTGATGGCAATTTATGAAGCATATTAATTTCATCTGTCACTTCCAACACAAAGTAAATGTGGAAAATAGTCTATCTTTCATAAGGGACCTTGTAAAAGAAGTATGTCAGAATTCTTAATTAATGTATGCATACTCTTTCAACCATTGATGGTGTGCAGAACTTTTATACTCACTCATCTGAAGCTCTGTCTGCCTTTTATAAATGTTTTGTTATTCCTTTATGATGAAGGAGAGACACCTTCACTGAGGATTATTCTGCCAGGGACATAAATCACCGCCTCAAAAATAAAGCAGCCATTTGTCTGGAAGGATTTCTGGAGTCCACAAAGGCAAAGTTCAATAAAAAACCCCATGGGAGTCATAGCAAGAGAAAAGACCTCCTTTCCAGAAGGTTGAAGCCAATGCACTCATGAGTTATTTCACACCCTTGGTATAGGTATGCTAACGAATGAAATGAGATGCACCATTTGTTCACTTTAAGAAAAAAAGGTGGTGCCTCCAGAGGCTGAGTTGGACCTTCCAAGGGCACCTACCAGAGACAGAGACCTCACCACTTGGATTTGACTTGGACATAGATCTTCTTTGAATGTCCTAGTGCCCTATTTTGTCTCAACCATAGTTACTGCAAAATCCCTCTGGAGCCTGCCAGTAGGCAAACACTTGGCATAAGGCTGTAAACAAAACAGACACGAGCTAAATGCCCGTGGGGCTCCCATTCCTGCAGGAGAAACAGCAAAGTCAATAGGAACCATAAGACAAGGACAACACGGAGGGGTTAGCACTGAGACAAAGGGCAGGGTGGTTCTGGGGACTGAGGCACAGTGAGGTGACAGGAGGGAATGGATCCAGGACACTGAGGAAGGGACTTCTCTTGGTGACCAAGCCAGCGTGACTTGGGCTGGTCGCCTCTTTCCCTCTCTTGTCTGAACCTTATTGTTTTGGATTTCATGGCACCTCCCCAAATTCCTGATTCCTCCATCCCAGCTTATAAATTTTATAAATTTTATTCTGTAAGTTCCAACCCTTGGGAAGCACCTATTCTAGCTTCAGCTCTAGAAAAGATGCCCAGGCTTCCTATAGGTGTATATTTCTTGAGTCTTGGTTCTCCCTCCTGGTTTCTACCCGGCTCTGAACTTCCCAGCCAGCAGGGGAGAACCTCTTATAAGCAACGGCTTCATTTGCTAATCTAGCCAAAGCCTTGGCTACAATGCGGGCTTAGAAATGGCTCTTCACATGCCTTTCCTTTGTAACTCATTCAGGTTCATCAGCCACATTTTCTTAAAGCCTTTAAAAGTAATAGTGTCTTTGCCTTTGTAATCTCGAGTGTCTTTTTTCTGTCATTTGCCTCATGCTAAAAACTCCTACTGCCTTTATGAGGAAATTAAATGCAGTTTTCAAGTTTGAAGGTCTTCTCGTAGGAGATCTCCAGATAAGACTAGGATCCTTTGTGGGGGCTTGAAATATTATGTTAAAAAGAAATGTCAGGACTTGTTAACACTTACTTTAGTCTCATCATTTATGTTTTCTCTGATCAAATAGAGATTTTTTTACTTTCCATCAAGTGTCTTGCTAATATATCCCCTAAAAGGTCATTTCTGGCTTTGAGCTAAGCACAAAACATACATGTTTGGGAAGACGAAGGTTAATCTTTAATTTGACAGTAATTATAAGAGCTAGGGTTTTCTTTGTCAAAGGAGAAAGATATATATTGAATAGTAATAAGATACAAAAAGTATGTTAAGACACATTTAGCCCTGATTTTTCTACAATATATTTAACAGAAGCATATTTTAGAGCATTTCCATAAGAACCATTTGACCTGTGATTGAAATCATCTATGCCAATGATTTACACACAGAACCATTTTTTTAAAATGCAAATTATGAAAGTGGCATGCTGCAATGTCCTCATCAATCATAAAAATACACATTTTGAATAAGTGTTGAAATGTATAATCTATACTTCATAGATCTCAGCGTGAGAACCAGCCAAAGTGGAGCACACGTATTATCGGAAAATAATTACTCCCCTGTTCTGATGTTATCACACAATAATAGTACTAAAATGCTGTTCTGAGTCCTAATATTTCTGGGGAGAAGAAAATATCTTCTTCATTTAATCTCATAAGCACACACAAAAAGGAAAGCAGGTGGGGGAGTGTGTGTGTGAAGGGGTGCTGCATGTGTGTGCACGTGTGTTCATGTGTGTGTGACATGGGGTGTCTTTCCTTTCTCTTTAAGGTTAACAAAATAACTTTTTACAATACTTCTCCACTTCAATTAATGAAGCAGCTGAATCGCACCCCCACGCCTTTCCAGACACTGAAGGAGTATAGTTTATTTCATTGTATTATTTTACCAACCATAATGAAAACTTGAGGGAGGAAATTCATGGTTAAATTAAGTCTTCATGGCCTGAAAGATGGGATGTTTCCATCACTAAAATCTCCTTAAATGTGAAGTCAGAGCTACATCAAAACTGCCCACACATCTGTAGACAGGTACAATTAGCTCTCATGACAGGGTGGAGGGATTTTGGAATATTCCTGTTGCTTTTAGATTCTATCAGTGATGTTGGTTTGAATTGGTCTTTCTCCTCCCAGGAGAAGGGATAAAAAAATAAAATAAAATAATGGGAGGGGGAAAATAATCATGTGGGAGATAACACAGGCTCTGCTGAATCCCAGATGTGTGCTTATAATGGAACTCGATCCACAGGATCATCCAAAAAGGAATGGGGAGGTGCTAGCAGGTAAGGGGGCATGGATATCACCATTTTCACTCCCTGGATACCTTGGGCCATAGCAGAAGTGACTGCGAACCCCATTACCACAACCTCTCTCTGAATGTTGGCAGCACTACCCAGCTGTGGTTTGTAGCTGGGGCTGAACTTGGGAAAGTTTATTCATGCTGAAAAAGGTTTAATTTGTTCCACTATTCTCATTTATGCATTACTATGTAGGGGCTCAGAAAACAAACACAACTGTTTGCTTTCTCTATGCCTTTTCACAGCTTTATAGGTAAATTTGAAATTGTAGCCACCCCTGCTAATGACACTTACTTCTAAGTTCTAGGCACTTTCTTCTATATTCTGGAACAGTCAGTCATTCCCAACTATTGGGTAATTGTGCCCCCCACCCAAGGACATTTGGAAGTATCTGGAGATGTTTTTAGTTGTTTTTAGATGTTTTTAGTTGTTGCATCTGGGCTGGTAGGTGCTACTGGCATCTGGTGGGTACAGGCACGGGATGCTGCTAAGCATCCGACAATGCACAGGGCAGCCCTGCAACAAAGAATTTTGTGACCCCAAGTGTCAAAAGTGCTGAGGATGAGGTTGAGAAACCCTGCTATAGAAGAATTACTATATTACTCATATGAAAAGTTCACATTAGGTATTTTTATTATGCCTAGGTTTCAGGTTAGGCACAGGGCCCAAGAGGTCAATAGTTGCAATAGCTGTAATTTATTGAGTCTGCATTATATGCTTGGCTCTGTACTAATAGCTTTACTGTGGGCTATCTGCTCATCAATGCTATAAACTGGTAGTATTAACCCCATTTCACAGATGAAAGAAAAATGGTACATCAAGTGTCTAGGGACGCACAGCTATTAACTGGCAGAACTGAGATATGAACTCCCTTCTGCCTGGCACAAAATGACATCCGTTTCCCTTATACTCCATTGATCAAGGCCATAGCAGCTAAGGGACAGAGCTGAGATTCAAGTTGGGAAGGTATAATTCCAATTCTGGGTTTTTTTCCATGATAATTCATTGCCACACAGGAAAGATATAACCCTCCCAAAGCACATGACATGTAAATATTTATGGGATTAAACTGAAAGCTTCAAGACATCAAAACTCCTAGATGCCCATTCAGATTAAAAGGTCCTTCTGGAGAATGGACACGGGACCCAGTGGCCAAGACTAAGGCTCTCTTTGGTCAACAGTCTCTTCCTACACACAGCTGGATGCCTAGAAACGTACACTGGTAAATCTTTCAAGGGATCACCTCACTCCTTGCTTCTATTTGAACTGTGCTTACATAGTGGGAAGTCATCCAAAGCAGCACGGTCCTTTTGACATTGGGACAGGAATGCCTACAAATGGGCCAGCCTCTGGTTTTACATGCTGACCTTACATCGGAGCCTTCTATTTCAGGTGAGAAAAGTTTGCTGGTCTGGGAAATGCAAAGCTCATTCCAGTTACGCAGGCTTGAAGCTTAAAGAGAAGGCTCCTTTGCAAAATATGCAAAGTGAAAAAGTTCTGCCATGAAGAGAATACTTTAAGACTTGATAAACTACACATACATATGAGGGAGGGAGAGAGAGAGAGCACCAGAGTGTTACTGAGCCTAGTTCACCCTTATTAGCAGCTGTAGTAAGGTGATTAAATTATCTGAATTTAATTACTAGCCTATTAACCCACAGGGTGTCTGCTCAATGCCTTGCTTACATAAAAGTCACAAGTACTCTATCCCTTGTATAATACTACAACACAAGAACTAGCACTGTTCCTCATTTCAGTAAATAACGTGTCCATTGGCATTTATAAAAGATTCTCATTTATTTATCTAGCTGGCCAATATCCCATAGATACTGAGAATGAATATCTACCATTTCACAGTCACTCTATGAGGGGGAACCCAAAAAAACGTGGAATTTCTTTATAAAAATTGTGTATTGTTACATGTGTAAACTTCAGTCACCTTCAAAGTACTCTCCATTTGATGCAATACACCTATCAAAACTTTTTTCCACTTCTCAAAACAGTTTTAGAACTTGTAGATTTGATGCCTTTTAGTGCTTTTGTTGTTTTTTGTTTAACCTCTTCCACTTCGGCAAAATGCTTCCCTTGGAGGACTTTATTCATCCAGGAACCCCCCCGCCCACCCACCACCAAAAAAAAGTCCCTGGGGGCCAAATTGGGTGACTAGGGAGGGTGTGGCAGAGGGGTCACACTATTTTTGGTCAGAAACTGCTGCACACTCAGCGAGGTGTAGGCAGGTGCACATGTAAATCTCCCATCAGGAAATGGGCAAATACATTGGAAGAGTCTTTGAAAAAATTCTCTGAAGCCAAATGCAGCCTCTCACAACAATCCCAGTTGGTACACTGTACAGATGGGTTCCTAGAACACTCACCTAGCTTCAGAAGCCTGCACTGCCAGAGGCCTGCCCTCCAGAAAAGAAATCTGATATTTTTGGCAGTTCCTCTTTGTATATTGACTGTGTCAGATCTACGTGGTCAGCTCTTAGATTCTAATTTTCTCAGATGCATTATCATTTTTATCTAGATCTCTAAGAAATCTTGGAAATTCCGGGAAAAACTGGAATCATCATCTCAAGCTCCCTTCCTTCTCCTGAACCCTCCCACTTAACCAGTGACCTGGTCCCATTCAGACCCCTCCCAGAATTACCACCACCACTTGGTTTGCAACGCCCTGACCTTGCTTCCGCCCAGCGGGTTGTTCCAGACTGAATGCACACATCCAATCTCATGAACTCCCCTGCTTCAAATCTTTCCGTGGGTTGCCTGTTCCATCAAAATAAAACCCATATTTTTTAGTGTGCTTTATACGATCCTTCATATTCCAACTCCTACCTTCCCCTCCAGCCTAATGTCCTGTCGGTAGTCTGGTCTCTCTGCTACCCCTAAGATTAGTTATATAAGGGTACTTGGAGTTCCCAGAATTATTGTTATATTTTATGCCTATTATTTTTGCACACCTTGGGATGGTTCTCTCTTTACCCTTACACGTATAGCCTAGAAAAGGTCCCATTCATTCTACAAAACATGCCAGATCTGAAGTTCTGGGGGAAAACGTTTCCTGGTGATTGTGAAGACTTATCCCTCAATGTCCCTCCCACCCAAGAGGCCCATCTAAGCCTGCCATGAGAGTCCTGTACCCTTGTCAAGGTCTAGGTTAAGAGGGAATAGGTTTTAGCAATTCTTGCCTATGCTAAAACTAGGGGGGAGAAGGTGTTCCCCTTCCCATTCCCCTTTTCCCAGAAAAGACCACTGAAAGACAAGGTATCCTGTCTTTTCTCTCTGATGTCATCATGTCAGCAATTGATGGAGCCATCTTGGTACCAGCCGAGAGCTAGTGTTAGACTGGAAATAATAGTGGCCATGATAGATCAGAGGATAGATCAGACCTTGGTAAAATTTTTGAGCCACTGTTGTAATGGCGCCTGAAAGTTTGCCCTTCTTCTGACTGCCCTGTTTGATGCAATTTCTTTTTTTCACTTAAGTTTAGATCAATTTGAGTTAGAGGCTTTTGTTACTTGAAGTTAAAAGCGTCCTCACTCCATCGCCTTCTCTGACATCCCTGCTCTTACCTTGACTTGGCTCAGTGCCCCTCCTTCCCCTACCTTCCCATCTATGGCATTTATTTTGCAATTTTCCACTGACTATAAATCTCCTAACAGCAGGGGCTGTGATCTTATTAGTCTCTCTTCTCCTCGTTCCCAGTAAATAGCAGATTTTAGAAAGCATTTCAGAAAATTAACTTTTCTGAATAACCAAAAGTTCAGGGATAAGAGTGGGGAGAAAATGTATGTTGCAACTTTTCTTATAATTACTTATGTTAGGGTATATAAGAAGCCCGGTCCGTGCGGTGTGGGAAATGCCTTCTTGACTTAAATGCTGGGTCCTGGCAATGTTATGAGTCCGTGTCAGCCACCATTTATTGAGCATTTACTCTGCGCCACAAATGTCTATATTTTTGGCCTAATTTGATGGTCATGGCATTGCCTATAATGTCAGTATTATATTTTCCTTCTACAGGTTTAGAGAACTAAGGCTGGAGGAAAAGGAGCTGATAAAGGATGCACATTGGAAAAATAGAGGCTGGACATAAAATTAAAAGCTTTAGCTTTAGGTTAAGAGCATTTGCTATGGTGTCATGCAGTCAACGGTGGTGACCTCTGCATGCCTGCTCCACCCTAAGTATCCTTTCTGTGTTATGTCACCCAGCACAGTAGTCCCTCCTTATCCTCCCTTTTCCTTCCCACAGTTTCAGTTACTGGTGGTCAACTGCAGTTTGAAATATTAAATAGAAAACTCCTTAAATAAACAATTAATAAATTTTAAATTGCCCGCCATTCTGAGTATTGTGATGAAATCTTGCGTGCCCTGCTCTGTCCCATCAAGATGTAAATCATCCCTTTGTCCCATATCTTCAACTGTAGATGCTCCCTGCCTGCCAGTCACTTAGCAACTTTTTTAGTTAGGTGTCACAGTTCTTGTATTCAAGTCACCCCTATTTTCCATAATGGTCCCCAAACACAAAAGTAGTGATGCTTGCAGTTCATATGTGCCAACAGGAAGCTGTAAAAAGTGCTTCCTTTAAGTGAAAAGGTGAAAATTCTCACCTGTGCTAAGGTTGCTAAAGATCTACCATAAGAACAACTCTATCTGTGAAATTGTGAAGAAGGGTGAGTACAGTACAGTAAATATTTTAAGAGAGAAGAGACCACATTCACATAACTTTTATTATAGTACATTTGTTATCATTGTTCTACTTTATCATGCTATTGTTGTTAAACTCTTACTGTGCCTGATTTATCAATTAAACTTTATTATCAGTATCTACGTATAGAAACTAACATAGTATATATCGGGTTTGGTACTAACTGTGGTTTCAGGCACCCACTGGAGGTCTTGAAATGTCTCCCCCAAAGATAAGGGGGGATGACTGTACTTACAACAATAGCATGTGGTAGGTTCTGTGATTACCTTCATTGTCTAGATAAGGAATGTAAGTACGGGACTAGCTGGGATCCTTACCCCAGCAGGGTTCATTCCGGAGCCTGAGGTCATATTGCCACTGGGGACAGAGGGCAGCATGAGACCGGGCATGGCCTTTATACGAATGAAGGTCTTCTGGTGCCATGAAGTTGGCTTGCCTAGAGCGACTTCCCCTAAGTGGAAGGAGAAGGCCTGGCTCTCGTCTGGCCTTGGATGGCCCATCGGTCCTGGCAAACAAGAAGCTCTGTAATTAAACGAGGTGCTGGGTACCACTAGCACGATGCAGCTAGAAAGGCGAAAATCACTAAGAGAGAGGCAGAGGGAATACATTTGAGAGTGTAAATGGTTCTGAAAGAAAACTCTAGGTTATGCGTATCAGCTTACTGTACCCAAGGGAATGCCCACAGACACCTTCAGACACGTGTGCCCTTACTTCCTGCCACGTCTTCACCGATTTCTGTAGGTATTCTTTCTTTATTATTTTTTAGAATATTATGAGATTGTATTGTACATGTTATAGAACGTTATAAAAATATATGTAGTTCATAATTCAGTTCATAATTCAGATATATATTGTGAAATCTTATGACAAAAGTCATTACATATTAAAAAGGAACTGAGAGCCATTTTGAACTAGAAACTTTTATTTCTAGTGCGTTGTACATATATTTTTAATCATTGACATCTGTAACTACATCTGAGTGAAAAGGATATAGAATCTTACTTCTAGGTTGAATTATGATGTACTATAAACCAAACTAAAGACCAACTTTTGAAAAAATAATTTAAAATTATTTTGAAATTTGAAATAATTTAATCCATGGGCAGGTGACTGATGGTTGTTTCAATCCTATTTTTTAAGCTACTTTGTTGAGGTGCCGTTGACAGACAAAAAGCTCTACCTGTTTCATGTGAACAGCTTGGTGAGCCTGGAGATAAGCACACACCCATGAAACCGCCACCACCGTCTGGGCCATAAACATATCCTTCGCCTCCACACTATAAAAAAATAATAAGGAGGGCAGCGGCCGTGTCTCTTTAACAAGCTCTCTTAATACCATGTATCTTTCCTTCTTAGGATGTTCTAAAGACATCCCACGCCCACTTAAGTGTACAAATCTTACAGGTGCAGTTGGATCATTTTTAAATAAGTAACCATGCATATGTAAACACGGCACAAACCACAATCTATAACTTCTACATCGGTCATAAAATTTTAAAGTTTGAAATCACATTTTTGTGAGATTATTTGATATTTCATCCTGACTAGATCCTAGGTTCTTGGAGGGCAAAAACCACATTGGTTTTGTTCAACATTGGGTTCCACATGCTGCCTGGCATGATGCTCAGCACATCATGCTTGATCATACATGTTTGTTGAAGCAACAACTGAACTAGAGCAAGACGCAGCTGACCCAGTTGATCCCCTGCTACTTGCCAGGGCTCAATTACTCTGTCTTTAAATTTGAGATGACATCTTCGGTGTGGTGACTGCTGTGGGGAGGGAGCATAAGGGGGCTAAATGGTAGTGGGAAAAAAATACAATGAAGATTAAATTAAAAATAAAGGGATAATATTTTCAGTTCCTACTTTCCAGATTTGAAGAAATCAAATGAAAATACTGACATAAAATTATGTGTAGTAAAACCCCATATAAATAACATGAAGCATATATTTAGCAAATGTAAATATGTTGACCCATTTCTTCATGTCCCTAAACTTAAAAGTGAGTCTAAATGTGAAGCTCCATGAATTTCTAGTACTTCTGACTACCAAGCAGCCATTTTCTGAGTTAATCTTTTTTATTAAATAACTTTGGTTTTTGTCACTATCTGTAAGATCTATGAGTGTACCTTGATTTCGAATATAGTCTTTCATGATCGTCACTTCCTTATTTACTCAGCTGGGGACTCCTCCCCTCGAGGGTGCGCTAAACCCAATGACTTGCTCCTCATGAAGAGAATATGGTAAAAGTGAAGGGATGTCATTCCTGTTACTAGGTTACAAAAGACTGTGATTTCCATCTTGCTGGTACTTTCTCTATTGCACACGTTGATGAAGTAAGAGGCCCACCTGGTAGGGAGTAGAGGGTGACCTCCAGTCAACACCCAGCAAGAAACTGAAGCACTCAGTCTGACAGCCTCCATGGGACTCAGTTCTGCCAACAACCATGTGAGCTTGAAAAGAAACCCGTCTTCAGTGGGGCCTGAAGACCCTGGGCGCCCTGGCTGACACCTCGGTTGCAGCCTGTGAGAGACTCTTAAGCAGGACTGAGCCATGCCAGACTCCTGACCTCAAGAATCCATAAGTTAGTAATTGTGTGTTGTTTTAAGCACTAAAATATGATTTGTTCTGCAGCAATAGCTAGCTAATACAAGCTCCCTGAATTTCTAGTACTTCAGAGTACAGTAATAATGACTGGTGTTTTCCAAGTTAGCCTTTTGATAAAAGATTCTGGTTTGATTATTAGTCTATACCTAAATGACAGCAGAGTAATAGATATTTTATTCAACACTAAGCAAAATGAAGGGTCTTGCAAAGTGCTGGCACATAGGAGGTGCTTAATAAATGTTTGTGCAATGAAGATGAGTGGTTAAGTAAAGCAAGTAGACTCTGGTGAAGCTAAATGACACGCTAGGGAAAGCAGGTGTGTGAGGAGGACCCAGGGGGAGATGGTGGCTCCTCCCACAGAGAATGAAAACAGGGGAGCACATGCACAGCAGCCATGGGAAGGTCTGCGTCCTCTGGGTCATGACAAGAATAGAAAGTTTGTGACAGAGTAGTGCTGTCTTGGCATAACGTCTCTTAACAATCTTTTTGCGAATTTTTTTTTTAAGGTCTAATGTGGAAACCTAATCAACTCAAACATCAAAAATAAGGGACTAATGAAATAAAAAGGAACACTGTGGTTGTTTAATGACTCTGCAATCATTAAAAAATGATTGATTTTCTTTCAAATGATTGATATCTTAGAAAGATATTGTACCTCCATTCAGTTTGTATAAAACAGGTTGCAAAATAGTATATGTGGCATGATTCCATTTTGGTTAAATTATGTGTGTATTTACATACTCAAATGTCTGGAAGGAGATACAGCAACACTGTTTATCTTGGGTGGTGGGACTATGGGTGATTTTTACTCTTCTTATGCTTTTTAGCATTTTTCTAGTTTTTTTAAACCACAAACATGCATTATTTTTATACTCAGAAACAATAAAGGTTATAAATATTTATTGCTAAATACATAAAACAAGGATGATGCCCTAGAGATAACACTTTCCTGTTAACACTATTATTGGAAAAGACATCACATTGCAGAGAGTGAAAATCCCCGTGGCTCTTCTCTTCCACCTTAGGGACGCCGGAGCTGGCACATTTGTATGCAACCCTCTGTGAACCCGATGTGCTAAGGGCTTTCGGGTTGGGGTCATCTGAACCCCTAAACCTTAGGTCCTTCCATGCTCAAAGGTAAATCAAGAAATATTGGTGCCCTTGCAGTTTTAAAGATTTTTAAAAGAAAATTCAGTAAGTTTCTAATAGCTGCTTCCATAACAGGTCCGTACTGTTGGGGTTTTTAAGTCCTCAGAAAGCTTGGTTTTAACTCTTTAACAGTGTTCTCACAAGTTTTCATTGCAACAGAATGAACTGAGGAGTTTGTTTAAAATTCTCTTTCTGTCTGTGAGGGATTAATTTTGTAGGTTTTGGGTAGAGCCCGGGAATCCATACTTTAACACATGCACTCAAGAAACTTCGATACCTATTGTCTAAAGGCTACATACGGAGAGATACAGCTTTCGAAACCTGTCATTCTTGCTGGCTTGGTATATTCTAAGATAAATGTTTTTATTTATATTTATATCTTCCATCTTTTTCATTAACTGCAGAGATTAGAAGACAGAACCTATGTTTCTTCAAGAAGAGTCCAGATCTTACCTTAAAATAGTTTTAGGCATTTAAAAGTCTAGCTTGAATGTCCTCCAGTTAGCCTATTTACTCCATTCCTTTGGCCACCTGTCCCTTGCTTCACCCATGGGGTACGTACCAAATATTACATGATAACCACTGTGCAGGAGCAAGGCTCACAAGGGTTCCCCTCAAAGCTCATTTGACAGCGACGCTCCCTGACTGGTTGAAGTGTGCCAAGTACTGCTGAACTGAGAGCCTGGTGTCTCCTATGCATCACCGACTCTCCAACGGGTTGGCAAAGGCAGAGACAGCAAAGACCGCCGAGAACAGTGCCTGGCATGCAGGAGGCATTCAGGGAGGGTTAAAAAACAAAAACCAGAAACGAAACCCAAAACGGTGCTGGTGCCTGGGAGATCAGCTAAACTGGTTGAGAACAGCTTCTCTTGCCTTTGCCCCCTGCCCTGCGCAGCCTCCCTGCTCTCATTCACGCCCTCCTGCCCTCCCGTCTGTCTGCGGCGGCGGAAAGCGGTCCGCAGCCTCGCAGGCACCCCCGCTCCTTCGGTCCATCTTCCACACAGCTACATTTCTGATTTCAGATACATATCTGGTATATGTTTGATATCAGACATCAAACACATCTCTGGTCTCACCATTTCTTTCTTTAGAAAGCTGCCAATGGCTTCCCCACTGTCTGCAGTAAATGTTCTCAGTCTACGGAATATTCCAGCCCATCACAAAACCCGTTCCATCATGACGGAAACACAGAGCACCCCTTCCTCCCAGGAGGATGTGCGTTTACATGTTATTGGTTCTAAATACAGTCTGTGATTGTACCTCACGGTTGGGGGAAGCTGCAGAGTATTCCAGTTACAGTGAGATGGGTTAGAGCGTACTTCATTATGAAACCATTATCACCATCATGAAAATTGTGTGCCCTCCCGAGGTCACTGGGGCCCCGTCAAAGCTTGGGATGTGGTGCTAATTAAGGACTTACAACTTCCAGCCTGGAGGGTAAATGCCCCATGTGCCCACTACCATACCCTCCACTTCACTCTTAGGCAGACGTCACTAACAGACCACACTCCAGTTCCACTTTCCCCCTCTCCTGTCTTCGGCTGTTTCCCCTTTCTAAACACACATGCCCTTCACCCATTCTCATTACTTGTCACGCATATTCTTCCTCAACTGCTATGACTGATGCCATCTCTTGGCCCTTATCTTCCAGGCACTGGCCATGGAATATCCCTCCTGACTCTGGCACTGTTCACACGAACTAAGGTACCTGAATGAATCTCGGTGAGACTTGAGTTTCTCATCTGTACAAGGGGAGTATAATTTTAAGTCATAGGGGAATTATGAAGATTAAAAGAAGAAATGCAAATGAAATTCTTGGCACAGTTAGTAAATGTGATAAAAGGGGAGAGGAGCATGAAGAACAGGAGGGGAAGCATATCTTGAAACCGCGGTCTATGCTGGGAGAGAGCGTCCTTGCTGGAGAAGGAGCCCGCAATGTGAGGAGCTGCTGCCCAGAGACAGAGTCACCCTACGAGGTCACCTGTGCATAGAAGGTTATAGGAGCTTCTCCAACAGAGATTTTATTCAAGAACCAGAGTTTGGTTTTCTGAAATATTAACGGATTCATCCAGATACAACTTTAGTTCTCTCTATTAAAAAACAGTCTATCAACAGAAGTCAGGTGAGCCTTGGTTTCTCACTATGAAATTAATACATTTGCATTCTGGCTTACCTATTCATCTCTCATGAGCTTTTTTAGTAAAAGCTCATCCCGAGAATACAGATCACCTCTGAATGTAGACAAATCAGGTTTCTAAGCCTATAAAGAAGATCACTATACCCTGGACTCTTGACGTAGTAAGGTCTTGTTCCTAAGTGACCTTGTCTCAGAAAATAACTGACCTTCCCCAGATGCTAGCTGACTGCCCTGAGCAACAGCTGGGAATTTGAACTCCCTTGTCTTCAGACGGCAGGGCTGCCACGTGTACCCTTATCTGCACATGCTGTAGCTCTCAAACTAGAGCATGAGCCTTAGAAATCGTGGGTCAGGTCAGATGTCTTTGTAGCTTCAGCCCCTAACTCAGTAAGAATTCAGTAATGTTTATTGTTAAGAATAACTTAATGAAGCCCCTTTATCCTTAGCAAGGTAGAGCTCTGACCTCTTATCAGAGGATTTAGTCATTATCAGATATATATAGTACAAAAAAAAAATCTATCATAAAAACTCAATGCATTTTCCATTGCTGGTAACCCTATCCTTAAAAAAATACAATGTTGCACAGTAATTATTGCTATGATAACGTCTAATGTAATGTTCCTTGCCCTTGTGCAATTGGCCCAAGTACCTGCTTAGTAACTTCATTCCAAGGATTCTGTTTACAGTCAAGTGCCTCTTAATGACAGGGATATGTCCTGAGAAATGCATAGTTATGCAATTTTGTCGTTATACGAACATAATAGAGTGCGCTTACATAAGCCTAGATGGGATAGCCCACTACACACCTAGGCTACCAGCTTGTACAGTATGTTACCGTACAAAACAACATACATTAAAAAAAGCATGAGCAAAAATGACGCAATCCAGAGGCATGGCAAACAGGAGGTGTACGAGGCGGCCGCTGCAGGGAGGAGGTGTGCTGCTTTGTAGCAAACTTTTTTCTTTTCTAACTGGAAAGAGTACACGCCAAAATAATGATAAAAAGTACAGGATGGTAAATACATAAAACAGTAACAAAGTCATTTATTATTAAGTGTCACGTACTGTACATATTGTATATGCCGAACTTTCATATGCCTAGCAGCGCGGCACTCTGTATCATACCGGCATCGCCGCAAACAGAATGCACATCACAAATGCCTTGTGCTATGGTATTTCCATGGCTACAATGTCACTGGGTGACAGGAAATTTCCAGCTCCATTATCATCACATGGTGCCACCATTGTACACCTGTGGTGTCTGACCAAAATTTTGTTAGGCAGATTCATCCACTTATACCCGATCTGAAACCATGACATCAAGGATTAGGACCTAATTACTCCACACAGAAGCTATAAAACTGTTTTCCAAAAGCAAACATTTGTTTCACTAAAAAAGAAAAACTTAATTCTTATTAAATATATTATCCTATGTTACTGTAGCTGATTTTTCAGCCATGTGTGGATCGGGGAGCTGACCCCCTGAGCGACTGAACATCTAAGTATTACTGCTACTCAGCCCTCCACATATGCAAATTCCCAACCTCAGGTCAAAAATACAGTTGACCTTCGAACAGTGCGGGTTTGAACTGTGTCATGCACTTATAAAGAAAAAAGAATCCATGTACAATCAAGCTAAAGTAATATAATTGTTCAAGCTTTTACAATACTGATTTTCTGAATATGCTCTGAGGAAATGCAGTGCTAATTGATAATTTTAAAAAATGAATATCCCAATGATTTCAATTCAAATATTCGTGCTATTTTAACATCCAAAAGAAATGGTCCACTTGTTGAGAATATTTGATAGGCCTTATCCAGGAGAAGTATAACTCTTGCCTTTAGAATTAGGCAGACTTGTTCAAAAACTGAAATAGAGGTTGTGAGACAAAGAGAGATCTGAACTTTGTGTCATTGTGGCTGAAAGCAGCTCACTTTAATGACACATTTCATGCAACTGCAGGGGAAGAGACCAAGAGTTCTTGGGTAGCGCGAAAGCAGAAGTAGCAGGAAGATATCAACCCCCCATAAAAAAAAAAGTAACCCCAGAACAGAGGACAGAGAGGCATAGAACCAGGTAAAATGAGGAGAAAATATGAACAAAACCAGAAACATCATGTTAATGAAGCCACTTCTAAGAGCTTCTTTGTGTGGAAGAGAAAACATTACTAATTCCTGTCGTGATTACAACTGTATGTTAATTGGAATTTACCAATGTCTGTATTCATGCTTCACCTGACAGCTACCAAGTTGTTAAAACTCTCACAGAAGCTAACTGCATTGATCTTCTGTCTCGATACAACTTGCCACTTCTTAAATTTGTAATTTCTGAACTAAATGTAAACAAAGGTGATAACATAAACCAGCAGTGAAAAATACCTGGAGGACATTATAAGTGAACTCTGTCGTGTAGATGAATTCGTTCACTCATGTCCACTGGGAGCAGGTGTGATTAAAAGTAATATAATAAATTTGTACGTTAAGAAATAACTTTGGGGAACTTTGATCTGATCAAGGTGACCTTAGCTACATGGAAAATAATCATAGAAAACACTTTTTGAATATACATGGGACCAACTGTACAAGATGTATTAAGAGGCAACCCAGGGTGTTTTTCTGAATAATTCAGGCAAAAGTCCCGCTTGGCATAGATTCAGGTCAAAGTAAGTTGGACTTGAATTATCCTCCTTTCCCTTGTAACCTCTACTGGTTTTGAGTTATGAGGAGTCAGGGCTAGTTTTATTTTTAGTCACATCAAACAGTGTGAGGGTCACCAGGTAACCTTTCTTCATGCCTTTAGAAATAATTCTATTACAGTCTACCTCGGGTTTTCCTTCTGTTTGGTTAACAAAGCACTCTCCAAAATTGCAAGTAAAAAATATCCATATCTGGGTCCAACACTACTAGAGTGGGGCCCTGGCATCTGCATTTTTATAAAGCACTCTAGGTAATTCTGATGTATACCCACAGTTGTTAAACTGCTCTAAATAGAAGCCTACAGAGAAAAAAAAATAATGAGGTTAATATAATTGGATCCTGAAGTGGATGCTATGATTTCTAGCAGTTGAAGCCAATAGGGTCCAAGGTTGGGTTATGTACTGTTTATT
This sequence comes from Mormoops blainvillei, assembly GCA_004026545.1. Classification (NCBI taxonomy): domain Eukaryota; kingdom Metazoa; phylum Chordata; class Mammalia; order Chiroptera; family Mormoopidae; genus Mormoops; species Mormoops blainvillei. The sequence goes on from PVJD01000410.1 coordinate 440,317, forward strand.
TCCTGACAACCAATTAACGCACATTCCTATGCAGACAGCAGGCTCTTCCCGGTCCTGGCCTGCAGCAGCAATTTGTCTTGTTGGTTCATGCAGACAGGGGAGCAGGTACCAGCCCATGATGTGTCTCATTTCTGTTTCACAAAAGACTCACTTGATGAATGTAGAAGTTTTACATTTTTCTCTTTCAAAAGGGCATGGCATGGTGGTGTTCCAACCCCTTAAAAGAGCTGTAGAGAGCAGGCAGAGTTAATGTGAGCCCAGGTAGGTTGATGTTTTTCTTCGCCTGCAATACTGACATCTCCATTATGCAAATCTAGGTGAATGTTTAAAAGGATGCAAATACCATTGTCTTCTCAGTCCAATATCCTTCAATGTTTTAGACCGCTGATTTCATCAACAGCATTAATTTTCATTCAGACCCTGTGTTTTCCAGTGATTACTCTGCAGCTGCTCTTTTTGCAGGGAAACGGAGAATGCGTCCACTTGAGTCTTATGAAAGGAAAAGTAATTCGTTTTTTGGGGGGGGAGTGTAATGTGATATTTGTCAAAGACTCTTTGGGAAAAGGTTAAGTAATCAGCCTCCAAACACAAGTCTTGGATGTGTGTTTTCTTCCTGGTAACTCTCCACAGCATGAAATGTCACCGTTGAAAGGCCCTGCGTGTACAGCTGGCTCCTTCAGCTGGAGGGACAGCTTCCGCGCGGCTCAGGTAGCTGCCTCACGCTCGCTCTGGCGCCTTCGCACCTGCTCGTTTCCTCCATGCCTTCCTTTTCCTTGTCACTGAACTTGGCCAAAGCAATGGGCTTTAGACTTAATTTGATTCCCTCCACCTCCGCCTAGTGTGGATTTTGGGCAGATTATTCAACTTCTCTGCTCTTTTGCTAATAAGAGACCCCAGGGCATAAGACTGTGAGGAATGACAACAAGCCGCTGTGTGCCAACTCTCAGCACAATGTCTTGCACAGCCCTCGACAATGAGGACTAAATAGTGAGCTAGCCAGCAGAGTTGGACTAGGGTGAAGAGAGTGAAGTGCTTGTTTTGTGAAAGAAAGTAACAACAAAAAAAAAAACCCTCAGTCACCAAGATAAATAATATTTTAATGCAACTTTTTTACATATTCAAAATTAATGCGGAAAACCAAGAATGAAAAATCCACAAAATTTTAAACAAAGACAGCATCAATCATGGTGCAAAGATGAGCTATGTTGGAGCCTAAGGCAAAAAGATCAGCAATACTCACTGTCTTTATTGAAAATTCTGATTTTTTTCATTATAGATTTATTTTGATTGTCTTTACTTAAAATTTTGATATTTTTGTTCATCACTGATTTTTTGCATAATTTTGAGTTTTTAAAATATTGCATTAAAATGTTATGTCTCTCTACAACTGAGGATTTTGGCTCTCAAGGCAAGTGTCTCAGTGATTCCATTCATGTCACCTCACTTCGAGGCTCTACTAACAACACCATGTCCCATGGGGAATCTCTGATTTTACCCCAGCCAAGGTGGGACCCTTCTATATGTTAGGCTTCCCAAGTGCTCCACTGACTTTTGCTGAATGAATATGACCTACAAAGTAATTTGTGAGTTTGCAAGCATTTATGATCTTTTCACACATGTATGATAGTCTCCCAGGATAACCCTGAAGCTCTGTCTCATATACATGACCCTAAAATGGAGGGAAAGCATGTCCCAGATGGAGGGAAGAAGGGGTGTCCTCAGGGGTACCACCTATGGTCTTAAAGGTTGTAACATGCACAAGAGAGTAGGCATGCCAAGGGGACTGAAAATTCAGCCCATGGGCCTAAATCCACCCACAAATAAAGAATATACGAGAGCTGCCTGGAAAAAGTCCAGCCACTGTTAATATAATGAGAACAGTTTGTGTGACATAGATGTAACCTGGCAGCCAAGGAGAGTGGACTGGAATGTGCATGCATGAACAATGATGACTTCACTGTACTAGTAGTCAGTGGGGGTGGTAGACTCCAGTGAGTAAGCATGTGCACTGTGTGGCTGTCACATTCAATGTGACTGAGTGAGCTCAAGAGTAGAGCTTAACTCATTAAATTTTGTGTTAAGCTTGAATGTTCCTCCATGGAAACTACTGGATGATTCAGAAGGCCGTAGCTATGGGCAACTGGTGGTTGGCAGCTTCATGACAATGCACCCACTCATGCCTCATGTCTCGTGCAGAGATTTTTGGTGAAACATCAAATCGCCCAGGTGACTCAATCACCCAGGTGACTACAGCCCAGATTTGGTGCCCTGTGACTTCTGGCTTCTCCCAAAACTAAAATCACCTTTGAAAGGGAAGTGATTTCAGAACGTTGATGAGATTCAGGAAAATATGACTGGGCAGCTGATAGCAACTGGGAGGGGACCGAGGGTGTCACTGTCCTGTGTACAATGTTTCTTGTATCTCGTATCTTCTTCAATAAATGTCTCTATTTTTGATATTACATGGCTGGATACCATCTGGACAGATCTTATATTTTAAAATTTGACAATGTCACCTTCTGTAGCCCAAGTTGGTACACCTGTGAGGCTGGATGTGACCAGAGAGGACACCTTTTTTACACCTTCTCGAAGGTACCGTATGAACTAGCAGAAGCCCTGGGGACAGTACACTTTGGGTTCACCCATAAACATGGGAAAAGTATTTGTCGAAGGGAAACCAACTCCACTATGGCATGTAGGGAGGGTCCCCTGAAGCTGATGTGGAAGAATGAAGGCTCAGCCAGGGACTAGGCTGAGGAGGAAGTTCTGGAAGTGCCTGGGTGAGCAGTCACCAGGAATCCAGTTATTGCTTCCAACATCAGAAATGGGGGTAAGCAGGAGAGGTGCGCCAACAGACTTGCTAGGCAAATGGACTTGAACTTGAGTCAGGGTGAGGGTGGCTGAACCAGAGAGAGCTCTTGTGCACTGTGGGGGCAGGAATCCTCCAATCCTCCCACACGTCCTGGTCTGCATCTTCGAAACCCATCTTCTCTCTGCCCTCTGCCCTCTGCTGCCTGGTAACAATAAATTGTGTTTAATTTTTTCCTAATAGTTCATTGGATATATTAATGTAAATTTGGCCATAAAATTTATCAACAAATCCAGAACATGTTCTCAGTTACTTCAGTTACTTAGTGCGGCAGTAAGGCAGACCCCCATCCCCACGTGAACCACTGAACCGTCAGCTCAGTCATGCCACAAAGGTGTCACTCTAGAGTCTCGAAAACAATGTCATAATTACTTTCTCAAGGGTTCACTTCTAAAGGACAAAAATAATTAAAATCAGCGATGAGAAATTGACCAGGATCAGGTCACTTCAGGGAACAATGAGCACAGATAGAACCATGTAATCATTTTTTTCCCATGAGACCTTGTCTTCATTTCGTGTAGGACTTCGATGCATTAATACGCACATTTTCTCTGTTGCCAAGTACCTACAGAAAGATCACATATGTATCCTGTTGCCCCAGACAAAATGTACTTCCTCTAAAGGTTAAGGAGCCATTCCAAAATAAAACAAAATACAAAGGGAGAAATTATGTGAGAGAATAACCGGATGCAGAGAGAGGGTCACTGAACCAGAGCTAACATTTGTATAGGGAGCGTGAGTAGGGAAGCATGCCAGGTCTTTTATAATTAAAATACAGCCACAAAACATCTGCACCCTGGTTGACAGAACCTAACTGGTTTCCTCACTTTATTACCAAAACCATTTCACTAGCAAACTCAGGGCTTTGTTTTCTTCAACTTATTCTGAAAAAGGTTTAAAAAAGGCATACACATATTATATTCGGTAACATTATACTGTATTATTTTATATTAGTCATATATTATTTATATGTTAAGTATACAAATTTTATATTATTATGTTAATCATAGTAATTATATTTATTATATTATTATGTCTCCTGTGTTATATTATGATATGTTACATATTTAAATAACTTGCCATTTTCCCTGCATCGACTTAACCAGAGAAGTTCTTAGTCTGAAACATGGCTGGCAACTAGGAAATGTTAGTTCCTAATAGCTCCACAGGGAATTTACACCATGTGGCCAGGGTGAGGGAGCCTTGATGAGGTCTGGGTGAGGGAGGGCTTTGAAGACAGGGGAGCAACATTTACTGAACAGCCCCATCATATGATGGGGATTTTCCTGCTTCCGAACACGTAGTATTTCATTTAATCCTCTCGCCAAAATGAGAAAAATGTCCCAATCTTCTTCGGAGTTGCCTGTGTTTTCAATCTTAATTCTATTTTTATTTCCTGTAGGCCGTCATTTTTGAGAGTCCGCTTTGTGCCTGGTGTTGTGATGTATTCCAATGAACGGACTCATTTAATCTCCCCATGAGGTGGGTGGTAGTATACGCTGTCTCGCAGATGATGAGGTTGAGGTCTAAGAGGAACGTGCTGCAGGCCCCGCAGCTCAGGACTCCAGCACCATCCAGTACCCCCTCCCCCCTGCCCCTGCCCCTGCCCCTGCCCTGGACTGCTCAGCATCTCCTCCCAGGTAGTTACTTTGCTCAGGATTCAAAATCCAAACCGAGAAGCCCAAAGTGAGGCTTTTACAATGGCCCCAATCCGCTTGAATTCCACAATGGACAACTACCCCATGACTGACAGTAAAGCCAAACTCTGTGAAGAGTGTCAGCTGAGGTGGCTGAGAAGGCTGTGTCTATGAAGATGACTATTTGATAACCCAGGGATGACGGGGACTTGGTTTCAGATCCCAGGACTATGGTGACTCATTCTAAGTTTGTGTGACTGTAAGTATCTGTTCTTACCTATATTTCTTTATTCATTCAATAACTTTTGAGGACTTACTGTCAAGTGCTGGAACAAACATTAGATGGATATAATGACGAACAAAAAAAGATCCTTGGCCTCCAGAAGCTTACAATTTTAGACAGGAAGATACTTCACAAATATATACTATCATAATAAAAGATAAATGCATAGGGTGAGTGCACACACTAAGCAGTTCAGATTTGAGGAGATTATTTCCAGCTGAATCTAAGGTTTCAATTGGCAGAGAGGCAGACAATGGCAAGGTAGGATGGAGGAGTCTCAGGGATAAAGGCACTGCCGTGGGAAATCCAAAGCATGTGTAAGGTAGAGTGTGGCCCCTGGCTGCACATTAGAATCTCGCGTGAATCTCCTTTAAATGCACTGGGCTGCACAAGCAGAGGTTCGCATTCAACTGGTCTGGGGTGTGGGCTGGGCATGGATGTTGTCCAATAGCTCCATGGGCAATGCAGCCAGGCGTAGGGGCCTTGATGAGGCCTGGGCGGGGGGGGCTCTGAAGGAAGGGGACCTCCATCTACTGAATAGCCCTGTCACGTGATGGGAATTTTCCTGCTTCTGAACACGCAGTATTTCATTTAATCCTCTCACCAATGCTATAAATCAGGATGAAAAACTTGAATTCTTGGGGAGCTTACCACCTTGGGTAGCTTGAAGCTAAAACTATGCTACTGGCATTAATTATCTCATTTAGTTGAATGTACTGTTTATGAGGTTTCGTGTTGGCCTGTCAGTCATGGAGACACACTGAGGCCATTTGGGCAAGAGAACGACAGAACAAAAATGTGCTTTGATGAAAATCCACCTATCAGCAGCCCTGACTGAAGGGCAAAGAAGGCATCTAGAAGCCAATGTGATTGTCCAGGTCTGCTGGAAGGAAAGATTTACTCTCTCGGTACATGGGGAATTTATATCTCTGCCAACTTTTCTTCCATGTTATTTGTCTCTTTCTTACTGATTTATAGGAGCCTTTCTTATATTAAAGACAGAAACTATTATATATATTGTAAATTTTGGGGGACATCTTGTCATTTGTCTTGGAACCTTATGGTCTTGCAAATATACAGGAGCTTTAATTGCTTACATAATTTCATTTATAGTTTCTGTGGTTGGAGCCTTGCTTAGGGAGGCCCTCTCTAATCCCAAAATTATATTTTTATAATCTCTTATATTATCTTTTGGTATATTTATTATTTGTTTTTCATGTTAAGAGACCATATCCATCTAAAATGTATACAGTAGTCCCCAGTTATCCACAGACTGCTTTCTGAGGTTTCAGTTACACACGGTCAATCTCAGTCCAAAAATATTAAATGGGAAATTCCAGAAATAAACAATTTATTAGTTTCAAGTTGTGTTCCATTCTGAGTAGTGTGATAAATTATGAAGCCATCCAGCTTCATCTAGGCTGGGGTATGAATCATCCTTTCGTCCAGCATGTCCACGCTTTATGAACTCCAACCCCCGCCCCGCTCCGCCGACTAGGCACTTAGCAGCCGTATCCATGATCAGATCAGGTATCAGAGGGAGACAGAGACCCCATTTACATAACTTTTATTATTGTATATTGTTATGATGGTTTTATTTTCTCATTAGTTATTCTTATTAATCTCTCACTGTGTATAATTTATAAATTAAACTTCATCATAAACGTATGTATGTGTAGGAAAAAAAATTCTACATATTTAGTATACGTATGTAGAATTCAATACTATCCTTGGTTTCGTGTGTCCATTGGGGGTCTTGCAATGTATCCCCGGCAGATAAGGGGGTACTGTAGTATCAGTGTATATTATGAGGTAGGAAGCTGATGATGTTTTTCCCAAATGTATATACAATTTTCCCAACCCCATGTATTTGAATAGATAGCTCCTTCCTGAATAATTTATATTCATTAGTAAGGATGGGTAAATTGCCCCTGACCTTTAAGATGAGATTTAATACCTTTTTTTTTGTATCAGTGATCTCCAGAGTGTGGCAGGTGTGCGTGGTGTTTGAATGATGTTAATGTTCTCCCTAACCTCTGGCATTTGTGGTCCAGCTATTGTGCTGCGGCTTTCCCCTCACAGAATTTTAAAACAATTATTTTGTGTGTGCATCCGGGAGCCCCTTGGCACTGGGAATGTTTTAAATTCAAACTCTAGAGTGGAAAGGAGACATGTAAATCTTCACTAACAAATCCTCGGGGATGGCATATTTACTTTCTCCTCTAACTCAGATCTATAAAAATATGTGGCTTACAATGACTTAATTAGAATAAATCTAGCCCTGACATTAGACCTGTTTGTATCTATTATATAGAATTCTTACCTTTGGACTCCCATAGAACTTAAAAAGTAATTTCCTGTGACTAAATATTCAATTAAAAAATAATGCTGACCTGAGATGAACCTACACAAAAATAGTCAGAACTGGAATTTAGAAGTGGTTGATTCATTCTTCCAAAAAGAGCATTCATTAAAGAAAAATAAAAAAATAAAAAGGAAATCACCACACTCTGAGGCAGGCAGAGTGCTGTGCGCTTTCTGTATTTCTCTCTAGTTTCACAGTAGCCCAGTCTGCTAGTTATTGCTATTTTGATAAAAATTAATGAAGAAACTGGGGCTCGACATCTGGTCCACGCCCCACTCGTGGCAGGGCGGAGTCAGGTTCCAAACTCAGTTGGTCTCGGCCTCCCATTTCGTGCTCCAAGTGTGTGCTGTGCACAGAGGAGAAGCGGACGCCATCGAGGAGAGTCCTCAGGCCTCTCCCTTGTTTTGCTCCACTGCAGTCTTTCCTTCTCTGTTTGCATACAAAAGGCTACCCTGGAACAATGCGGCACCCATAGGAGTTGAGTCTCCGGGGGGAAGGAGCTCGGGGGTTACAACAGCTGCCTCTGGAGCCTGTGTTCTGCATCCCTTCCTAACACACTGTGTTCGGTGATACCAGGCTAAAGCTTAAAGCTTTTAATAGCTTAAAGACTATTTATACCACAGAAATTGGCAAGTGCTACACATAACCACTTTGCTATCCAACCCCTCTAAGTCATTTGTTAAATGTTAGTCTCTACACAGCTGCCTCCCCACTTCGGAAGCTCTACTTCAGGTGGTTAAGCCTCGGAGCGGCCTTTTGCACGGAAGATGCCTTCGGTTCGAGGGGCCCGTGGTGGATGGGGAAGGACAGGCAAGAATCATGGAATTCGTTCAAGTTGGCTATGGTTTAGGCTTGGAGAATGAGAGAGACAAAGGGAGCTAGATGTGATTGCGTAAAGTCTCAAAGCAAAACCCATGATGTTTTACAAATTTTCACCTAGCCAGGTTTGACCCCCATATACATACTATAAAATTGGATCATTTCAAAATTATCAAGTTTGGGGGGAGTCTTGGAGCATATTAGGAAATATTTTTCCTATGCAAAGGAAAAAGTTGGTGGTTGATTCCTTGCCATGCTGTGATACTACAAAATCAGCTCGGCCTCCTTAGAGAAGGGGTAATATCAGCACACCTAGCACTAGAAATCATAATTCTATGCAAGCTGAATAAATATATGTCAAATATTTGATAGAGCATTTAACTGAATAAAAAACAGAGAAATTATTTTTAAACAAATGTAGCCCGTGGTTCGACAGCAGCAGTGGCCCAACTTTTTGGTCTCAGGACCCTTTATGCTCTTAAAAATATTTGAGGGTCCCAGGGCCTTTTGCTTGTGTGAACTATATATTATCACCATTTATATATTCAAAATTAAAACTACGAACCTAAAATATTTATTAATCCATTTAAAAAGAAACCTATAACTTATTAACATAAATAACACTTTTTTTTTTAAACTATGTTTTCCTAAACAAAGGAGAATGTAGTGAGAAGAGTAGCACACTGTTTGGCTTTAATGTTTGGACGGATGGAAGAGAGTTGTGTTGTCTTAATGCTTCTGCATTCAGTTTGTTGCAGTGGCACTCACCAAGTAGTCCCTGGAACATTCCATAGTACATTTGAGACAGATGAGAGGAGAAAAGGCATGTAGCATCTTAGTGCCACTATGAAGACAGTTGTGACCTATGAATCCCTTGGAAAAGTCTCAGGGATTCCAGAGACCACATTGTAAGACACCCTTGCTCTTTTTAAGTCTTTAAAACATTTTCAAGGGGGACCCAAGATGGCAGCATAGTAGGTCAATGTTACACTCACCTCCTCTAGGGAAAACTTTAATTACAACTAAAATATAGAACAATAAACCTGAATAACCAACTGAAGACTAGTTGAACAGATCTTATAACTAAAGACTTACAGAAGAAGCCACATCAAGACTGGTAGGAAGGGCAGAGATGTGAAAAGGGCTCGCCCAACTCCCATTGGGGCGGCTGAGATTCCAGAGGGATATCTCAGCTTCAAAGGCTTCCTCTGAGGAGTGTAAGCTGTCAACACCATGCCAGGCTCCCCAGCCAGGAACACCACAGCCGGGAGGAGGCATCAGCATAAGCTATCAGCAGGGATTCTGTCTGCCAGGGAGAGAAGAGAGTCTGCTAGCAACATAGGTGACCTCTTAAAAGACCAACACAATAGCTCATTCTCAGCCACTCACCCTGGTCTCTGGCAGAGGGAAGGCGAAGTGGACTGAATCGTGCAAGGACAGACTGAAGTTTGTGGCTCTGGATAGAGAGCAGAAGGGAGAGGTGCTGAGCCCCTCTCCCACCACGCAGGTGCCATCTTTCTTGGGTGGGGCACTCTCCTCTGCAGGACATCAGCTTGGGGGGTGTAATGGCTGCACCATCTGAACTCCTTGTCTCCCCACCCTGGGGAGCTCATGTCGGGCTGAGGAGTCAGCTGCCTGGGCCAGGATGTAGATGTCTAGGCAGACTCAGGGAGTGTCAGTGACTGAGTGGTATAGCTTTGGGGTGGGGGCCGTTTTCCCCACTTTCCCGTGAACTTGACTGGTGCCTCTCCATTACAGGAGATTCGCCAGCTCCATCCTCCCGACACCTGGCCCTGCCCTAATGAGCTTGAGCTCCTGGCAGAGTCTTGGACAGGCCGAGTCATGTGGCTCTACGATAGGGGCCATTTTTCCATTGCATGCCCAGCCTTTGCAGAGCCTTCCATTCGTGCAGCCAAATCTTGGTCTGATTGGATCTGATAAACTCTGCTGGCCTCATATAAAGACTCCCTGAGACCCTGACCCACCACAAAGGTTGGTGGGCACCAAGTGAGTGGCAGTTATACTTGGTATATCCTGGGACATTTACTGAGTGGCCTCAGATCCAGCACTGGCACTGAGTTTGAACCTGTATGAGTCTGGTGAACACCACTCACCCCTACCTGGTGACTCACTGAGAACCTACCTCATGCAACTTGAGTCTGCCAGAGGCTCTTTAATGACCAAGCCACACAGGCAGCAGGCAGGCAGAAGTGGATCTAAGGGTCCCTTGCAACTTTGCTGACCTGCCCCCAGGCTGGTGCTATAAAAGCTAGCCTTGGTGCATAGCTTGATCCTTTCTGTGAACACCCAGTACCAGGAGAGGCAGCTACAAACTATGGATCACTTTGCAGTTCCAAATAGTTTGCCCAGGGACAGTCACAGGCAGCAGTTGACATTGGCCTGCAACAGAGTCCCTCCCAAGAGGCCCCAGAACTAACATACCCAGTGACCAGATGCAGAGAAAGCATTTGACAAAATACAGCACCCATTTATGATAAAAACTCTCAGCAAAGTGGGAATAGAGGGACCATACCTCAATGTAATAAAAGCTATATGTGAAAAACCCACAGACAACATCATACTCAATGGGCAAAAACTAAATTGTTTCTGTTAAGATTGGGAACAAGACAGGGATGTCTGCTTTGACCTCTCTTATTCAACAACATAGTACTGAAAGTCCTAGCCACAGTAATGAGACAAGGAGAAAAAAATAAAAGGCATCCAAATTGGAAAGAAAGAAGTGAAACTGTCATTATTTACAGATGACATGATAGTGTATATAGAGAACCCTAAATATCCTACCAAAAAACTACTAGAACTAATAAATTCAGTAGAGTAGTAGGATACAAAATAAATATCCAGAAATTAGTTGCACTTTTATATAACAATAATGAACTATTAGAAAGGGAAACTATGAAAAAAATTCCATTAACAATTGCATTAAAAAATTGCCCTGGCTGGTGTGGCTCAGTGGATTGAGTGCTGGCCTGCAAACCAAAGGGTCTCTGGTTCAATTCCCAGTCTAGGGAACATGTCTGGGTTGTGGGCCAGGTCCCCAGTAGGGGGCACGTGAGAGGCAACCACACACTGAAGTTTCTCTCCCTCTCTTTCTCCCTCCCTTCCCCTCTCTAAAAATGAATAAAATATTTTTAAAAAATTATCTAGGAATAAGTTTAACAAAGGATGTAAAAGACCCATACTCAGAAAATTATGAGACACTAAAGAAAGAAACTGAAGAAGATAGAAATAATAAAAACATATACTGTGTTGATGGATAGGAAGAATTAACATAATTAAAATGTCCGGACTACCCAAAACAATCTATAGATTCATTGTAATTTCTATCTAGATATCAATGACATATTTCACAGAACTAGAACAAATATTTCACAAACTTATATGGAACCGCAAAAGCCCCTGAGTAGCCACAGCAACCTTGAGAAAGAAGAACAGAGCTGGAGGAATCATGCTACCTGATATCAAACTATACTACAAGGCCATAAATCAAAACAGCATGGTACTGGAGAGGGAATCAAGGCTGATACCAAAGATGAAATGCTAAGTGCCCTGACTAATGCTGTAAATGCTTCTCTCCCACCTCTGTAGGCCTTTTTCGCGCCAAATCTATACCACGCCTCCCAAGACCCTCCCCCACTTGGCCCAGCATAAAAGGAGTGCGGGGCTATTGTTCTGGGCTCAGAATTTGGAGTTTGTCTCCTCTGGGCCCGTGCACATAAATAAAGATCGTGCTCCTAAACCCCTCGGTGTCTGGTCGTTTCATTTTTCCGTAACAGTAGTGGCATAAAAACAGACATGTAGATCAATGAACAGAATGGAGAGCCTGTAATGGGGTCCAGCCAGGGCCTCCCCCAAAGGGGGGTTTGTAATGGGATCCAGAACTTGGGGCATCCAAGAAAAAAATAGGATATTCTTCCACCCACCCCACAAGGTGGGCTGCCATGGGGGACTGGAGACATGGTGCAGGGCCGCTGAGAGTCATTTTGCATGTCTTTAACAGCAGGATAGCTTCGTAAGTCGCATGCAAACACGGTTATTTTGCATATCAACAAGGCTAACCAGGAAGGTTTGCATAATTTAAACCCAGGATATAACTGGGAGGCAGCCCCTCCAGTTACAGAACAGTGTGCAGGAGAGCTGAGGGATGGTTTACGCCACGCCACACCACTGGGGAACAATGCGAAGGCCCTGGGGGAAGGAAAGGGGAGAAAGGACTCTTGCTAGGGGGCCGTGAGAAAGTGCCGTGTGGGTTTGGATTAAGAACTGGGGATTGTGGCGACACAGTTGATGGTGCTGGGGACAGCGAGAGACTTGCCTAGCGAAGCTACGAACTTCTCTTCTTTTTCTTCTGAAGGACAGTACCCCTGACTGGCCATACTGGCCTGAATGGGCAAAGGGGGGAAAGACAGGACTGTGTGTATTGGTGGGTGTTTTAAAGGGATTTTGAGATTTAACAGCGACATTTAGCCATTACTCAAAACCCGTATAACTTCTGAATAGTTCCTTTCCTTCTCACCAAACTGCCATTGAGAGCTATAATTTCTAAGGGTGACAGGCAAAGAACCTAGAATAGATGGACCCCGGGGAAGTGGGGTTGCTGTTTCGGTAACAGTATCTGGGACCCCCCCAAAAA